>JBAIZL010000003.1:4147500-4317500 GCA_036971475.1 Prosapia bicincta | reverse complement strand
GGGAGATGATGAGATCTCTCATGGAAATGAGTCTAAAAAAAATGGACGAAATAAAAAAAGAATTAAATGAGAATATAAAGGAGGAAAATAAGGAGATGAGAGAAGAGATGAACAGAGGATTTGCCTCAAGTAGGTTGGAAATGAGTAGGTTGGATAAGAAATTCGAAAGCCTAAAGGAAGAGAATAGGAGAATGATAGAGGATATGAGGGAACAGTTGAGAACAGAGAATAATGCTGTAGTAGGAGTTATGAGAAGAGACTTAGAGGAGAAGATTAAGGAGAATTTAGAGGAAACTAAAGAAATAATAGCTGATGTGACAGAAATTAATAAGAAAGAGATAGAGAAGGTAGAAAATGTAATAAAGAAAAACACAGAAAAGTTAGGAGAGTTGAAGTTAAAGGTGATAGGAGAAAGAGAGATAACAGATGAGCGTTTTAGGAAAGTCGAAGATGTAAGGGAGAAAATATTAGGACAGCAGGGAAGGTTAAGAAATGAAGTAGGAAAGATAGAGGTATGGCCAATAAAAAATTTAACAATTCAAACCGCAACTAATAAGAAGACTGAAAAGATTAATAGAATGATAATGGTAATAGGAGAAATGGGAGGAGTTAAATATCCGTTTCAATGCTTAGTGGTAACAGGCTTATTGAGAGAAATGATCATAGGTACGGATATGTTAATGGATGTGGAGGCACAACTCAAGTTTGGAAAATGGGAAATGGAATTTAAATATGAGAGAAACACAGAAAATAGAACTTATGAAGCAGATGAAAGATACAATGGAAATGTAAACGGTGTTAAGGCAAGGACAGGCGTGGGGACAAGAAAAGAGCATGGTGCCCACAGTCAATCGGAAAACTAAGACCATAGGAAACCCAGGAATAGAAATTAAATAGAGGAAACAAGTTTACAGGCATTAATAGACACAGGCAGTAAAATGACATGTATCAAGGAGAACTGGAAAAGGAAAATAATAATAAAATAGGAAGGGAGATATTAAATATAGGTGAAGGAAGCAATATGAATAAACTCTAGGTGGTTATGTGTATATGAAAACGTTAGCAGGAGATAAGTTTTAAGGGATGGTAACTATATCTATGATAATTTATTAGAAACTTCGTCGAATAATGAATAAAGATAAAATTAGGTATATTTAAACTTCGTCGTATTGTAAGGGAGAATCTGCGTTGATAAATAATGGAACTTCGTCGTATATATTATATATTATAAAAGAAATATGAATCTATGATAATAAATATTAAAGCATCGTTGTAAAAAAAAAATGGTAATTGTGTATTTAAACTTCGTCGTATTGTAAGGGAGAATCTGCGTTGATAAATAAGTATTAAAACAAAATTTATATTCGTTGATATAGGGATACTGTAATCGAAGGAACTATAGATATGATCAAATAGAGGATATGAGATTGCGACCTTTAAAAATATTAGATGTTAAACTTCATACAAAATAAACTGAAATGATATAAGAAAATAATTGAACTGGATGTGAGATTGGAAGGGGAGATAAAATACTAACTTAGAACTGAGAGTTAGATGAAGCTAAAAGCAAAATAAATATGAGATCAATAATAAACAAGGAATAAACAGAAGTAAGGGAAAGAGAAATGTTATAACCAATTTGACCAAATCTAGACATACTATGACTCGGATAGGCTGGGATTTAAAGACACGGTATCAGAGAATATATGTTAAATAAATATTGAATCAGACTTATGATTGGAAGGGTTCCAATTGTAATAAAAAAAATAATAAAAAAATATATAGTTATGGAAGGAATTGTAAATACCAGAACATGATTTATTGTTACTATATGTTAGAGTTGTTAAAGAATTGTTGAATGAATGTTAGTTATAAGTATATTGTATTGTTAGAAGATATGTTAAGTAATATGTAGCTTGAAGTGTTCAGCTCAGTATTTGATTGTTAAAGAATTAAGATAAAATTGTGTCGTAGGAATTAAGTATAAATGGACAATTTAAAGTATAAATGTTAATTTAAATTTAATTTAAAAAAAAAAATATGTATATTTAATCAAGCTTGTAAAATGTAAAGAATGTGTAATGTAGAGATTAGTAATATTTTTTTTTATTTAAATTAAATTAGGGGACATTATAACATTTATAGAATGGGCTATATAATATTATTTAAGAATTGGAAAATAGATGAGAAATAACTCACTCAAAATTTAGAAAGAAATTCATTAAGATATTGGTTAGGTTAAAATTTAGGTAAAAGCATAGAAAAGTAAATAAGGTATTTGAACTGAAAAATCCATTAAGAAATTTGTTGTATCAAATAAAATTTAAAATAAGATAATCTAATAATGGTTACGTGTAAACAAATTTGTAAACTGTAGTAACATAGGGCCTAAGTAATTACTTGAAGGAGAAAGTGAACACGTTTGTAAACAAAAGAAAATTGAAAGGTTATGTTTCTATGAATTCGGCTCAAAACACACACAATTCAGAACTATTTCAAAAGTAAAACACAAAGACACTTCACACACTAATAATATTAATAAAATAAACACTGGAAGGTTTGTTGACGATAGGAAATTGAAACAGTAAGTTTCAACCAGGTTTAACCAAGTTAAAACGCCATTCTAAACAAACTTGTGGTATGTCAGCTGTAAAACAGATGTAGGTCAGTGTGACAATCGATTTTAGTGAAGAAAAAGAAAACAAACTAGATTACAGGCAACATGTGTTTTTTGGAGGAGGCGGCCATATTTTTTTCGTTAACGGTGCTAAAAGTAAAAAGGACGCGTAGTTAGAGCATTCTAGCGTGGGTGACGCTACTGGAGGAAGCAGACCTTGCTGTGCAGTCAAAATTCTATTTATTTGGAA
Source organism: Prosapia bicincta (assembly GCA_036971475.1). Classification (NCBI taxonomy): domain Eukaryota; kingdom Metazoa; phylum Arthropoda; class Insecta; order Hemiptera; family Cercopidae; genus Prosapia; species Prosapia bicincta. The sequence goes on along the minus strand of JBAIZL010000003.1, from coordinate 4,314,633 downwards.
AGAGTTCGTCTAAATTATACCGTTTTGTTAAGAAGATTGGCCAAACTAAATTAAGGAGAAGTGAATTACAAAATGTAATACTGTGTTAATATAAAGTGAAGTAAATAGAACGAATTTAAGTGTGTAAAAAGTCAAATTTGGAGAGAACGGAATCTTACGTAAGCTAACTGAAATTTCGATATTTGATAAGTTATTAGCGCTATAAAAAAAATCAATTTTAATGGACATTAAGATAATAAGGAAGTTTAATTTTGTACAATAGAATATCTTGTAGTTAATTAATAGTAAGTAATAAGAAATAATCCAGTTCAAATAGTTTAGCCTTTTTGAATATTCAAAATTTAAGTATTTCCATTCGGAAAATATTTATTAAAGCTAATTTCAAAATTTAATATTGTTTGTTCAAAATTTATTTAATTAACCTAAGAATTTCTAAAAATATAGCCCATGCTATAACCCCGAGATATCAAGAGATCTTAAACTAGCCAAGGGTATTAAAATTGAATCTCTCTAAAATTAAAAGAAAATAAGAGTTAGTATATTTTGTTAAAAGTTGTTAAGTTTATTTTTGTTCTGTTTATTGTGTTAATTGTTTACTTGTTAAATTAATAAATAATTGTAATAAAGAATTTAAATTACAAATGCAAGAGTTGTGTTGTGTGTTATAAAAATTACATTACATTTTATATATATATATATAACCTCTTCTATACATTTCTGTATTGTAAAAATGTACCTTCGACTGAAGCTCCTAATTTTGTTCTTAGTAAATTATTTTCTTCCTGATGTGAATGATCTTCTTTTAAAATTATTTCAAATTTATGTTTGTCTTCACATTGTTTTTGAGCTACCTGAATATCATGAATTTGTATTTCAGATAGCAAAGGTCCAATACGTGGAGTAATAATTATATCGGAAGTTCGATTTATTTGATTCATAATTTCTGTTTCTGATACACTTTCAAACTCTTTATTAACAAACAATGATTCATTGAATTGTTCAGGAAGTTTACTTCTTTTTTTTATACTTTGAGATGTATTTTTTTCATGGTATAATGTTTCAATTTCTTTTTCAATCTCCTCATCAAAATGCCAAATGTTTTTCTTATCTTGCGACGTACAAATACTAAGGGAAGAGTGATGAATATCAAGTAATGGTTTATCATTGTTTTCATCATAGAGAAAATATTTATCTTTCACTGTTACTGCTAGTTTTGATTTAGTTATATAAACTTTATTCTTTAACAAGACAGATTTTATTCTTTCAAAGTCATTTAAAGTAATGTACCTCCGTCTCTGAATTTTTTTATAATTTTTGTTGAGTTGTTTTTCAAATTTTGAATTCACGCTTTGAATTACTTGAACCATATTAATGTATTTATTTGATTAACCAGTTATTATATTTAAATATGCAGCCTTATGTTAACACAGGTTTCTTTTAAAATATTTATGTGAGATTTTGAAGAACACAATTTCACTCTAGAAAAAACAAAAAATATGAAAATATAAAATATTTATATTATAAAACGTAGAATATAACTACTTTCAGTATCACTTGGCAAACAAAAACCACTTCTTACTGAAATTTTTCAGTAGAGATGTTTTGCACTAGATCAGTCCATTGTTATGAGTCATAGACAAGACTGTTGCTCAGGTGTGTTGTACTGGTGTGAGTCCGAGGTGTATTATTGTTCATAAAGTAGTTGTTAATTATGTGTTCAAATAAAGTATTTGATTGTGAGTGTGTTTTGTCGTTTAGAATGTATTGTGGAGGGCCTTTGAGGTGTTTTTACATCTCATAGTTTTCTATTGCGTATAGTTTGTTGCTTTTTTTGATGTAATGAAGGATTTTTAGATTAGTGTCTATATTGTGTATGGGTGTAGTGTGTTCTGTATGTGTATAGAGAAGTTCGATTTGGGTTGTGTGTTTTGTTGTCTTTTATGTGTTCCTTGTATTGCGTGATAAAGATTCTCCCTGTTTGACCTATGTAAATGTTGGGTCAGTCATTACATGTGATCTTGTATACTCCTGGCCTGCCGTGTTCTGGTGTGTTTTTGTACTGTGTAGGTGTTTTTTAGTTGTGTTAAATGTTTTGAAGGCTATTTTGTACTTAAGTTTGCAGAATAAGGAAGCTATTTATTGTAATATGTTGTCGTGATATAAATTGAGTTATTGTTGTTTTTTTGTGTTGTGTGTGTGTTGTTTTTTGCGCAATTATGTTGTCTATCAAGTTGTTTTTGTATACATTTATATAGGCTATGTATTTAATGTGTTGAGTTAGTTTATTTTGTCTTCATTATTCATGGGTATTTTGATTAGTCTATGTATCATGGAGTGGAAGGCAGCATGCTTGTGTTGTATGGGGTGATTGGAAGTATTCTGTTTAACTATATCAGTGGTGGTGGGCTTACTGTATATTTAGAATGTGTGTTTGTTGTTTTGTTTTGTTATTGTGAGGTCTAGGAAGTTGGTTTTGTTCTGTTTCCAGTGTGAAGTTTATATTATTGTATAATTTGCTTGTGTGTTTTTAGAAGATGTTTATCCATCTAATGTTGCCTTTATATAAGATTAAGATGTTATCTACATATCTGTATCAATAGATTATTTTGTGGGTGTATTTGTTGTTGTTTAAGATGTATTTTTGCTTGAACAAATCTATTTAAAATAGAACTATCTAGATTTTTATTTAGTTTGTAACTAAATAAAATAGTTGAGTGTTAGAATATTCTTAAAGTATTAGTTTCTAAGTAATGGAAATGAGAAAGTCTGATTTCACACATTTAAAATAAAGGTATATTATATGTTCGTGAACAGTAACTACGTAATTGCACTTCCATATTTGCTTTTCTTAGATGTTGCTCACAGACTATTTTCTCTTAAACAACACACCCCTCAATATAACATGTTCAAATTTTTAACATTGTAAAATCAAACTAAAATTATAAATGTACTTACTTTTATAACTGTTGAGGACGGCTATTTCGGGAGTTGTGTCCTATTGTCAACTCAGACCGTAAAATCGTGTACTTTTGTGTTGATGTTGTTATTGTTAATTATTACAGCTATGTTGTCTTTATCAGCTTTAGTTATTTTTAAGTTGTTTCTTAAATTTGTTTTTGATGGATTTGGCTGTTTATAATTCTTAGGTGTTTATTTTAGAGGGCTTAATTTGGGTTATTTTGTGTTTTATTTGTTGTCTAATTGCATCTACTTGTTCTAATGATGTGTCATGTTGGATTGTGTTTTCAAAATCTAATATTAGAATTCTGGTAAAATTTTATTTCCTGCATTTTATTGTGAAGCTTTTGTCTAGTAGTTTAACTAAAACACTTGTACAATGTTACACTCGCCTATAGTAGCACTTACATTTATGATTGTTGAGGACGGCCATTTCAGGAGATGTGTCCTATTGTCAACTCAGGTCGTAAATGAGTGAGACACATCTCCTGAAACGACTATCCTCAAAAATTATAAAAGTAAGTGCTACTATAGGGAAGTATAAAATTATATAAGTGTTTTTAGTCTGAAACTAAACTATGTCTTTAACTCAAGATATTCTGAATCCTCAAAAAGGTAACAACATTTGAATGAGAGATCAAGTGCAAATACTCCCAAGAATAATACTCTGGAGTTACAGTGACTTGTTACTGATATTTTTTGTCGCTGGTGGCACCAGGGACAAAATATGGAAAATGCCAGTTCCAGTAACAATGGATCGATCGGAAGTTGCCTTTGTTGTGATTGGGCAAAAAGTCACAGTCATTGAATGAAACGACTGTCATTGGTTGATTTGTCACTGTCACTGGCTCTGTTCTCAATGCTCGGCTTTTAACGCTCGGCTTGCGGCGCCGATTATCATGCAGTGTCATTGACTGAAGGGGAGAGGGGTTTGTCTCTATTGGGCAAATTGTCGCTGTCGCGACTAAATAGTTACTAATACTTTACCATTGCTGTCATTGGTTGATTTGTCGCTATCACTGGTTCTACTCATTTATGTCATGTGTGGGTAGTCGATTTGTCTCAGGTTTCAAGATAGTGACTGTGTTGTCTACAGTAGACTCAATTTCTACTCGGTAATGTGTTCTTAATTTCGTAGGAGTTTATTTTTAAATAAAATGATCCTTCCAAAAAAAAAAAATTGTTAAGTGTGGAATTATTTCACCAGTGTGGTATGCCTGCCTGTTATTGGCGCATACAGAGGTGTCTTGGTATCTCTTGTCACCAGTACTAAAGTCACCGGTAAAAGTCATTGATCCAATCCTGGTGCTGTCACTAAAATCATCGACCCGTTTAAGTCATTAGAACGACCATAACTACAATGGGACACATCTCCAGAAACGGCTGTTCTCAACAATTTTAAAAGTAAGTGCTACTATAGGCAAGTGTAACTAACATATTTAGAAGTATTTTTAGTTAAAAACTAGTAGTTCATGTGAAGATGGATTCAAGTAATATATATTTTTAAAAATGCAAAGATTTCTAATTCTATAAAGGATAAAATCTCTGAAGCTTAGGTAAAAGTTTTAATTGACATTCATAGTCTTTTTTCCATTGTGAAAACAATAGGTTAATATTTTACATACATTATACATTTTTAGGAAAATCTAAAAAGTACGTATTTCACAAGACCAGAATCAAGTCTGTCAGTGTAAGATTGCAGCATTATCAGTTCTGCAATTGATAAACAGAAGTTTCATAATGTTTGTGTATATGCACACTAGGTTTAATATAAAAAAGATTTTTCGTGTTGTATATCTTGAGGTTTTTATAGAAATTACACTTGTTTGTATATTAAAGTGTAATAAAAAGATGGTTTATATATGAGTAAATTATTCTATATTTCAAGCAAAAAATGTTTTGACAGATAATTTGCCTCCTTCTTGAGGTCTAAAATGTGCTACAGAAGAAAATAGCAAATTAGCTGTAGAAACGTTTTCTTTTTCTTGAATAACTTCTCAACTATCACTTTTTACCAACAGCAATATGATAAATATTGGAATGATATTAAGGTTAATCTAAAATTGATATAATCCCTGTTAAAGAAGTGAAATTTTGTCTAATAATTTTAAACACTTGAAAGGCAACATACCCTATCTCTTGTATCTTGGACCTGAATAAAACAAATTAAAGAGATATATTTTAAATACACACTGAACCTAAACAATAAATAAGTATATCCACATGGAAACAATAACTAAACCTAAAACATATCTTGTTCATTGTGACTGAATAATTCAATTTTACCGCTTGTTTGAACTACTATGCATTCATGATTATGCACTCCATTAACAATTTTAAATACTTATTTTTTAAACAAATTAGAATTCATAAAAAAAGAATTTTTGAAATGCATACGTTTGAAAATACAATTTAAAAGACCTTATTCTGCAAAAATTATTAATGTCTCAAAAGCATTTTTTTAAAATTGTTTAAAATTGTATACTTTATAATAATTATTATTAATTGTACAGTAATTTATTTCAAATCAATCTATATATTAATTCATAACACACACACACACACACACATATATATTAAATATATTTATATATTAAATTATATATATTATGGAATACGTTTTATTATATGAATATATAATAATCAAAACAATTGACAATGTACAGAATACGAGAATTATATATTAATTTAAATTTAAAAAATACAATTAGATTTATTATCCTTTTTTATTTAGTATTTTGTTGATTTATTTTTATACAATACTTTATGCGTGCACATAGTATATGTATATATAGTATAGGTTGTATTTAAAGGTGCATTATATGTATTCGTATATCCATGAAGCACTGAATTTTTGTTGTAATTATTACTGTGTTATTGTTTGATGATAACAGAAATGATACGAAGAAGGCTGAGAATAACAGCTGTCAGATTTAGCTGTAATACAATTTGTATTCTTGATTTAAGATTACTTCGTTTCGTGTTGAGAAATAATAAATTGTAAATATAGATTTATCTTTAATATACAATACTATGCCATTGAGACATTTTATGTTTGACTCATTATTTGTGTCCTTCAACCTTGCGTCTTACAGTTAATTTTATTTTACATTGACTTTTTAATAAGCTGGAGTTTGTTTATTTTTTAACTTATATAAGCACTGTAAGTAAAAATATTGTTGACTTTGTAGGTTTCTAGATAAGCACTTGAAAATTTGTTAATTTAAAAAGGTAATAATTGTATCAGATGCTAATGTTGAAATTACTGTGCATGGATTTACGTTTTGAATTCTGAGAATTTTTTTTTGGAATTAGTCATAATGTTATATAACACATAAGTACCTATCTTAATGAATATTTATTAATCGAATGTAAATACAGCATAGACGTAAATCATGTAGTATTTTGTTTCAAAAAATTGCACAATGTGATGTGAATGATATAAATATACTGTAATTTTATTAGGCACTGGAGACATTTAAAAAATATTTAAAAATTGAATTGTGAATATTGTAACATGAGATATAAGGAACTCCCCATTGCATTTTAAAACAAACACAAAGTAAATCTAATAATGTAGGACAGTTTTAAATAACTTTCAGATAATTTAGGAATAAATTTTTCTATTTATGAAAATATAGTTTGACTTTCCTAATCTTAAAAATAATTTTACATAATGAACAAGACCATAGTAGATTGAGGAAGCAGCTAGATAAAATATATAGAATTGCACAATCTAGCACAATTTGTAAAAGAATTTTTAAATACCAAAAAACTACTTTTAAAAACCACCATAGTCAAATTTACCAAGATGTTATATTTATTTTTTGTTTTGTTTTGTTATTTCTAAATGACCTAGATAAAAGATTTTTATTAGATACCACACATATTCCTTAATTTTGCTTTATTTTTAAAGATATTTAAATTATCGTCTTAGATTTCTTCTTAGATACATATTAAAACTACATTCTAAATAAGAATAAAGAGATTTTAAATGTTGCAAATCATATATAATGCTTCAAAATACAAACAACCAGAATACACAGATGCAGATCAAACTACAAAAATTAAATGTTTATTTATAAAATAGAACACTGTTTTATACTTCATTAAATTATATAATTTTTAATAATCTGGCTACAAAGTATCCAGGTAGAGTAGGTTTGGTTATTAAAAAATATAATTCTTAGCAATCATGTTTCAAAATAAGTTTATATTTATATAAACTGCTTATTATTAACACAATGTTAACTACGGTTTATAGCTTGTGATATTTAAAATATTTTAATTCTTGTTTAGAATGTATTTTTGAATAACAATGTAAAATAAACCAAATAATAGGTCATTGAGTAACTGTAAAAAATTACGAAGATAGTTTGCCATTAAATATTGGTTTAAAAAAATTCTTTTTGCTACAAACTTATTACATTTTTTTAAAAAGATTTGTAAAAAATGATATTCTACATTTTAATGACTATGACATTCATTTTACCTTGTGGTTTAGGGGGTCCTTTTCAATAATAACTAATTATATCTAAATTTATGAATAAAGATTATATGTTACTTTTAATTAGCGCTGTATAGTGTGATGATGCGAAAAAAACGCATCAGTGTGGTCATCGAAAAGGGTAGTACGAGCGTGGAGTAGTGATACTTTTTTTGTGGGTAGCGATAGACTATGAGGGATAAGTGAAGTGAAATTAAAGCGTGAAATCGTAATACTACTTAGAGTTAAAATATTACTAAACACTTTTAAATGTTTTAAACTTGCCTATAGTAGCACTTACTTTGCTTGTTGAGGACGGCTGTTTCGGGAAATGTGTCCCTTTGTCAACTAGACCGTAACTCAGACGTTTGAGTTACAGTCTAAGTTGACAAAGGGACACATCTCCCGAAACGGCCGTCCTCAACAAGCAAAGTAAGTGCTACTACAGGCAAGTTTAAAACATTTAAAAGTGTTTAGTGATTACTAGTAGCTCACGCGAAGATGGAATCAACAAATGTTAAAATATTAGTATTTTAGACCTGTTATTCATATCTGTGTTGGCCAGGGTGTTAGTAGTAATCTATTTTAGTAGCCTATTAGCAGTGTAGACATTGTTATATTTATAATTTTGTATTATTCTTGTATAGTTAGTAGAGTTGGGACATATCAATCAAAATTGGGATTTAGTATATAAGAGGTCTCTATAAAAAAGTCAAGGTAGGCCTAACTGCAATTTTTTCCTTCAAGAATTCGGTATGATATCTGTTATACAGACTTATCAATGCGTTCTGCCAGGATTTGGGTATTTTAATATAAATTACTTGTCGAAATTTGAATGTATTTTATTAACAATTAGATTTATTAAAAATCTAGGCACCACTTTGGAAATATTCATCATCCTTAGAAAACGTACCAGATGACATTGTTTTAATACTTAATATAAGGAATGCTCTATTATAGGAATATAATTATTTATTTATTATCTATTAATTTATATACATGTTTTATTCATGATTCTATTTCTTCAGATCATATTTGTGAAATAAACTAGGTAATTTAGTTATTAATGTTTTTATTTTATTTAATAGGTGTGGCGTATTCAGGGAGATTTATTTTCACAACTTAATAAGCTGTATCAAATTTGAAGTTATTGCTGTACAACTTGTGTTTATTCATCATGGTTGAACTGGATCTAAATACTATACCATCAATTTCACTAAAGGTAAAAACCATTAAATGATTTTCTATTCATGAAAATATATGAATAAACTTTATTTTAAAACTAATTGTATTGTATATTATTTACAGACTATTTTAGCAGTACACTTTGTCCTCATAACATGGTGAGTTTTTACTCTCTTTATGTATTACTTTTATTCATAGGTTATATTGTGTAATATGTTAGCTCATAAGATTCACCGAACGTAATGGACTATAAGATTCAAGAATTCATAAATATTGTTCAATATTATTATAACAATTAATATATAACAATATATATTATTATTAGAGTTTTTCACATTCAAATCTAGAATAATATTCTTAAAGTAGCATTTAGTTACCCTGTTATAATAGGGACGGCCATATTCTTCTGTCAACTTGGACCCAACCCTTAGTTGTTGAGTTGGGCTCCATCCCTTAGTTGTTGATTAGGGCATATCTCCCAAAATAGATTTCCTGGATATAACATTTATCCAAGTGCTACTTTAGGCAAGCTTTTCAATATTTAGAGTATAAATACATTTTATTTGTTTAAGTCCAAGAAACAAAGCAAGTAGAATACAAACAAATTTTTATTATTTTTTTAGCTAAAAGAACTATTGTTAAACATTATTTTGGTTTATATTTACTATTTTTATTATTGAACAGTTATTTATAGTTTTTTATATTGATTAAAGATATAGATTTGATAGTGTTTTATAAGATTTTAAAACTTTATTTCAATATTAATAAATTTGTTGAGCACTGTGGAGTAATTTTTTAACTAAATAAATAAAACCCACTAACCACAATACAAAAATCATTATTACAATTACTTTATGTACATTTCGATTACATGGTAATCATCTTCAGAAGTACTTCTGAAAATGATTATCATGTAATCGAAATGTACATAAAGTAATTGTAATAAAGATATTTGTATTGTGGTTAGTGGGTTTTATTTATTTAGTTTATGACAATAGGCGACAGGAGCATGGTTAAAAAATACTGATCTAATCTGCTTTATTCTTAATTAGTAGCTGAAATGAATTACAATTGAATAAAAAAGTATATGATACGTATAGAAAATGGGAATTATAAGTTCCTTGTGACTCTTAGATGTACAAAAGTAGAAATATTAAAATATGACACAAAAGATTTTTTTACTGTCCTGAAGTATAACTTCGGCAAGTTTGTTAATTTAATAAGTTCAACCATAATTGTAAATATAGAATGTAATATGTTTTGAGTTTGTGTTAGATGTTTCATAGGGAAAATAAAACATCTGATTTGATATACTTAATAAAATCATTGAATAAATGATGCTAATAATTTGACGTCAACATTTTAAAAAATTCTAGCTTTGAAGATTTTTTATTTTGATCATCGAAAGCTGTTAAAATGATACATGAGGAGCAATTATCATTGGATCCTATAAATATAGGGCAACTTATTTTTAGTTTTTACCACATATAAATAACAATTTTCAGGTAGTTATTGTATCAGTTAGGATACCTACTTATCATTTTCAATTTTCAATAGAAAATTGTTTTTTTCTAATTGGGCTACATCTAATCAAAAAATTCTATTTTTTAAAAAAGAGTGATTTATATAATTAATACATATTTAAAATCATCAATGTTCTTTTTAAATTAATTTTTATTGCTAGAAAATACTCTAAAACCAATATTTTAAAAGTAATACATCTCTAAAACTTATTGATGTAAAATTATTAAATAAAAGAATCTAAAATAGCATACAGTAAATGGGCTATCTGATACTTTATGATCAAAATCTAATAAGAATGCTAGAGCATTATGAATTATACTAAAAAATAATTGTCAGTCTTTAACAACAATAATGATCTCTAATAATTGTTAATAGTATCTTTAAAATCCATACTAGAGGTCATAACTTCTTGTTTAACTGGAATTTCAAACTGTTTTAACAGTTGACAAGCTGTAACTGAATTTCTAATAAACATAACTTTAATAATAAAAAAACATTAAAAAATCTGAAAATAATTTGTGCTATAAAAATTTTACTTTTTACATATTTGTTTATATATGGAACTAGAGATACTAACACTTTTGAAATAAACTCTCCTAAACGCTTACTTGGGTTACAGTCTGATCTACAAATAAAACACATTTCCTGATGGTTCTTGTACAACAACAAAGTAAGTGGTACATTTAGGAAAACATATTTTTTCTAAGTCTATAATTACATTTTCAGATACAACTTTTCCTTTGTTCCAAGTAGAACCAGTCATGAGTAAAGAATGGTTACTTAGGCTTAAAAAAGAAACCTCTATTGGGGATATGAAAGATGTTAGTATAAAGAATAAGTAACATTACAAAGTAATCTACTACTTTCAACATTAGTGATGATTGTACAATCATTTAACTTTTATAGTGTTAAAGCATGTAAAAGGTAGAAAACCGTAAATTATTTATGCCAGTTAAGAATGAGAATGAGTTATAAATACTAAAATGTTTATAAATATCAGTAACCAATTAGCAGCGCTAAAACAAAATACCTCTGTTCTGATACAAAATAAATATTTCATAATGTGTCGTCAAAAATAATTTTTTTATTTGTAAAATATTTAAAAAAATAATGAATCATCATATTGAAGAAATAAACACATTTAATTTAGTAAAGCTTTTGGATGTATCTGTTTATTCTGTTTGATAAAATAAAAACTTGTTTAGTCATTATTGTTACGCAGTTTGATTGGACATTGTCTTATAGACCATAGAATTAATGTAAAGTCATAGGTGAGTCATGATATTACTGTTAATTAAAATTTGTCTATTTTTAAATGATATAAAATTTGAAAAAATGTATTTTGCTTTGAAGGAATTTAACTTAAAATCTGTTTATTTAAAATTTTTGGAGAAAAATATACAGTACTTCATTTGTTGTTTAGGAGATAGTTTTTTATTTAAGTTTTCATCGATTAAAACACTTATAGTTTTTTAGTTAAGTTTTCAGCAATTGAAACACTTTGTCAACTGTCCAGAGTAGAATTTCTGTCTAAATACTTTAAAATGCATACTATTTACTCAAGGAATATACTACAATGATGGACTTATATTGATCAATGAATATTTAATGTATATTTTGTATACTTTATTTCAGTTGTAATAAATTAAATGCCTTGTCGAAAGAATTTATCTATAGTAGTAAGTGCCTCATTATAATCAGTTAATTTGTCTTGGTCAAGGACATGAAATATCTATTATTAAAAATTTTTTAAATTTACATATACATTTTAATTCTGTTGCTGCAGTTTCTTTGTTTTATGAGTGGAAAAGAGCTTCATTAGACATCCACAAATTTTCAATAAGGTGTCCTTCCTCATTAATTTTAGTCAACAGTTTTTCACAAAATTGTAGGCGTAATACATAATGATTAGATTTTAGTTTGTGAACAATTTGGAGTTCTTTGCATGTTGCGATGTCCGAGCTGTAATGTGAAGGCCTTTTTTTGTATAGGTGTTTACACGTAAGCTAGCACTTGACCAGTCAATAGAAATTCTGTACTAGCCTAGATTCAAAAAAAAAAAAACATTTTCAGCGGGTTGCGTCAATTGTACTTGCGGCCCTTGTGAAAGCGCTCCAGTAGATGAAATACGAAAGACTATAAGTCATGTATGTCTACAGCCACGAAAATGTTCGCAGAACGGTCTTTGCCTAATCGCCTCCCACCCACTGCCTATAGTGCCGCTCCAGGTCCAAGTGCCAGCTTACGTGTCAACACCTATACTGAATGATGAGGACTCCATGTCACTGCAGCTCTTACAGTGTTAATGCTTTATGGAGTTCTTATAAAGCTGAACCAGTTCTCTCAAGTTACGAACCCATGTCACGATTGAGTTTAAGGAAGGAACTTGATCACAGGTTGGGATCTCATAATGGGGTTGAAACACTCACTGCAACTGCACGTTCCTTTCTGCTCAACTCCAACTAAATGTCCCCTTCTATCGTCATTTGATTTGGTAATTGTTATTATGGATTGAAATAGGTTGTGAAAATGATCAAATAATAAAATAATGTTAAAAATAACATTTCAGTGCATTTTTGTTTTACCACATAAATTAATATTTGATGCAGGAAGAAAATATTAATACATTATTAGAAATAAAAATTATTATTTTAGTTGGTTGTGGATCAGATTTGTTCCTTTAACCCTGGAACAAGATTGCTATTAGAGTGCTATTAGATTGAAGCTAGCATTATTAGTTGCTCTGAAGAAATGGTTTTATCTTTTCATTGTATGCAACTGGGCTTCTAAATATGCTTTCTCAAAGATGTTGGGCAGCTACTATCCAAATTTTGAGTAGATAGCATGATTAAGAGGGTAGCCCGGGGTGTGATTAGTGGCAGGCATTGCCCATGTTAAGCAAGTACGAGCGATAGCGTGAGTGCTGTGTTAGGAGCAACCTAACAACGCGAGTAATTGCATAACTGTTAATACTCTAGTTTTTCTATTTGTAATTTTACATATAAATATGCCATAAATGTATTTAAAAGATTGTTTTAATATCAATAAACCAGTTTAAAGCTTACTTTAATCCATACAATTGAAATTTATAATTTAAAATACATTAATAACATTATTACAAGTGTTAGATTTGCCCTAACGGCGCGATGTGTTAATGTATGTATCTGTGATTTGTCTGTTTTACTGTGATAAGAAAAATCTGACTTTTAAAGGGATATTTATTAAGAGTTTTATAATTTGTTGATTTTTATTAAGTTTTATATATGTTATGTATTTTATAAATAGTAGGTTATGTTTTGTAATTGTTTAATTAAAATTGAGCTCTTGAAAAGGAATTTCGGAAAGAAATTCGAAACGTTGAGTGTTTTAAAAAGGCAAAATTGTCTGTGATCTGTCATTGGCCTATATACAAAAATTAATAGTTATTAACAGACATTAAATAAATATATTAGTTTCCATAGCTCAAGTGGTGCCGGGTTAATAATTGTATGCCTCTTTAAACATACAAATCTTTTAAAATATTTTCAGGGGAATTCAAGGAGTTTGGAGCCCAGATTCCTACCTATTCTATAACCTTGTATTTGTGTTGTGCTTGTTATGGGCAGTACATTCAAAAGAGAGTGAAGAACCATTACAGATTGTAAGTAGTCGCTTACAACTTTTTGTTTTATTTTAGTAACTGTTGACACAATATGAGCATTTATAATTTAACAGTTATGTTTTAATATAGTACTTATAATTTAAAAATTAGTAATAATCTATTCTTAAAATACTTTTTCTACTTAATTGTCTACAGGCACACAGTAGTTTTGCAATTAATTCCTCATTTACTTCAGTGTAGACCTTTTTCTAAATACAGGTATAATATAAATTTTGAACATATTTACTGCATTTTGTACTTTTATAAAACTCATAACTTTTATAACTGACCAACCATTAATAAATAATTAATTACAGTAGAGTCACGAAACTCCGAGTCCAAATTTTTTGAGCTTCCATTAAATTTGAGCTTATTTCTATTTGAACTTGTTTTATTTATTGGAAAGAAATTGATTAGTCGGGCTTTCAAGAAATGTACATATCAATATGGTATGCAAAGGAGGTTGAGCTTCCAAGAAATATTTATAGCCATACGATATGCAATGGAAATGAGTTGGACTGCCAAGAAATATTCATATCAGTATGGTATGCGAAGGAAATGAGTTGGACTTTTAATAAATGTCCATATAAAGTCCTGTTAATTGATTTTGTGCATTTTTAAAATTATAAAAATAGATGTAGTTAACATTACTGTTGTTTCAACTGGATTTAAAAATTTCCTTTGATCTAACTTCCGAGTACAATCTAATAGATTAGTTCTAGTAGAGCTTAAAGCTTATTTAGGAATTTTTGGACTAGATAGAAGACTGACAGACTTACCTGGTAGCAATAGTCCAAAACTGCAATCTCATAGAAATAAATAAATAGACACATATGAAAACATATCACACTATTGAAATATTTTGATCACTCAATGATCTTTATCAATCAAAAAAGGAAAAAAAGTTTTTTTTTATTATTTATTTGATTGATAAAGATCATTGTGTGATTGAAATATTTCAATAGTGTGATAGTTTTTATATGTGTCTGTTTATTTCCAATAGATTGCAGTTTTGGACTATTGCTACTAGGTAAGTCTGTCATTCTCTCATCTAGTCCAAAAATTCTTGGAGTCTACTCCAAGAGAATACGAGTCCAATCTGTAATCTTGAAATAGAAACACGTAAAAGCACTTAACAAATGATATATTTCAACCACACAGTGGTCTTTGACAATCAAAAAGAAAACACAAAAAGAAATATGAGAGAATGAAATAAAATAAAATAAATATAAATTGTAATCACAGATTGTGTAGAGTAGAAATCAGATGTCACAGATGCACAGATTAAAGATATATATATATATATATATATATATATATATATATATATATATATATATATATATTGTTTCCATGAGCATATGAGTGATTATAGCTTATATAAGTCTGTCAGGGGAAAAGAGATTGGAGACGTCTGAGGCTATTAGGAAAAAAATGAATGGATTTATCTGATGTTGAGGTTAGGGGATTCTCTGGACTTGGTATACCACTGGTATGATAGTTCCCATCTTCTCAGTTCTGAAGGATTGCAATCAGGGGGGAGTGATTTAATTATTTTTGTGGTAAAGCAGTCATCAAAAGTTGTGATGTTGTGACTCACAGCCTGTTGAGCTGTTGGCCTATCCATATTCATAATTTTAACATCATGTCTGTGGCCATTCATTCTGATATTCAGACCATCTGTGGTCAGGCCTATGTACTGTGCTGAGCAAAGTTTACATTGTAGCTGGTATATGACATATTTCGATGTACAGTTATGATGACCATGTATTTTAAAGACCATTTTTGTTGTTTGGCTGTTGAAACTATTCTTGAGGGGTGTATTGGACACGTCTTGCATCTAGGTTTATTGCATGGGAAGGAGCCATGAGGAAGTTTCTGTGGTTTCTCTGCATCAGGGCCTGGTAGTTTAGGATGTACTACTATAGATATATAGATGACATCTTCCTAATTTGGACACAGGGTGCTTCAACACTTGAGGCATTTTTAGACAGCCTGACACAATTCTCCACACTTCAATTTACCTGGGAGAAATCTACATCAGCCATCACCTTTTTGGATGTAGAGGTAACACTCCAGAATGGAAATATCAACTCAGGAATTCACTTCAAACCGACAAACCACATACAATATCTCCATTTCGACAGCAACCACCCAATAAACATAAAACGATCCATTCCATACAGTCAAGCAATCAGGGGTAAGAGAATCTGTTCGAATGATAGGGAATTGGAAGATTTTAATAGAAAGATATCAACAGCCTTCCAGAGAAGAGGATACCCAAAAAGACTCATTGAAAACCAAATTCATTGAGCACAATCCTCAGTTCACCATAGACCACAAACAGAACAAAATAAACTGTCTTTAGTAACAGACTACCATCCTGGTCTACATAAACTCAACAAGATATTGAGAGATGGCTTCAAAATTCTTCAAGCTTCCGTCCACACCAAAAATCTTTTCACCGATCCACCGCATATTTGGTACAAGCAACCTCCCAACTTGAAAAACATCCTAGTACATCCTAAACTACCAGACCCTGATGCATAGAAACCACACAAACTTCCTCATGGCTCCTTCCCATGCAATAAACCTAGATGCAAGACGTGTCCAATACACCCCTCAGCAAATAGTTTCAACAGCCAAACAACAAAAATGGTCTTCAAAATACAGGGTCATCATAATTGTACATCGAAAAATGTCATATACCAGCTACAATGTAAACTTTGCTCAGCACAGTACATAGGCCTGACCACGGATGGTCTGAATATCAGAATGAATGGCCACAGACATGATGTTAAAATTATGAATATGGATTCATTCTTGATGATGTTGGTACTGTTTACCAACAAAAAGCTTTGGATTTAAATTAATTGGATATAAATTAATAAATATTCTTGTATTTGAATAACTTATGTTGCTTTAAATGTTATATATAATATGGTGATACGTTTTGTTGTAATGTAATAATGAATAAAAGTATTTTTCAAATACAAGAATAGTTTTAATTTATATTTTGTTCAAAGCTTTTCGCCGTTACATCTTTAGAAAAGTATTCACATCTTTAGGAAAAACAATGATATAACAAATGTTTACAAAGATTAAACCATATGCACTACAACTCAACCATATGTTTATTGCTATTTATACTTCTATGAATTTTTGCCATGACACGTTGAGCTTGTAAATAGTTTGGTGTTTTGATTTCACTTGAATTTGTTCATTGATTAATTTGTTTTCAACTTTATGTTTATAAATTTCTAATGTTTGGTGTTTTGATTTCACTTGAATTTGTTCATTAACCCTTAGCACTCGGATTTTTGTAACATGCTTTGCTTCCCCACTTGTAATTAAATTGGGACAAATTCCTCACCTGCAGGTTGCATTACTGTTTATGGAAAACTTTGTTTTCTCTTACATGATTTTAGTAAACTAAGCTATTTTTATTCACTAATACTGTATGTACAAGATTTTATTATCTTATTTGTAGTTTTGCAGAGTATGATATCTTTGAAAACAGTCTTCCGGATAAAGTTCAGGTTTTCTGCCGCATGTTTTGTAGTGAAAAACTGTTTCCCTTCTACCTCCTTTTATCTTCCTGTTACTGCAAACTACACAACCCTTAGAAGTATTTTTATCATTGGAAAAGATTGAATGTAATTTCCAATTCAGTCTTTCTTCTTTGTCAGTAGTTGACGGCCGACCCCTCTCACTATACGGGTTATTCCTGATATCACCATGCGTTCCCTCACCAAGTTTTGGCGAAACTATTTTTTGTTTTAACAGGATTTTCTTTCATTTCCTTTCTTTTTTTATTATAGATAATAAAACTATTTACTACAGCTACATCTTATAGCCAGAAAAACATTGTCCTCCACCATTTATTTGTTCGTTTTGTAAAACTTCATGGTTCATTATATTGAACAGCTAAATCTACACCACCCATAAACTGGTTATATTTATTTATTTTTATATGGTTTAGTTATTTTCTTTATGAAACTGAACTACATTCTAATAAATCAGGATCAAGTAAAAGATCAGGAATTTCAGAATCACTAATTGCACGTGAAGCCACGGCAAACTACGAGAAAACAAATAACCTGCGAAACTGTAACCTACTTGCAGCTTACAACGTAGCGGCAAACTAGATTTTGTGATGACACATATTCCTAGGCATTTTCAACTTAGTTCACATTATTTTCAATAGAGTGTAGCACCAAACGGTAAAAGATTGAATGCCGTGGGCTTCGCCGCAGACGAGTTATAGGCATTTGAAAATCGTGTCGGGTGACCCCCGACATACGAGTAAACTGCAATATACGCTTGGCGGGGCTCCCCTGACAGTCGAGTGCTAAGGGTTAATTAATTTGTTTTCAACTTTATGTTTATAAATTTCTAATGTTTCATATTTATTCATTTTTAACCCTTTGTTTATTTCTTTAATTAATTTCATATATCCTATTTCAGGGAATCTGTGTCCATTATTGATACAATGAGTATCCAAATATTAGTTGTTTATGTTCGGTTTTATATAAGCGCTTAAATGTTCTTTATATCTTTTTTAAAATGACTTCTTTGTTTGTCCTACATATAATTGATTACAAACATTTTATATTATATACGCCATTTCTTTTGTGCTTATTATTTTGATTATTGTAATTGTTTATTATTTTTTTAATTTTATTATCAGTTTTGTAAGTAATTTGTTTCTTTAAATAATCTTGTAATTTTATTTAGTTCGTTACCTGTGAATGTAAAAGTTGTCCAAATTTTGTCTCTTGTATTATTTACAAAGTTACTGTTGATTTTCTGCTTCCTTATTTATTATTATTAGTTATAATTTAATTTATCTATATATTTATCATTCATATCCATTTTCTAATGCAATTTAATATATTTTATTTTTCTCTTTTATTTGATCATTTATGTATTGGTATATTATGCATTCTATATAATAAATTATACAGTGCTGACCTTTTTTTGTTATAAGGATGATTTGAATAATTTGGTATTATTTGATTTGTCTACGTTTGTTTTCTGTGTATATTATATTAAAATTTTTCATTGCTTCTAGCAATTGTAATATCTAAATAATTCAGTTTATTGTTTGATATGAGTATATTTTAAATTTTTATATATATTATTTATACAATTTAATATTTCGTCAATATTTATAGCGTTATTATTTCATATATATAATCCATCATTTACATATTGAAACCCGTGTCCATTTTGATAGTTTGTTTTAATAATTTTATCTATTTCAATGTCTATATTTTGTAAAAATGTTTTTGATAATACATACTTGACATTAGAGAGCCTATTGTTAATCCATCTTCTTGTTTATAAATTTTATTATTTCTTGTGTTAATGTTTTATCTTTTTCATATGAATCTATATTGTGTTTTGTTATTTCAAGTGTTTTCATTATAGGTATGGTATTATACATGTAGTAACATCAAATGATATTAATTTGGTATTATTATCAATTATATCTTTTAATTTTTCAATAACTTCAATCAAATTTTTTATATGAGTATTATATAATTTTACTTTATCTTTAAGTAACAAAGCCAAGTAATTTGAAATTTTATTAGAAGGAGCAGTTGTAAAATTAATTAATGGCCTAATTGGTTTATCTACTTTGTACAATTTAATTACTCTATTTAATCTTGGAACTTTAGGATTATTATTTATATATTTATTATTATACATTATTATTATTATTATTATTTTGATTAAATAATTTATATTGTGTTTCTGTTATATTTTTTATTTCATTTTGATATTTGTCAGTGGGATCTTTATTTATTTGTGTATATTGATTTTTAGATATATAATTTTCAGTTTTATTTATATGTTCCTGTTCATCAATAATAACTACAGCATTATCCTTATTAACTTTTGTCATAATAAGATTATTAGTTTGTAATTTTTGTTTATTGTGATAAATTTGTGAGTATTATTTTATGTGTGTATTATTAGTTTTATTATTTTTAATTAACTTTTATTATTTCATGTGATGATTTAATTTGCATATTCTCTTGTTTGTCTTCTTTTAAATTATATGTTAGTATAAATAGCAATAAACATATTATAAACATTATTTCTAAATTAGTTGTAAGTTGATTTGGCTTTTTTTATGGTAGGCAGATTTAATGTTTTTATTAATTATGTGTAATTCGGCTATTTTTGTTGCTTTATTGATAATTGTATTTTGTTTATTTCTTAAGTGTAATTTAGCGTATTTAGGTGTAATATTAAGTGCTATGCATTGTTTCGAGTTTGATTTTGAGGTTAAGGAATTTCCTGTAGAGCTATTTACCTTGGTAAGTGTTAAAATCTTGATATTTTACGTTGTCCATTATTTTTCCGTTGCACTGACTTTATGAAGTTGATAAATTACTACTGTAAATACTTTTATCCACCACTAAGTGCAATAATTTTACCTTGTTGTGATGAGGCACCTTTCGGTCACTTGACCATTGTCGAATCACTGATTATTTTTCTAGTGTAAATGTTCGGTCCGTGATGTTGGTATTTGTTGACGTTACACGAATTTTTTCTTGATCTGCATGTATGTTGTTTTTACATAGAATGTCTTTTGTATATGTGGTCTGTAGGTTCATTAAATTGTTTGTGTTTTTATAAATGTGGTATTTTTCTAGTGAGTTTAATTCTATTGGGTTATTATTTCTTTCAAGTATGGTTAGGTTATTTTCGTAGTTTGTTATTTCATGTTTATGTGATATTAGGTGTGCTGCAACATTTGATACTTTTGTATTTTTATTTTTGAATGCTCTGTAATGTTCTTCAAATCTTATTTTAAATGATCTGGTGGTTTTCCTATGTATAATGCATTGCAGTCGTTACATGTATTTTTGTAAACTCCTGATAGGTTATGTTTTTCTGTATTTGTTTTGTGGTTTGTGTTATTAAGGTATTTTATTATTTTGTTGTTTGGTTTCTATGTTGGAGTGTAGAATTCTTTGTTGTATATATTTGTTAGTTTTTCTATTTTGGTATTGGTGTATTTTAGGTAGATTTTTTTATTTTTATTATTTTTGTGTTCAGGTTGTAGTGTTGTGTTGAGGTTAGGCTTTTATGTAAATTTATTGTATATGTTTTTTATAAGGTGTTTGTTGTATCCATTTTCTATTTCTATTTTTGTAATGGTATCTAATTCTTCATTTAATTTTTGTTTGTTATCTTGTGTGTAATTTATTGCCTTATTTATCATGTTACTGTAAGTGTTAATTTTGTGTGTCCAGGGGTGGTTAGATTTGTAGTGTATTGTGGTGTTGGAAGTAGGTTTTCTGTGTACTGTAGTTTCTATTTTATTGTTATTTATATTTAATGTAATGTCGAGATAGTTGATTTCCTACTTCCAACAACACCACAATACACTACGTCAACATCAACAAATACCAACATCACTGACCGAACATCTACACCAGAAAAATAATCAGTGATTCGACAATGGTCAAGTGACCGAAAGGTGCCTCATCACAACAAGGTAAAATTATTGCACTTAGTGGTGGATAAAAGTATTTACAATAGTAATATATCAACTTCATAAAATCAGTGCAACGGAAAAATAACGGACAACGTAAAATATCAAGATTTTAACACCTACCAAGGTAAACAACTCTACAGAAAATTCCATAACCTCAAAATCAAACTCGAAAATTGCTTCGTCAAAATAAATTTTAATAAACAATGCATAGCACTTAATATCACACCTAAATACACTAAATTACACTTAAGAAATAAACAAAATACAATTATCAATAAAGCTACAAAAATAGCTGAATTACACATAATTAAAGAAAACATTAAATCTACCATAAAAAAAGCCAAATCAGCGTACAACTTTACACAACTAATTTAGAAATAATGAAAACATTTGATAATCTCACACCCATTATATACGAAAAAATACAACATATCATAAAACATAAAATAAACACAAGAAATAGACATAACAAAAAAAATCGAAAATTTAACAAAACAACATAACCTCAAAAATAGAATAAAACCAAACCAACAACCAAATCACACTTCTAATAATAAAAAATTCATACACTTAACTGAAACCCAATTCAAGGAAAAAGAAAAAATAATAATAACAAATGCTTTCAAATACAACCTACCCAATTTTAATAAAAACCAAATAATAAAAAAAATAATAATAGTTGACACAGAATCTAACATCCATAAAATTACCAACCAAAACACTGAACACATAAGAAACAACAATAATAATAAAATTAACCTAATAAAAACGGAAAAAACAAAAAAACAAAACAATATATTAATAAAAAAGAAATAATAAAACTCAAAGAAAAACTAGACAACAACGACTACTTAATATTAAAATCAGATAAAACAAACACACCAGTAATAATAGAAAATACCAAATACATCAAATCAATGACTAACCACATAAAAGAAAACAAATACGAACAAATCCCAGACCCAACTAACAAATATCTTAATACAATAAAAAACCTAATAGTCACACACAGAAATACCCTAAACTATAACAATAAATTAAAATACCACACAAGACTTTACACATTCAAACCATACGCACCCATATTAACAGGCATACCAAAAATCCACAAACCAGACACACCATTTAGACCACTAATAAATTTCAAAACAGCACCATCCTACATAATCGCAAAAATACTAGACAAAATAATAAGATCTAAAATACAAATCAACAACACATTCAATATAAAAAATGGATATGAATTAATTAATAAAATAAAAAACACAGAAGCAAACAACAACACTAAAATAATAAGTTATGACATAACTAACATGTACCCTAGTATCCCATTAAAAGAAACCATAGAAATAATGAAAAACAAACTAATACACAATAACGAAAAAGAAAACACAATAAATAGTATCATAACACTAACAAAACACATATGTAACCAAAATTACTTCCAATTTAACAAAAAATACTATCAACAAACAACTGGACACCCCATGGGATCACCCATATCATCAGTCATGTCAGAAATATATCTACAACACTTTGAACAAATAATATGAATTAGATAACATTACAATAGCAATAGATAAATAGCAATAGAAAATAGATACAACAAACACCTTATAAAAAACATATACGATAAATTTACAAAAAACCTAACCTCAACACAACACTACAACCTTAACGTAAAAATAATAAAAATAAAAAAATCTACCTAAAATATAAATACACCAATAACAAAATAGAAATACTAACAAATATATACAACAAAGAATACTACACTCCAACATACAAACCAAACAACATAATAATAATAATAAAATACCTTAATAACACAGACCACAAAACAAATACAGAAAAACATAACCTATCAGGAGTTTACAAAATTACATGTAATGACTGCAATGCATTATACATAGGAAAACAACCAGATCATTTAAAATAAGATTTGAAGAACATTACAGAGCATTCAAAAATAAAAATACAAAAGTATCAAATGTTGCAGCACACCTAATATCACACAAACATGAAATAACAAACTACGAAAATAACCTCACCCTACTTGAAATAAATAATAACCCAATAGAATTAAACTCACTAGAAAAATACCACATTTATAAAAACACAACAATAATTTAATGAACCTACAGACCACATATACGGAAGACATACTATATAAAAACATCATACACGCAGATCAAGAGAAAATGCGTGTAACATCAACAAATACCAACATCACAGACCGAACATCTAGACCAGAAAAATAACATCACGTGACCGAAAGGTGCCTCATCACAACAAGCTAAAATTATTGCACTTAGTGGTGGATAAAAGTATTTACAATAGTAATTTATCAACTTCATAAAGTCAGTGCAACGGAAAAATAATGGACAAATATATATATATATATATATATATATATATATATATATATATATATATATATATATATATATATTAAAGAAAATATACTTAACATATTTTAAAAACTTAAACAAATATCTTAACATTTGTTGATTCCATCTTCGCGTGAGCTACTAGTAATCACTTACACTTTTTTTAAAAATGTTTTAACTTGCCTACGCACGTTACGGTCTGAGTTGACAAAGGGACACATCTCCCGAAACGGCCGTCCTCAACAAGCAAAGTAAGTGCTACTATAGGCAAGTTAAAACATTTTTTTAAAAAGTGTAAGGAAATATCTTAAGTAACTTGTATGACTTGAAATTCAAATAAAACCATGTTTATCAGCTTTTGTTATAAATTTTATAAAAACTACAATTAATATTTAACTTTTAAAAATTTTCAGGCTATGGCATTAAATATCTTTGCTTTTGCTGCAGACATTTTTGTAATCACTGGCTTCTTTCCAATTTGGCATTGTAAGTTTTGTATATTTTTAATGTATTATTATTAGATTTAATTGAAACAATATATCAAGAATTGAACGAAATTATTGGCATTAAAAATTAGAAACTACTAGCAAATACAGCTGTTTTTATAATAGCCTGTGTGTAAAAGAGTAAAGTTTATGGATTTTTTATTCCTTAAGAGTTTAAGCCTTGAGCAGTTTTTAAAGTATATATTAAAATAATATGTAACTAAGTGAATACTTAAGAGCTTACTAGCTGGCGTGTTTTGAAACAATTGTTTCTTTTACAAAGCTAAGCCTTTACTCAGAACTATTGTTAAAAAGGAACGATTGCTTCAAAACTCGCCAGCAAGTAAACTCTTAAGTATTCACTTAGTTACGTATTATTTAAATATAGTTTAATCAGTGAATTCAAGATGATTACAACAAGCAACTTTAATTTTTAAAGAGGTAATTTGATTTTTTTGTTTCCCTAGGCTGTTAATAATAAAATATTAATTGCATCTATTATAAAATTAAAAATAGCTACATTTAATAAATGTTTGATTGGAGATTTTTAAATGACTTCTAAAGACACTAAGAAGAAATAAATTTCGTTATATTTTCTCATTTGTTTAATTATAAAAACTGAAAATGTCTCAGTTGGAAATATTCAAAGGTTTTTAAAACATTTTAAAAGAATATTCTCACTAACAAAAATCTCTATTGTTTTTTTAAGTCTTAAATGAATGGAAAAACGTTTAATTCTTTTGTCCATGTTGCAATGTAGTGATGTAAGTGTGACCTACATATTTGCAGATGAATTGATGTACATTATCTGTGACTTTGTAATCTACATATAATTTCAAAAATTTATAGATGATGCTACTATATCTCATGCTATTATTTTTATTTTTTTAAAATATTATACATGAATAATTTGAAATTAATATATAATGATTATGCTCTTATTGTAAATTATAATTTAACTTAGAATATTAAACCTTTGTCATTTATTTACAAGAAAATTACAAGTGTTTTTGTGATGGGGAAGGTACACTTTCTAATACGTATTGATAAAGAAGAAAGAAAAGAAAAGCATTTAGGGGATGTAATAATATAGTGTGTAAAAGGGTAAGACCTAAGTTCATATAAAGGAAGTTTAATGAGTTTAGATTCAGTTTTAATATCAGTAAACTAAATTCATTTGCTTTTAATTAATTTTAAACAGCTAAATTATAATTTCTCTCTTATTTTAAAATATTTTGCTTCAAACTTTTTTTTGTTTTATGTAAATTGTTTTTTACTTGTTTAAATATTTTAATCTCTTTTAGTTAAATTATTTGTAGCAACTCTTATTTATATTTTACATTACAGAAATAATTCTTAAAAAAATATTGTTTTATATTATGCTTCCAGGTTTTACATTCAGAAGCCTCTTTTGGCAACTCACTTTTCAAATCTCAGAACTGATATCCCTAATTCAAAATGTCAATCATTGTTTTACATTAAATAAAAATGTAATCATATTGAACAAAAAGTAATTTTATATTTTTCTTACAGCCTTTTCTGAAAGGTTCAGTGTCAGCATGGCTATACTGAATTTTGTGTATAGACCAATTTCTTTGGTTTTGATCGGAAAAATTTGTTCTGAAAGAATGGGCCTCAATAACAATGGATATCCTGTTAGTTTTGGCAACCTTTTTGGTAAGAATAGTTTATAAGTGAAGACTAACCTCTTTACATGCTTGTATATAGTTTATTACATACATGTTATGTAAATTATATTTAGTTATAATAGTATTTTTTAAGATAGATATGGATAGTTTTAACCAGAACATTATAATAGATCTTTAATCGTCTTATATTTTGGAAATGTTTCATTTCATGGAAAGAATTCTATAATTACTATTTATAGTTTGATAAAAGCTGAAAGCTTAGTTGGTCATTATGTTTTTCTATTCATGATGACATTTATTTTTTACTCGAATGAGAGACTCCTGCAAAGGTTTTTTGCTCTTGTAAATAGTGTACATTTCAGACGTGTTTACATTGTAAATATTGCACAAGAAATATCAATTAATCTAAAGGTTTGTATGGTAAGTACAAGAATATTTTAATTCATATCGTTTTAATTTTACAAAGCATGCTTTTTTCCACATATCTATAAAATGTTAAAAAACTTTATTTTCAAAAATTGTGTATATGTATAAAATCTTGTTCATGTATACAATGATATACAAATTAATAGGTTTCTAACAAAAATATTTGTAGTTTTTATCATAAAATGTAACAAATTTTTAGTAGTTATATTTGTAAAATTAATAGAAAAATATATAATTTTTAGTAAACCTACTTTCAGGTTTAGTTATCAACTGCATTTATTTCAAACGTTTTCATGAAATGAAAATTTCACAAATAATACCAAAGAAATAATTTTTTCTCTTTAAGTATATAGAACAGGGTCTTTTTCTTATAACCCCTCTTTTAAATTGTGGTTCTCCCAAGAGTTAAACTACATACATATCTTTTCTTTAGTCACCATAGTACCTCTTAAATTGTTTTATACTTTTGTATATTGTAGAAGACAGTATTATAATTATTGTATTTGTTTGATTCTTCTTTTACTTAACAATATTGTTTGAAAATCCTAAAATTTAAATCAAAGATATTTTGTGATTTGTGTTGGTTAAGACAAAGGTTACTTTCAGGTCCTAATTCCAGTCGAGTAAAGATTTGGGAAAGATACAATAAATTATAGTTAGGATTATGAGAGAGATATCATTCTACTCTGTTACTAGAAAATAGAGTATGCAATTGTTTGAATATATACAGTAGAGTCTCGATAATTTGAGTTGTATGTGACCGAGATACCCTCGGATTATCAAAAACTCGGGACTATATGGAAATAAGTTTCTGTGCAAAAAAGGACTTCTAATGAACCCTAACACAGTAAAATCCTTCATATCCAGATCAATATGGTGACAGCTCGATCCAGATTTATTAATAGCAGGAATAAAGACCTGTCTAGCTAATCTTGAGTGTCATCATTGTTTGATTTCTTTGTTTGCTTCAAGAGAGTTTATTTTCTAATATAACATGCACAAGACTAGATATTTGTGCTTTCTAAGGGATATTTGTTGACTGTCAAAACTTACAGCGTAAATAAAGAAAGATATTTATGGCCCATTGACCTTCTGTCAGACATCTAAACATGTCTGATAAGGACATCCAAACATAGCTGATGAAGTTGGGTAATACACCAATCTGTAGAACACTAGTGAACTGAATTATACAACAGAATGGGCAGGAAGAAAAATACCATTGATATAAACATTTCTTGGAAGCCCAACTCATTTCCTTTGCATAATGTATTGATATAAATATTTCTTGAATGCCCGGTTCATTTTCTTTATGGCTATAAACATTTCTTGGACGCCCACTCATTTCCTTTCAAATAGATAAAATAGGCTCAAATGGAAAAAGGCTCGAATTAACAGAAGCTCGGAAAATCGAGACTCATATTTTCAAGATTCTACTGTATGTGTAAATGTTGAAATTAAAAAATAAGATACACAAATAAACTTAGTACATTTAAATGTTTGACAATTTTCATAGTTTCTAGGCTTTCTTTCATCAGAAGCAAATATTATTACTTTTATAATGACATCCACTTCTAACTAAAGAATGGAATAGCAATATTGAAAATTGTCTAATAATTGTTTTCCTATTTTGATTTTTTGTTTGTATATTTGTAAAATTATTCAATTTAATTTGTAAAATTAATATTATTGATAATGGACCCCCTCATTACAATAACAAGTAATATAATAAATTAAACTAAATAAAAGTTGGATTTGTTATGGATTCATAACC
Source organism: Prosapia bicincta (assembly GCA_036971475.1). Taxonomy (NCBI): domain Eukaryota; kingdom Metazoa; phylum Arthropoda; class Insecta; order Hemiptera; family Cercopidae; genus Prosapia; species Prosapia bicincta. The sequence continues at coordinate 4,286,603 of JBAIZL010000003.1, read as the reverse complement.
CTCTGAAGATAACATGATCATCAAAATATATTTAAGAGTGTAATTATGCGTAATTTTCTAAACTTATTATTAATCAGTAATATTTTACTGTTGCTGTTTATTGTCATTTTTGGTTTCATTTTAAATTACATTAATTAAATATATGCACAATGTTCCTAGAATTTTACTCAGAGTATTAAAAGTTAACAAACTTTTTAATTTGTGTAAATATTTTACTGTTACAATTACAGTCATAGTTTTACAAGGTAAAACTAGTGATTTTAATTTCTTAATATATCTATTTACAATTTTGAATGATTGCATGAATAATTGCATGATTATTTTACAATGTATATGTCTTAGCAATGATATACTGTATTTACAGCCCAGATCTTTCGGTCCTGGCGTTCTCAGCCTCCACCCCAACAAACTTGTGCTACCGTCGCCTAAAACTGTAGGGTATGGGGAATGTTATTTAACGATTCTAAATGTTTGCACATTTTATTAAAAAATACTGATAAATTTTTTCTGGCACAGCATGTCCAACTTTTTAGCATGAAATTTAATACATTTCATGTTAAAATAATTATCAATCCAATATAAATTAGATTTTCAAAATTACAAGAGTGGTCTGAAAAGGTCTTGGCTACATCAAGAGAGCGTAACACTAGTCGGATGATGTTTCCCCACCATGTTGTACGACTGTTAGTAGTCTCCTTCCAAAATTCATTTATTGGCCATAAGGATGATGTTAATAATGGAAAAAATCGAGTATCGTGCAATGATTAATTCTTTGTAAAAGAAAGTTTAACACCGACAGAAATTTATTCGAGGTTTGTAGTCATGTATGGTAACTCTTCTTCTTCATTTTCCACTGTAAAAAAAATTGGCAGCCGAATTGAAACGTGGCCATAAAAGTGTGCAAGAGGATCTGTGTGAAGTTTATCCAAAAAGTGGAACCACACAGGAAATTGTCGAGAAATTGCATAATATGGTTTTAGAAGATCGGCGAACGAAAGTTTGTGAGATTGCTAATGAAGGAAATTACATGAAGAAATGCACATAAAAAGCTTTGTGCAAGATGGGTGCAGTGCATTCTCATTGCAAACCATCACATTTCGCACAACTTTGCAATCAGTGTTTGACCAGTTTTACTAAAAACAAGACTGATTTTTTGTGTCGATTTGTGACAATGGTTGAAACATGGATTCACCATTACACAAACGAGTCTAATAACAATCCATGCAGTGGACAGAAGCTGGTTATTAGGGGTTGTAGAAGGCCATGACTATGCCATCGGCGGGAAAGGTCATGGTGTTGGTGTTTTATGATGCAAAGGAATTCCGTTTATCAAATATTTTCAGAAAGGTAAAACAATAACTGAAGAATGCTATTCTAACCTTCTTACACAACTTAATGGAAAGATTTGTGAAAACAGACCTGGTGTACAGAAAAAGAAAATCATCTTCCATCAGGACAATGCACCTGCCCACAAAAGTCTTTTGGTGATGGGAAAGTTGAGGGATTTGCATTATGAATTGCTGGGTCATCCACTTTATTTTCTATATTTGGCTTCCCCGGATTTCCATCTTTTCCCAAAATTGAAAATCTTCCACAGTAGTCAACTTTCTTCGTCCAATGAAGAGACGATTGAGGCTGTAGATGGGTACTTTGTAGGACTTCCTGAAAAACGCTACAGGACTAAGATAATGGTATTGGAACATCACTGGATAAAATGTATTAACATTAAAGGATATTATGTTGAAAAATAAATAAGTATTGAAACCGTAAATTGCTATTTTTATTATTAGGCTTAGAACTTTTCAGACCACCCTCGTATATTGGGTACTTTTTTACCTATTTCTTAAGTGAAAATCTTTGATGATATGAATTGTGACAATATTAATGTTAAAATTAATGTTGTTAGGAATGGGTGGAAGTAGTACTCAGTATAGTGTTTCATACATTTTAGTTACTTTTGTTTTGCTCACATCTTATTCCATTATATTTAATTTATAATCACATACTGTTAAATATTTTAGCACAACTATATCGTTGTTCACTATTAACATGGGGAGACCACTAATCATAATTAATGTTAGTAGTATTTTATCATCTGTTTAAAAGCTACTGTTATTCAGTAATTTAGATGTAGATAACAACATATTTGTAGGAAAGAGATACACATTGCCTTTGGATAGAAAAATAGTTCTTTTTTATTAACATGTTTGAGTATCAAGCCTAAGAAAAAACTATTTCAGTGTATAAAGTCTGTAATTGATTTTTGCTATTTCTAATTCTATAATTTATCACTTCTAGGAAGTTGGTCTATTCAAAACTTCGTCGTTACTCATTTCATCCTAAACAGCTACATCTTAAAAACTAATGTTATTTGTGTTGTTTTTTTTTACAATTCAGGCTATTGCATTTAAAGGTTATTATAGTATATTTTGTGGGAGGAATAATAGATTGTGTGATTTGATAGATAAAACGCCTCTAGAAACTCATGAAACTAATAGAAAGATAAATAATTCACTTTCTACGAGGCCTATTTTAAAGTAATTATTGAAACAGTTTTGGAATTAAAAAAGAAAAAATAACACTTGACATTAAGTAACAAAATTATTTTAATATGAAAGCATATAACCTTACACTATTTTTCAAAATAATTTCCATCAATATTGAGACTCTTGTAATACCATCCAACCAGCTTTTGAAAGATGTCCTCAAAGAAATCTGCCTCCTGGCTGGACAGCCGCTCCAGCACATTGTTTCGACACAGTCTCAACATGACATCCTCTAAGATGATTCTTCTAGTTTAAAAATGAATGAAAATCAATGAGCGCAAGATTGGGGCTCTATGGTGGATGTTCATCTTGTACCCAGCCAAATGATCTGACCAGTTCTTCAGTTCGATTTGCTGCACGAGGCCTGGCATTATCACAAAGCAATAACCGTACTCAGCATGCCACGCCGTTTATTTTGGATTGCTCAGTGCTAATGTCTTAAGGTCAAACAATAAGATACTGCACAATATCAAGAGCACAGTGGTACAATATATTACAATAAAAATATTGAAAAGAACCCCAATACCACAAAAATAATCAAGAATAACAAATAAAACAAGTTATTTAAGATTAAACCCTCTTAAGTAACTTGTTTTATTTGTTATTCTTGATTATTTTTGTGGTATTGGGGTTCTTTTCAATATTTTTATTGTAATAAGATACTGCATTTATTCTTTCACCTTGAGGCAAACACTCTACAAACAAAACACCTTTTCTATCCCGGTGTTTAGGTAAACCTAAATTCAGTTTAACGACTTGTCACTTTCCCATTTGTACCACTGATGAGAATTGGCTAAGCATTTGTTTTTGTGAAGTTCCATCAGAATTTTCGGAACTCAGTGTGAGCATAACTTTCAGAACTTCAGTCATTAAATCACACTTCTTGACACTTAAGGAAACTTATAAAACAACGATGAAATTGTAAAGAGTTTGTTCTTTTTCACTTTGTTCCTCAACAATTTCATAAGGCAACTTTTAAAGTATGGTACCTTTGGGTACGGCAACTACTTCCTTACCATCCCATTACTCATAAGGTTTTCTCTTTACATTTCATAGATCTCACGATGAATATGTAAACTGCTTTCAACCTTTAACATTATGAAAATGTATCACTGTATTTAACAGTCAGCGGCATTTTTGATTTGAGGAGTAATTTTAAGCACATCTAAACAACCTCTAACAGTGACAAGTCAATCAGTAATAGTAGTTGTGACTTGCCAATAGATACCGGTACATAGCACAGATTATAAAACGGTGGAATTCCAAAACGGTACTTACTTTAAAAACACCCCTTTATAAACAAAATAAACGTAAAGCGTAAATAACAAAACAAATTATTTCATTGTGTTTATAGTTAGGGGCTCAAATTATTATTTTTTTGTTTTTATTCAATGGCTTCCTTTTAGAACATTTGAGAACTTGGTTGTTTAATACCAAATACAGATCACCAAACAAACTGTTTTGCAAATCTTTTGTGAGCACACATATATATAGATAATTCTTTTATTCAGTTTAGTTTTCTGTACAAAATCCATTGATCTAAGTAAAATGTTTCTTGTGGTGTATTGCAAGGTGCTGACAAGCTGGCTTCAATCTAAAGGGAACAGCACAGAATTAAATCTATAGTCTACAGGATTGTTTATGTCTTATTTCTATAGCTGTTTATTACCACTCTTAGACGTTCATATCACTGGTTTACTGTTACTTCGGTTTTGAGTTTTTAGCGTCAGATTTTTTCATTCATTTCAGAAGTATATTTTTGTTATTCTCTTATCTATACTTTATTAGCTTATCACTTAGCGTGCGTTTATAGTATATCTTTATAGTGAATTCAACAATTTGTTGCTATCTACTATTATAACTATTTAAAATTAGAACTATAAGTGGGAATTGTATTTTCTTTAAAGGGGAGATGGTTTTACACGTTAGCATACTAATGTATGTTAAAGTTTATAAGTTTAAACTTGAATTCAAGTTATCATGAACCGAAAAATATCATTTACTCAAGACAAGATATGCTTATTTAAACTTGAAGCAGTGACTTATGACAATTTTAGTAATACAATGCTTAAACCATTTTATTAAGTTTTATTTTTAGGTACCTGTTGGGGCTGACCCCAGGGTTTAAGATAAGATTAAAATTAAATAAATTACTGTAAAGTCTCTGGTAGGAGGACCACCTCATGGGAGTGTGAGGAAATGTTTAAACCTATATGATTGCACAAAATAACAAAATGGGTAATTGTGAAACGGGTCTATATTTTCATTGAAATTATTATTTTTTTTTGCCTAGAAACATTATTTTTTCTTAAATTAATGTGGGGTAAAATTTTCAGCGCGGATGTAGAAGTTGTGAATGGGCGCGGAGTGATACAAATGTTTTTTTACGTTTCAGTGCTGCGCATAAGGTTGTACGCATCGGCCCCGGTACGTCACATAATCTTACGTGTGTAGATATTTGAGAAACAACGTTTTGGCTTAATTTTTATATATATATTTAAATATACATATAAAGTCTCCAGTTAGGATAGATTTGGTTTTAAATTTATACATTACTGTATACCTATATTAAAATATACCTAAAAAGTGTCCAGTCAGGTTAGATTTGGTTTTAATTTTATACATTACCTAAATGGTTACATTTATACAATTACAACCAAATCTATCCTGACTGGATACTTCATATTTTATACTTTTATTTTGTCAAATTCATTAAAATTATGCCAAAACATAATGCTACACATTACGTCGTATAACGATAAACATCGTGTATCCTTCCGCGATGCTGGCAACCTATTCACAACCGCTACATCAGCGCTGAAAATTTTACCCAACTCTAATTTATGAAAAAATGATGTTTCTAGGCAAAAAATAATAATTTCAATCAAAATAGCCTTTTTACATGTTTCTGAATGTTTCATGAAAATATAGGCCTGGTTTAGGAATCTCCACAATTACCTAAAGAATTATCAAAGTTAAAATAATACAAGTTGAATTACTATGAGAGTCTTACCGTTGAGGCGTGGAAATCTGTCTTTATAACTCACAATCACTAGACGTTCAGGGTCACTGTAACACTGAATACGATTAATTAGTACAGTAGGTTCACATAAGTTCTTATATTGAGTGCACTCAGAATAAAGAAGTTTAAACTCACAAGTTCAATATTAGTCTTTATGTCCACAAAACCGCACTGAAACACTTGCGGTTGACTTTATGGTTAGTTTATCAATAGTCCTTCATAGAAGTGACACACTGTGATGTGATAATTAAACATAAAGTAAGATTATGCAAATGTGTGATCAAAGCTCAGTGGCTGATTGTGGTACCTTACAAGACAATTTTCACCAATTTAGAGTGGTTATGCACTTCAACTATTATGTGACATGAAGTGGTTGCAGCTTGAAGTACTTCTTGCAGGTAGTTTCATGAGGAGATACTTTCTGATGAGGCGGTTCTGGCTTTAATAACTTAAAGAGTTGCCATGAGTGAGTGTAGAACAGTCTGCCATCTTGGCTGCTCCTGCTTTGGAACAACATAACGGCAGAAGAGGAAAACCGGAATGAAACAGTGCGCTATAGTGCTATCTAGCGTATAAAACTGTGAAACTGACATTATAAGAGGTTAGGTACCGTTATCAACATACCGCCCACCAAAAAAGATGTTTTTAGAACCTGAGATGGTGAGGAGTAAAAGTGAGGGGAGAGCCAGGAAGAAGTGTCAGGAGGTCAATGGATAGTTAGGTGGTTGATGTAAGTCCAAAAAGGTTGTTTACAGGTATGAAAACTGACTGGTCTTTCGTAAGTGGAGTGGAGTCCTTAATATTTCAGTGGCATTAAATCTGAGTATGTAAGTACTGGGTGGACCAAGTCTTCCAGAAGCAGCTAGATATCTGGTGAAGAAGTAACCAGGGTTATTTGAGAGGTGGTTCCTTGAACCAATCAACCCCTGAGCAGTCCGGAGGGGTTGAGGAGAGGTGTTGAAGGCCAGAGAGAATCAGTGATATGGTTGCATGGCATGAGTTGTGGTAGTTTTTAATGAGTCCTCATTGCGTCGTGAGTCTGTACTGGTGTAGATGACTTCTTTATTTTCCTTAGATCGATGTGTGTAGTCATTGTGTGCATGTAATGTGGTGGTAAAGCCAGTATAGACTGTCGGGAAGTGGCCCCAAGATAATCAATCCAAAGGTTGAGTGCAGAGGGTTGGTTTTTGATGATGGCTCACTGTCCAATCACCAGAATGTAGGTGAAGATGTGCGTGCCTAATATTTAGTTGATTTCTACAGGTCGAAGTGTGGATCAGCGAGTGGTAGGTACTTGTAGAGTGCGCAGATCTTTGGTGGCTAAAGTGGCTGATGGAAGTGGGTTAGTGGTGTGAGGTATTACTGCAGCTTCTACATTAATTTTGAAATTCGTGTCATGTCTAGAGGAGATTTGTAGGGACACGTTTTTTGATATAGGTGTAGTCTTAGAAACGACACCAATCAAAGAAAGGTTTGATTGCCGAGTAGAGAAGCTCAACAGCGCGGTTGCGGTTTTTGGTATGGCAGATACCTAACTGTTTGAGTCAATGATTGAAAAATATTAAACTAATTGTATATTATTTTTAAAAAAATATGCAATAATTATATATAAATTACCACTATTGTTTGGCACGACTACAGATAGAAAAATATTTTTTGTGTTTTTGGCTCTGGGTATGGAACATTAGGTCTTATGACCTGGGTATATTCACTTATGACTTCAAGCCTTACAAAATGTTGACTTATAACCAAACGTTTGTTTTATAAATTTGAGTTCCAATCAAAGTGTTGTGTCTGCTATTCATAATTTTTATTTATTTTCAAATCATAAAAGTACTCACAACAAAGTGTGTACAAAACACAATACTTGTTTGGTTGTGTTGTTTCTGCTGTGTTTTATTTTACTTTATCTTCAATTGTAGAATAATTACAGCAATAGACTCACTAAAGATGTTAAAATTCAACTTTAAATTGCATTCAATTCAAACTGGTTTTCTAATTACTATGAAAATAATTCCTTTAACATTCTGCAAGGATTGTTTATATCCCTTTTTCTTGCAATAAATACAATGTCTTTATATATGAATAATAAATACTTCTTTAGTAATGTACTTAGATTAATAATGAAAATAAACTCTTCTCTATAACCCTCTTTATCAGCTCTTGACAAAAAAAAGTTTCTCATTGTTAATTAGAGCAGAAGCCCGAGTCATCATTCACTTTATATAGTAGTATTGTCTTCAAGATTGCGGTAGCTATTGCAACCAAGGAAGGAAATGTTAGTAATAATTGACGCTTTTTTAAAAATGAATACTGTTAGTTTTTTAATTGTATATTTTGTTGTAACTTTAGGTCATCCTCAGGCTGAGCGACGTGATCCTTATGAAGATATAGAAAATGCACAGCCCCACCAAAGCTTTCCTAGGAATGATTTAGGCATTCCAAAGACTTACCAATAACAGTACGTTTAAAAGTAAGTTACCTACGGAAAAGTCATTTCAGAAAGTGCATAGTTCTAACATTAATTAGAAACAGTTGTACTTTCATGTGTAACAGTTTTATTTAACATTATTTAGAAATGATACTTCATGTATGCTTATGGATCTTTAGCTTTATAAACATTTAAAAATTATGGATACAAAATAATTTCAGTACTTAAAAATTTGTTGAAATAAAATAAGTTGTCTTGTTTAAATTGTTAAGAATATAATAGTTTGTATAATGTTTTTTTAACACAAAAATACAATATTTTTTAAAATAATTATATTATGTTAACCTAGATTAAAGTGTTTCAATGTATAAGGACTTTTAAATGGGTTAGTAAATATGATTTAAAAAAAGTTATTCTCATAACTTTTTCAAAAAATTATAAAAAATTTTAAATTAAAATTAATTATTTAATATATATATATATATATATATATATATATATATATATATGTGTGTGTGTGTGTGTGTGTGTGTGTGTGTGTGGTATTGCAGGAAATTAAGAAAATTTGAAGTTGATATTAGCAGTTCTTTATATGTAACATTAATAGAGAAAAGGACTGTTTTTTGGTACCAAACCTTTTCCGTCCTTATCAAAATTTAAAAATAGTGAAACTGTAAGTTTTCCCTAGAAATTAAGAGGTTTTACCAAAATGGTGACCATTTTTCTGCTGCTGTAAGAGTGATTATAACCACCATAAAATTCCCAGTACTGTCAAGTTCATTTATTTCATGTTTTTGAAATTTTGTTTTGTAAATTTTGATGGTACTTGTTCAGCTGTGAGAAAAAACCGTAAGTCCACTGCACAAAATCACCCGGGCGGTCAAAAATCTAGCGTTGCCACATGGATGAGAGATGAGTCAAAAACAAGCGAGAGACTAACAGCCCGATGCTCGAACTAGGCAATGCTGTTAGTGCTCAGGGGTAAGCGACTTTTGACCATACCTCGCAAGGCCTGTTCCATATGTAGCAACAGAGCTAAACAAACCCGCCAAAATGGACTTTAGTTTGTTAGTGTAATAGTGGTACACTATTCCTGTGAATTTTGAACACTACATCACCATTTTGGATATTTCTTAAAACTCCAATACTCAATATTTTTTAAATATCCACATCAGAAAATGGTTTTTTTTCAGTAAATCTTATATCAGGATGTTTTACAAAAACCTCTTACAATAACAGGCTGTTCATAGTAGCAATGAAATGTTTGTTTATTCGGAATTCCCATAATTTTAAGGAATAAAACCAAACATATGAATTGCCTTTGACACTTGCACAACACTATACAAAAACGTATAGAATATATTTATATCACAATGAATTGCATTTAACTATTGAAGCTTTAAATACTGACTAATACAATTTTCAGTCTTATATAATAAATTTCAGAATTAAAAAGGTTTTGTAATACTCTTTTATTATTATTTTTAATTATTCAGAAATTTCTCATTTTCCTGTAATACTCTTTGTTTGTTAGAGTTATATAAAAATAACAAAAATAAGCTTCAGATAGAGGGTTCAAATTTCTGTAAGTTGAAGAGTTTGCAACAGAGTTAACATTAGTAGAAAAAAAGATTATTAATAAAGTTAACTCTGTTGATAGTCAATTCTAATGTCAATTTCAAACCTGTGTGTGTGTGTGTGTGTGTGTGTGTGTGTGTGTGTGTGTGTGTGTGTGTGTGTGTGTGTGTGTGTGTGTGTGTGTGTGTGTGTGTGTGTGTGTGTGTGTGTGTGTGTGTGTGTGTGTGTGTGTGTGCATGCAAGTGTGTGTGAATGCAAACTCGCATTCAAGGCACAGGTGTGTATTTAATACATGAGTTTTCATAAAAAAGAATAACAAAAACATCTGTTATGAAGCATTTTCCCGATAAAAATAGTATCAGCCTCTTCCAATATAAATAAGTTTGTAACTTGTTAAAGTACATGTATTATAAGATGTTGGCACTAGTTTTGTACGTGAAGCACTTCCTAGCATTGTTACTTTTGTTTAATTTATTCTTAATTATGAAAATGTATGTATTATATAAACATATATAATAATAAAACCATTTTCTCTATTGTATATGTGTGTGTGTGTGTATATATATATATATATATATATATATGTGCTGATACGTATTCCGGAAAAATATGATGAATAGTTATTATCTGGAGTTCATCCGTTCATTCTGCAGTGCATAAAATCGCAGTTCCGACGTTTCGCTAAAATCTCATCTAGCATTGACGAGGTGAACCCAACAACAGTTGAAGAGCGAATCAGTTGGACAGTTGGCTCGCTGTTCAACTGTTGTTGGGATCACCTCGTCATTGCTAGATGAGATTTAAGCGAAACATCGGAATTGATGCACTGCAGAATGAACAGATGTACTCCAAATAATAGCTATATATATATATATATATATATATATATATATATATAACTTTTAAATATTCACTATTTATAGCTTTTGCTCAAACATTATTAAAAGGCTGTTGACATGTCAAATGGCAACATAATAATATCTTGCTGTATAGTACATATTCCACTGTAGCTAGACATGTTAACAGCCCCATGGTATTGCTTAAAGTAATAGTGAAAAGCTCAGAGCAGTATAAAGGTACAGTTAGAAAAATATTGTTTATGAAATATTTATAGTACTGCCAGACTGAGTAGACATTGCAAAAAATATGTGAAACTACTGCTAGTAGTTTCCTCTTTGGCCACAATGTGTAATCAGACAGGTAGTAATATATATTATTCTGTTGTTAAAAGTTAGTAATTTTAATACCCAGCTATTATTGAAGTAATATTTAGTTTATGGTGTACATTATGCATGCTTCAAAAAAGTATGTTTTCTAATGTTTGTCTTTGTTATTTTTATTTGTTATGCACTATCAAAAGATTAATTTAATTAATTATATTTTTTTTAATATTTTAAAAACTCCAATAAAAATACATTTCTTGTCATTTTATGTGTAAATTATTAGAGCAAGTTTTAAGTATAGAATTACATTCTTACAACTGAACTGTTTTAGGTTCTAAGTTGAAAATGTTGTTAAGTATTCAAAATGAAGGTTTTGCAATCATATATCATAGTAATGCATGCATTTATGGTATATTTATTTACAAGTGAAGAGTGCTAATGACAAAGTAATTTTTAGGATAGTTCAACATACGAGGTCGTGGCGTATTAACAAATGAGACTGGGGCGCAGAAAGCGGGGAACAAATGCAGAATTGGATAGCTGGAAGTATCTATTATTCCAGTACAAAACCACATTTTTGTCGCTGTAGTAGTATTTTTTTCTGTAAATATTAGAAATTAACATCTTTTTTCTCGTGTTTATAATTTTATTCAACTTGAACCGTTTTCCTTTCAAGGCAGACATTGGAAACAGTAAAAAGTTACAGAGTGCTAAATGAGATGAGTACGGCGCATGTTTTAGCACTGAAGAGCCGTTAGCGGCTAAATAACGCTTCTAGCACAGATACTTTGTTATAAACAGGTACATTATACTGGTGTAAGATCCACGACATATTTTTCCACAACCTTTTTCACACAGGCTTTTTTAATGTTAATTTATCATGTAAAATTTTCTGACAGTTCCTTTATCAGCATTTACAGTCTCAGCAATCATCCAATGCTCATACAAAAATTTCTGTGCACAATATTATTGATTTGAGTTTATTGTTTTGAGATTTGCGGAGTTGAAATGGTTCTCTTGGCTTTCATAAAAACTTTAAACCATTTGAAAGCACGTACGCAAGACGTAGAACTCTCACCATAAGCTTCTTTCAACAACTTATAGTACTCAGAGGTTTTTTTAATTTAGTATGAAATTTGTCATTGATCTATTGTTTGTGTTTTTCATCACATATTGTTATTAGGCTCGAATAAAAACATTCGTTTCTATCCTGAGTAGAAAACATTACAACAGTTTAAAAAATGTGTTTTTTCATGGTATAGTATACACCTCCAGCTGTTCAACTCTGCATTTGTCCCCCCCCCCCATTTTCTAGGACACATTCTGTACGTGCAGTCTCTTTATTTAAGAGCCAAACCTTGTGTGTGTTTGTGTATGTATATAGGAAAATGACACTCGGTTTAGTTAGGGTCTATATTACAAAAAGGAAGAAACCTTGAACAATCATATATTTCGAAGTTAATGGTCATTTTGAAAGTTAGATCAGAGCATAAAAAGTGAATGACCATTTACTTCAAGTTGAGTATCATTTTCCTATTCACAGAAATCTCCTATAAGCTTTAATCAACCTAATTTCTTATTTTGGTATTTATTGAATAAAATATATTTTCTAATGAATTAATCACTACTCACTGTATATTCTATATCCAACTTAACACGTGTTAGTCATTTTTATATGTAATGAAATTTTTTTTAAAATGTGAGACTGATTAATTTTTTTAGCTTCTTTTAAAAAATTGTGAGAGCTATTTTATACTTTTTAAATTACATTGTTTATTGTTGGATCAATGTTTTAGATAGGTTATGATTTTTATAAAATAAATTGTTGATCCTTTTTTATTTCTGATAATACTAAATAGATTCTTTTCTTTAGTAGTAAGTTACATTCTAAATACAGAACTTTTTTGTTACTGAGTTTGGTGATGTCTTAAAAATGATGCTGGATAGTTGTTGTAATGTCCAGATTGCACATTACAGGCTTCTGCACATTGTTTAATAGCCTCATAGTTGTATATGTTGAAGTCTTGAGAGAAGACAACTTTTCTTGTTCTAAGAGAAGGTCTAAATATTTCGCACTCAGTTTTGGATTGGTATTGAATTATTTTCCAGGTCATTGACCAATATTTTGTTTCGAGAGATGGGTGCAAGATAATCTCAAAGTGGCTCTTTCACAAATGCTTATTAAGCCACTAAAAATTCTAAGCCTATATGTAGCAGCATTATTATACATCTTACTTAGATATCATCATACAAGAATTTAGAATAATCATACAATTTTTTAAATGAGGAAACATAAAGTGACCTCCATTGTCATTAATGACCTATCATAATGATCATTAAAATTGGGTCCAATTTTACACTAGTACAATTATGTATATAACATTTATCTAAGCATAACACGGTTTTCTTAAACAATGTTCCTCATTTATTAATTTAAGTAATACTCAAGGACCTCTAACCACAAAATATTTTATTCTAGCCTGTTGTACGTTTCGATTACCAAGTAACAATCCTCAGAAGCATGACACTTAATATTGGCTAATTATACGTAGTTTCCTTACTCATAATTACCTAAACTACTTACCCCAACTCTATAATCAATTTTTTTTAAGGTGGATAAGTAGTTTCATTGATTATAATTACAGAAACTAGAGTTACCCAGTATTGTGTGTCATGCCTCTGTAATAGTTACTTGGTAATCGAAATTTAAATCAGGTTAGAATAGAATATTTTGTGTTAGAGGTTTTTGTGTATTATTTAATATTATTTAACCACAGTAAATTTTTCCATATAATTAGCAATCTTTTATTAATGTTTGACACTTTTGTAATGAGTTTTTTTTCATTAGATCTTTTATTTTCTGTTATGTGAATCAATGAAAATTTTATTTACAGTTTGTAGATCAAGAATTTGAAATATTTTAGAGGTAAAATATAGATGAATTGAATTTAAAAAGTAAAATGTTATTAGTCAGAACATAATTTCATTTTATGTTTTTATTTAAAAAGCATAAATGTTATAAGATATAAGGTTTAAATTCTTGAATTTTATAGTCCATTACGTTCGGTGAATCTTATTAATCACTTAACAATAGTTTTTGACTATCCGAACTTTGAATTTAGTAAATTTGTTAAAACTTACTGAGACAGAACGTTTTCGATTGCTATGTGCCGATCTTCATCAGTGTCTTCTGCTTGGAGATGTTGGGTCAAGCGGTGATGGTTTTAAAGGTAGGTTTTCGATAATATCGAAGAGTATGTGTGATTTGTATTGTGTTTGTTCGTTTAATATATTTATTCCATTCATAAACAAAACAACAAATTAGCCCGCAAATTTCAAAAAATAGGTTACAAAATAGCATACAAAACTAATAACAAGTTACAATACCAAATACAACACAACACCAACAACAAAGATAAACTACAAGCAACAGGCGTATACAAACTGAACTGCGACGAATATAACAAATTCTACATTGGACAAACAGGTCGCAGCTTTAAACAAAGAGTCGAAGAACACAAACTCAACATTTTACAACCACATAAAGGATACAGGACACAAATACACAGACATTTACCATAACCTAGAAATCCTACACATCAACAAAAAAGGACTACACCTCAACACACTAGAACAATATGAAATTTACAGACACACAAAAACACAAAGTACAAACATATTAAACGAACAAACACAATACAAATCACACATACTCTTCGATACTATCGGAAACCTACCTTTAAAACCGTCACAGCTTGACCCAACATCTCCAAGCAGAAGACACTGATGAAGATCGGCACATAACGATCAAAAACGTTCTGTCTCAGTAAGTTTTAACAAATTTACTAAATTCAAAGTTTGGATAGTCAAAAATTATTGTTAAGTGATTAATAAAGTTTAAAGTTACAAATTTCAAAATGTATTTAATAAATATTCAAGTTAAACCTGGTAAAAATTATGTTGTTTAAAAATATTATGATTGGCACTGTTTTGGAAACAATTTTATTTCTTCATCTATAACAATGCTATGTTGATAAAGTGGTCCCATTAGATATTAATATTATATGATAATATCAATGCTATTTCCCATCCTCATCGCCTTCTGGAACTAGATCTATTCTAGATCTAATTACAGTACAGTCTCGCTAATCCGGTCTCCGATGATCCGGACGTCCGGCTAATCCGGACGGCCTAAACTTTTTGTTTAGTTATAATACTTTACAGTGCACAATCAGTCTGACGTCCACAAAAATATTTATTTTTATACATCTATATTTGTTATTTTTCAAAGGGGTTTTCCTACTCTAATAGACAAATAATATAATTTATTCATTAAAATATGAATTTACCATATTATTTGTGTCTTTTGCCTATTAAAGTAGGAAAAACTTCTTTGAAAAAATATATTCACATTAGATCTCCCAACAACGCACGTCCAACAACGATGTCTACAACGCACGTGACATCAGAGACATCTTGAGATAAACGAAAGATAAAGGACCGCTGACTAAACGGATAGACAGTCTATCCGTCTGGCGTCAGGTCAGTTGAGTTGTCGGACGGATTCCACCTTTACTGCTTCTCGCAAGATTTCTGCTCAGTTGTAATTTAATTCTAGTGCGATATTGATCTGTGTTTTTTATTTACGTCTCGTTCAGTATTCAGTGAAAATGGCGACTAAACGTAAGTCAGTGACAGTGACAATGGAATAAAAACTCCAAGCTTTCTTTCGTCTTGATGGAGGTGAATCGCTTACTAAAATTGCAAAAGAGTTAGGCGTGGGAAAACAAACTGTTTCCGATTGGAGAAAAAGCGACAGGAAATTGAAGATTTCTTTGCAAAAATGGTTAGTAAAGACAGTTTAGGCGGCAGAAGCACTTTAAAAAAACCAAAAAATGAACCCTTAGATGATGCTTTGTATGTTTGGTTTTGCCAACAAGGTGTAAATTTGCAAACGATCGCGCTGAAACTGAATGAAAAGTTAAAAGGAGGCCCTAATTTTACTGCCAGTGAGGGTTGGCTGTCACGGTGGAATGAACGACACGGCATCCGTCAACTCGAAATAAGTGGTGAAATTTATAAAATGTTCCCAAAAAAACTTTAGCTTCCAAATTAGATTCAATAGCAAAAGGCCATATAGTTAAGAAAGAACGTATGATTTTGCTGCCCTGCAGTAATACTTCTGGCGATCTAAAATTTCCACTTTTGGTGATAGGGAAATCCGCAAAGCCTAGGGTTTTTAAAAATGTAAATTTAAGTGTTATACCGGCCCAATAGAAGTCCAAAAATCAGCGTGGATGAACAGTCAAATTTTTAAGGACTGAAGTTTTTGAAAACTTTGTTCCAACAACAGAAAAGTTTTTAAAAGAGAAAAAACTCCCTCGAATAGCGATTTTACTAATTGATAATGTCCCATGCTACCCAAATGAATAATTGCGTCTTGGTGACATTTTTGTTAAATTTCTTCCTCCTAACGTCACGGCTCTCATTCAGCCGATTGACCAAGACGTGATAGAGGCGATAAAACGGCGATATAGGAAAAAGTTAATTTTATCGCTTTTGGAACAACAAGAAGCATATCCAGCTACACAATATATTGAAATTCTTAAAAAAGTGTCTATAAAGGATGTCATTTATATGGCTGCAGAATCGTGGGAGGAAATTTAACGGTCTACACTTCAAAAGAGCTGGAAAAAATTGTGGCCTGAAATGCCACAGGAAAGTGAAAAAACCGACAGTCAACCTACTAATGACAACGCGGAATTTTTTCGGATTTTTTAGCAATTGGAGGGTTGGGCCGAGTTGAAAGACACTGATATTTCCGAGTGGATTATCAGTGATAATGACATTGGTTATCAAGTGCTCAATCGTCGCGGTGTGCACTGCAAACGCAGAAAATTACAGTCGGAAGAGGAAGACTACACAAACGAACCGGTCAGCCCAGCTCATGATGGGGCGGCTTCAATGCTGGAGGGGTTGATGACCTACTTTGAGAAACAAACTGATACGTCAACTGCGGAGCTACTGGCCTTGAAACGCCTACGCACTGTGAAACGACGTCATTCATAGTTAAAACAAAAGAACACTACAGACTATTTTCACCAAGTTTTTTAAAGTTTATTTTTGTTTCAGTTTCATTTTTGTTTGAGTTTTTTGTGCGTTTATACAGTATAGTGTAAATAACTTAAGGTGAATACATATATATACTTTGATATATATTCATGTCATACCTTTTCTGTTAAATTACAGGATTTTTTGCTAAATAAGCTATGAAATACTGTACTGTATAGCTTTAGGCCTCAATTTCACGAAAACTACAATTTCAATATGTTTCCCCGTCTAAAACACATATTGTATGCATTTGTTTGGCTTTTTCCGTCTAATCCGGACTTTCGTTGATCCGGTCAGGGTCCGGTCCCATCAAGTCCGGATTAGTGAGACTGTACTGTAGGTGTTCACCTATAGGCTTTTAGTTATATCTATTCTTGTAAAACAACAGCCCTTCAAAATTCTTATTATTTTTGTAAAGACGAAAAAGGTTTTAAGGGCTACATCAAGGAATTTGAAGGCTAAAGCTTCACCAGACTGATGACACGTGTAGTGACTGATGGAGCGACAACACAGACTCCAGACTGTGATATTTTTCACCAAACATTCATGAACAAACAGTGAAATGTATGCAGGCACATTGTCATTATATGAAAGCCTTGAATTAATCTGTCACAAATTTGGTTATTTTTTTTTTTTAGATTCCTTCTTGCAGATGGAGTTAAACTCAGTAAATAGAACTCAATATGTTATTGACCTTTTGGTAGATTAGTTGACCTTTTGACAAGAACTCATTGCGAACTATGTCATTAAGTTCGAAGAAACTGGTGAGAAACAGTTTCAATGTCATACCCATACACCCTTGTTTCAAAACATGTTATGATATCTTTGAATAGTTCTGCAACATTGTTGATTTCTTTTAGTGACAAATGTGACCCCAATTTTACTGCCACATTTTTTATTTCATGGGAAGAGCCAATTGTTATGCTATAATCATCATTAACTTCCCATTTTAATGACAACTAATCATCAAATAAGGCTACTAGTGAACAGAGATGTTCAATATTTTCTCAACATAACTATGAAAATTTGTGTGAATTTCACTGTTACAACCCACAAAATTCCTGTTAATTTTTTTATCACATATTATATAAATGTGTGTGTGTGTGTTTTGTTCTTATAAGATGTGTACACAAGTACAATAGATTCCTCAATTTAAAATCTTATATTATTTTAGTTCCAAGGTAGACAAATTACCATCATTGTTGAATTTGTTAAATATAGTTGCATTGCCCTTTACAACAAAATCTTTACATCAGTAAGATGATACATAAAAGAAACCCAGTACTAGAGATAAAAGTCATATTTGGGCTTTGAATTCTTACGTGTAAATATTGCAACTTGTATTTCTCTGACTGTATTGAGACAAGAAAATATTGCAACTTGTATTTTTCTGACTGTATTGAGACAAGAAAATATTGCAACTTGTATTTCTCTGACTATATTAAGACAAGAAAATATTGCAACTTGTATTTCTCTGACTATATTAAGACAAGAAAATGTTGCAACTTGTATTTCTCTGACTATATTAAGTCAAGAAAATATTGCAACTTGTACTTCTCTGCCTGTATTGAGACAAGAAAATATTGCAACTTGTATTTCTCTGGCTATATTAAGACAAGAGAATATTGCAACTTGTATTTCTCTGACTATATTAAGACAAGAACATATTGCAGCTTGTATTTCTCTGACTATATTGAGACAAGAAAATATTGCAACTTGTATTTCTCTGACTATATTAAGTCAAGAAAATATTGCAACTTGTATTTCTCTGACTATATTAAGACAAGAAAATATTGCACTTTTATTTCTCTGACTATATTAAGACAAGAAAATATTACAAATTGTATTTCTCTGACTATATTAAGACAAGAAAATATTGCAACTTGTATTTCTCTGACTATATTAAGACAAGAAAATATTGCAACTTGTATTTCTCTGACTATATTAAGACAAGAAAATATTGCAACTTGTATTTCTCTGACTATATTAAGTCAAGAAAATATTGCACTTTTATTTCTCTGACTATATTAAGACAAGAAAATATTACAAATTGTATTTCTCTGACTATATTAAGACAAGAAAATATTGCAACTTGTATTTCTCTGACTATATTAAGACAAGAAAATATTGCAACTTGTATTTCTCTGACTATATTAAGACAAGAAAATATTGCAACTTGTATTTCTCTGACTATATTAAGACAAGAAAATATTGCACTTTTATTTCTCTGACTATATTAAGACAAGAAAATATTGCAACTTGTATTTCTCTGACTATATTAAGACAAGAAAATATTGCAACTTGTATTTCTCTGACTATATTAAGTCAAGAAAATATTGCAACTTGTATTTCTCTGACTATATTAAGACAAGAAAATATTACAACTTGTATTTCTCTGACTATATTAAGACAAGAAAATATTGCAACTTGTATTTTTCTGACTGTATTGAGACAAGAAAATATTGCAACTTGTATTTCTCTGACTATATTAAGACAAATATAATTTTTATCGCTGTGAGAGTTTTGTTGTGAGCAATGGAATTTACAACATAAATCTTGGTGTTATTTATGTGTTGTTTTTTATTTATTTCCTTTTTTAAAAACCTCCTTCAAATTGAAGAATACCTTCAGGATATAATGTTAAACATAATTTTTTTTTCAATCAGGTGCACAAATGTGTATTTTTTAATGTTACATTCTCAATTATCTAATTAACAAAAATTGCACAGGTTGGAGTTTTAAACCACACAGTACTGTAATTGGCAATAGTTTTAATCTCTTGTAAGTTTTGCACTTAATGTAGTTGTTCATGTTTTCACTATTAAAAATATCTAATATACTTCAGGATAATCTTGTGATAAAACTCAATTTGCTTTAAGATGTTGCCTTAAAGAAATAATATATTACAAGTGTAAGAATATTTTATGTATGTCAGTTTGTCTTATGTTGTTTTATGACTTTTTTCTTTCTTATATGATCCTACATATGTTTGGGTAAGGTTGTTTCTTGTGAAATTTCTTCTAACTGTAGACTTAAATCATCTCTAAATTCATAATTTTTCAAGTACATTGATTTATATACATTTTTGCAGTACATTCATAATTTGCAATTTAAACATGTAAAATATTTTAGTAATAGGTTTTGTATCACCCACAAATTGCAAAATAATTCTGTTTTGTATTTTTTTAAATTCATCTTAGTGCTTGATTTTGTAAAAAAAAGTGATTCTGGCACTGTAGGCTACCTAGTGGTGGTTTTATGGAATATAGAGTTCTGAAACGATGTGTTTACCCTTTTCTGAGTATCTTTAAAAATGAATCAGTAGTCTAAATAGCAAACTGATTTTGAATGCAATTTCAAATTAAATTGAGACTGCTATAGCAAAAAATTGTTTACCATAGCCGTTGGCCTATACAGCTTTTAACATTCTCCAGAGTATAAAAAAGTTTTTGTTGTATGTGCCTTCTCTCTCACCTTGCTATTAGTATCCATAGCAAAGTCCTGGCCCAAAGCAGTCAAGATTCCACTAAGTTTTAAGGGTCAAAACTGGTGAGTGGTGGGCCATTCAGCTTCACAAAAAGTAGTGTTCTCATTTGTGTTGACAAAGACTCTGTGGAATTGTCTTTCAAGAGAAACTAGAATTGGAGTTTCAATAGAAGTAAATTCTTGGACTACTTCGTTCTATTTCTAAGTTTCCTCTAAGTACTTACAATTGTGAAAAACCGAATCAGGAAATACTCAAGTGTTTCTTGTTTGTTGTCAGTTGAAAGTGAATGGCTAGTGAATCAATATCTTTTTCCCCAAACATATTGTTTTTAAAATCATTGGGCCAAGTGCTTGTGTCACCTATACGGAACGAATTAGTCAAAACCTTGTCTTCACCACTCGATATTTTCTCTTTTTAATTGCTCTTGATAGTTCCTCATAAAAGACAACAGGATCAATGAGCAGTTCATTATTTTTTTCCTTGTGTCTACTTGTGCCACAAAGCCATAAAGATTGATAATGTATATGACAGACATGGATAATGCATATGTCACGTCCTAGACTATTTATAGCCGAGATTAGCTGACATTTGTTTACAATCTTATGATACACATTAGGTTTTCGGGCGTCTAAGCATTTTGTCATTGTCTCTTATATACAGTAGTCTGCTCGTCCCTTTTATTTTGCTGGCCAGCGTCGGGATGCTTCCCTTTCAATGTAAAAATTAGTACGTACATAGTTACATATCTATTCCCTTCATCTTAACTTCTATTAAGCCTTATATGTATTTACGTCGTAATTCACCGATTGGAAATTTAAACACATGAATCTGATTGGAATAAGAATTGGTTATTTGTAAAACAATGACACACCCCAGATAATCCGCAGACTGGTTAAACCGCCCACGGATAATCGGGAGTTTACTGTAGGTTTTTTGGGGAAAATATAACTTCAAAATAATTAAATTGTGCAATTATGAATTCTTTTTTTTTCACAATAGTTATAAGAAAAGTATTTTTTGTGTAACTATCAACCACGTAGCTGAAATAATAATGAAACATAAACAAATTTTTTAATGTACAAAATTTTGGTAAAATGCATACTAAACTTGGAAAAGAGGGGTTTAAATTCCAAATATACAAATTATGTTAGCAATCATTACAAAATTAATTATCTATATGTTTTTGAGGTTACTGAACAAGAATATGATACAAAAAAATTGAATAATGCAATTAGGTGAACAAATTTCGCAGTTAAAGTTTTTATGCTATAGCTTTCAAAAAATAATTTTTTACTAACTGTTGACTACCTAGCGGAAATAATACTATAGAAAATTAAGAAATTTTTTAAAGTACAAAAATTACCATTATTAAAACATGTGAAATTAATAATTTTTTATATAAATGGTATATGAGCCTCTTTTATGGTGTTTCAGGTCCCTATCCCTATACATAACATTTTAAACCAAATCTCACTGAATCCCTATACATTATATATTAATTGAAATTATACTTTTCCTAAAAATTAGTCTTTTTTTTTAAACAAAATTTGTAAAAATTGAGTATTTCATCAAGATTTTCATATTAATATATATAAAGTACTTATCTTTCTGAGGAGTATCCAATTTTCCAAATTAAAATCGATTTACTAGTTTTTACTTTATGCATCTTCAAATTTGAAAAACATTTGGCGCTTGGAAAAAATGTCAATCATAGCTTACCTGTACATTCTCTTATCTTATCAGTGCCTCAGCAGGTGAACGTTATGATAATGTGAGAACTTATCATGTGACGTCAGCGCTTATTCTATCTCTCTGTCAAAGTTAAAAGACTTGTGTAACTTTTTTTTCTTATCATGTCCGAATTGCCAATATACAGAGACCACTATGAGGTGGAAGCATTAAGACTTTTAGGTTTTTCAGCTTTATGGTCGTTACTTCTTTATTTATGTTAGCCAGAGGCAACTTTCGAATCCTCTGTTGGGAGAGAAATTAGCTCATGTTTTTTAGCTTAAGCTCTCATTTTGTTAAAATGTTCTTTATCTTCTAAAATCTTTGGGTATCAGATGGAGTTAAAAGTGCTATAATTATTCAGTGTTCCTGAACTTGGAGCTCTGAGTAAGGAGTTCTGTGCTATGTAGTTAGATTAATTTTATGGCTTGACTTGTTATGTTTTATCTTGTTTGTTTTATTTAACTTGTTGTACGATAACTTGACGATATGTTCGTAGTAGCCAAACACTGAGGAAAGCGACATTGTCGCTGAAACTCGTCTGTTGTGAACTAATGTGTTTGTTTATTAAAAACTATTTTTTGGTGAGATTTTGAGTTAGCTATTTTGACTTTTACCTTTGTGAATAGTTGTCACTAGATAAGCTCTAATAAACTAAATATAAAGGCTGTATTGCGTTATTTTATTTTACACTTGAAAGAAAAAAGTAATAAAATAACATTCATTGAGATAAGTCATTAATGCTGAATTATATTTATTGGAATGTGTACAGTTTAAAACAGGAATTATGGTACCTGTTTAGATAAATTCATAATATTTGTGTATTATGATCTATTTCTATGCCTAGTTGTAAGGATCTATAACTTACCAACCATTACGGTTTTTCTAGTAAAACTTGGCCGTGTATTCATATGGACACATTTTGATTTGAATTGATATTTGTTGCAAATTGGCAGTGTATCCATATGGAAACATAGTTTTCAAAGTTAGTTATTACAAATTTGGTAGTGTATCTATAAAAATTCATTGACATTTTTATACGTATAAACTTAATCTTTGTATACAAATATAGAACAAGAGGTTATTTACCTTTGCTTATACATATTAAATAAACTGGTGATAATTCAGGTTGTGATTGAAACAATCCTGGTTTACTAATAAGCAACACCAGCTATTTTACAGTGTTGTGGAAAACATATGCTATGATGTTCCCCACAAATTAAACAGGTACTTTGTTTACAAGAAAACTGTCCATACAATAATATAGAGACCATGTTAACCCTTTGATTAGCATTCACGCACCAGCAGGAGAATTCCTGTTAATGTACGTTCTACCATTTCTCTTAGATTACCAATGTTGTATGTTTACGATTTGTTTTCCTGTGTATTGTGCTATATTCTATGTTAAATATTTGCAACTATCTGGAGAATACATACTACACAGAGAACTTAGTCACCACTCTTTTGTCTCTAAAGTATGGGTTTTCCTTCATGTTTACAGATTGTTTCGAAGTTTGTATGATATTTTACAATAAATAGACGATTGAATAATGAAGAATTCTTTTGTGTCCAAATTCTATGGTTTTTCCACCATAGATTTACAAATCGTTTCGAAGTTTGTATGGTGTTTTTCAAAAAAATATTATTAACAGATAATTTTTAGCAAAGAAATAGTCTGTAAACGTAATATAAGGTTTGGTTAACATGAAAAAATAAGTGATTAAAAAAAAATATATCAACAAATGTTACTATAATTTAAAAAGTTAAAAAAAAAATTAGGAAAAATTATAAAAATCTTTCAAAAATATGTTGCTCCCAGGGTCCATATCAAGGCAGGCATGTGTTGGTAATCAAAGGAGTAAAAAAAAAATTGTATAAGAATTATAAATAAATATTAGATGCAATGCATCCGTATGGATATATATAAACAAAATTAAGCGTTAAAAATGTATTTTATGAGGAGAAAGAATATCGATTTTGTAAATTTTCAAGTTTTGTATATTACTTTAAAATATGAGGTTTCCTTTTTAATCATTAAATGATGAAAAACTAGTGTCAAAACGTTAAATGCAAATCAAAACCAGCATAAACTTTTTTACAAAATGAAAATGACACTTTTTTACTTTTCTACAGTAAATTAATGAAAGGGTTGCATGGTATTTAATATTTAAATCTCTTGTAAACATAAAGAATATTTATCAAAAGTTAATATTGACAGAAGCTACTTATGCATATAATTCTCCTGTATGCATACACCTTTCTTTTATAATATTTAAAATTAGTTGGTGTCATTATGTCATTAAATGTTACATATTCAAAGTTTGGGTAGTTTTAGGTACATAAAATTTCTATAATTTTATAAAATTTTGTACATTTAACAGTTTATACAATTGCTACTTAGATATATATGTCTAGTCTTTATGTGAATCTAATTATATATTTTGTTATGTCTGATTTGCTGATGATTTTAATACACTTGATGTAATAAAAAGCTTATGATTGTTATAAAATAACATTGTTGATACTTGTTTAATCCTTATCTATAGAATAAATAAAGTTCTGTTCTTTTGAAGTGGTCAAGTTAAACTTTTAAACCAACAATTTGTTTTATAAGCAAAATTATTTATTTGTTATTAAATTGTCTAATTTACAAAACCTATAATTTTATTATGTCTGCTTCGTAATAAATTATTTTATTATTATTTTTAACAAAACAAAAAATATAGAGATATAAATTAGTAAGCCACCACTGAAATAATGAGGGCTATGGTTGAAGGGACTTATGGTATGATATTAGAACCTCTATATAACGAACCTCCAGATAACGAAATCCTCTATATAATGAATTTTTATCTTGTCCCATGACATTTTAGAAGTTATACTGCTTATTTACCTCTATGTAGTGAATTTCGGACCTCTCAATAACGATTTTTTTCCCATTTCAACCGAAGAAATGTAGTGTTGTATAGGCAGCTCACAATGGCATTTCCAGGAAATTGTTTATTTTCAGCAAGAGGGTCAACAAAACTAAGAATGATATGCGAAACACATGTCAGCAATTGACTGCATGTTATAGTTTGGTTCAGTTAACAGGTTCAGCATGGCTAGCGTTCCGGCACGCTCAGGGTTTCCTTACAGATGCGCTCCCAGCTTATTTCCTTAGATATGGTGAGCAAACTGGCACGCTTACTCCCAGGCTAATTGAAACTTCTCTAGTGTCGATATCTATATAAAAGTTTGATTTTTACGCCAGTGCTTTAAAAGAGTTTGGAGAACATTGTGCCTGAGTTGTTTTTAAATCCGACCATCCCAAGTTAACTTTTGATGCTTCAACTGAAACAATGATTCAGGAAGTTTTATGAACAGATTTAATTTAGTTTAACTTTTATATTTTAATTTTTTTTTTAGTTTGAACCATTTAACGCGGCAGAATATCCGGTAAAAACAACGATCATAAAAATTAACCAAGTTTTCTGAACTAACGCAAGAATAAACGATTACTGTCTTGTTAGAGTTAATAAACCAACTGGAGGTGGGAACAGACTATTGTAAATATGAGTCATTGACAAAATGCTTGGACGCCCGAAAACCTATTGTGTCAACATAAGATTGTAGTAATATAAATAATTGTAGTAATTAAAAAGTATGTATTGTACTTCTCTTTATTCTGTTTTTATAGAAATATGACCTCGTGAGATTTTAACCATTGGTTCACAGTCCAATAGCTAACACCTGCCCTTTCCTTGAGCCCAAGACACCACCACCCTTTGCACATAAACGATGCTAATGCAGTGATACATCACCATAAAACAAGTAACACAAAACTCTTCAGTTCCTGCAACAACACTAGTCTTATTCTAGCGTTTGTTCTGGCGTGCTTAGCGTTCTCAACTTTTTTGGTACCTGCATTTGAGAATCCCTGGATATAATGGAAAACCAATCTGCAATGGCCTAGCCCAAGCGACTGTATTCAGGGTCATGGGTATTTGTGACTACTATTTCTTAAAGTTTATAAATTTCAAGATATTTGTGTGAAATTTCATTTAATTTTATAAACTTGAAATAATTACACAATTATTTTTTTTTGGCTCTATACAATTTTGGAGTAAAAAAAATTATTCTGGCTTAAAATTTAACAATTAATCTTTCTTTTTCAAACAATTACTTGGTTCATTAAATTTATCACAATGTCTGACATTTTTTAAAATTTTATCTATTTGTTTTTACTCACTTATGATTGGTTAACTGAACTTAATTTTTCCAATATTTTATTGATTTATTTTACATAAAAATTTTTTGCTGTCTTTCATTCTAATATATTTCTTAAAAATTCAATTAATTTTTTTATTTTATATTTTTCAACAATTAAATTTTATATGTTACTAAACATATATGGACTTTTTTAACAATTTACTTGAACTTTATTTAAATTTTCTGCTTAGTATTTTTTAATTTTGAAATTTAGGCACAATCTCAATAACTATATTTTCTTACAACTTTTTAAAAAAATGTTTTAACTTGCCTATAGTAGCACTTACTTTTTTTGTTGTTGAGGACGGCCGTTTCGGGAGATGTGTCCCTTTGTCAACTCAGACCGTAACTGATCTCAAGGTTTACGTAGGTTAGGGTGGGGGTGGGATATTTTGGTGGTGTGGGTGTATTTTGTGTGTATTAGGAGTTATGATGTCAAAAAGTGCGTGTGAGTTGTAATGTAATTGTGTATTGAGTATGTGTGTAGGGTGTAGTTTGAAGTGCCTATATATTTCGTATTGTTCGGTTGTGTAGCGTTGGTTATTTCTGTGTTGTTTATGAAGAATTTGTAAGTTAGATGTTATGTCTGTGTAGTCGTGTTTTTTGGAGTTGAGATCCACAGACAGGGAGGTCATTTCACACACATTACCAAGAACATATAAAAGCACTAAAAAACAATAACTACCAATCAAACTTCGCCGATCATCTCAACTCCACAAAACACGACTACACAGACATAACATCTAACTTACAAATTCTTCATAAACAACACAGAAATAACCAACGCTACACAACCGAACAATACGAAATATATAGGCACTTCAAACTACACCCTACACACATACTCAATACACAATTACATTACAACTCACACGCACTTTTTGACATCATAACTCCTAATACACACAAAATACACCCACACCACCAAAATATCCCACCCCCACCCTAACCTACGTAAACCTTGAGATCAGGTACGGTCTGAGTTGACAAAGGGACACATCTCCCGAAACGGCCGTCCTCAACAACAAAAAAATTGTGATTACTAGTAGCTCACGCGAAGATGGAATCAACAAATGTTAACTATATTTTCTTCACTAATAAATCTTATTTACTTAAAAAATCTTCTATCTACAGAGCGTCAAAAATCCAAACTCCTCCTTCAACACTCGGTTACAGGCTTTGTGGGGAATCTCTGCATTGTTAGTTAATTTTGTAATATTGCTAAACATTAGGCACAATCTCAATAACTATATTTTCTTCACTAATAAATCTTATTTACTTAAAAGATCTTCTATCTACAGAGCGTCAAAAATCCAAACTCCTCCTTCAACACTCGGTTACACGCTTTGTGGGGAATCTCCGCATTGTTAGTTAATTTTGTAATATTGCTAAACATGTGGGTATATTTGAGTGAAACTCAAGAACGTCTTCCTTTTTATCCACCATGCACCAGAAAAAAACTATTCAGTTGATGTTGAGAAGATAGACAACCCACAAAATCAGTTTAGAGTGGTTTTGGTGGAGAATCCCCACCTATTGTTGTAACGTCATTCTTTCGTGTTAAAACATTATTCTTTGATTTAGTTATGTATACGAGGTCTGTTTAAAAAATACGCGGACTGTTTGAATTTCGCGGCTCAAGTTAGTTTCAGGAGAATCCACTTGGTGTCTCCTTCAAAGTACTCTCCTCCCCAAAGCACACACTTATCCCAACTGTGTTCCCACTTGTTAAAACAGTCCTGGTACACTTCTTTTGTGATGGTATTCAGCTCCTTCGTCGCATTTGCCTTAATCTCAGAAATTTTCAAATCTTCTTCCTTTGAGGGGTTTTTTGAGTTTTGGGAATAAGAAAAAGTCACAAGGAGCAAGGTCAGGTGAATAGGGGGGTGGGAAAGAACAGTGATCGAGTGTTTGACCAAAAACTCGTGAGTTCTGAGTGAGCTGGAGCGTTGTCGTGATGGAAAAACCAGTTATCACTTCTCCACAGTTCTGAATTGGTTTCGAAATTATTAGTTTACTCTTAATAATTTACGTTCATTTTCGAATGGAAATTTCACAAATTACTACAGTAGTTTGTGCTTTTAATTGAGGATGAAGATGAAAATCATTTTGTAATCACACTTCTACGTTTTCAACACATTTTACTTATTAAATTATTTAAATTAAAAATGTGAAAAATTTTAGAAAACTTTTTTTCTTCAAATGAATTTAACAAGATTCAAAATTTATTTAAATTTAAAAAATTAGGAAATTTATTAAACACAAATCTATTGTAGTCTTTAGCCAAAATAAGATGAATACCATCTTTCCTGGCTCTCTTGCAGTCCAGATATTTTGGCTGTCTTTATTAGTTATCCTTGGTTGTGAATTTTCCATTGTACTTGATCTTAATTTCTATTTAGAAGTATAACAGGGAAACATTTCCTGAGCTACCAATTTTAGATCGAATGTTTGAATATCCCCTTATATACCATAATAGCAACTATCCAAGATCCATTTCTGGTATCTTGTTACGATATCTTATTTTGTGATTATTACTATAGAGAATGAAAATTTTGGAATCTAGCGAACTGGTGTATATCTTAATCAGAATGTCTTACTTGTTTTGTTTGTAACTGGGTTGCTCTTGTGCTCTGGAAAGTTTTAAACTTATCAATCAATAAGAATTTTCTGATAGATGAATTTGGCCATTGGCCTCTGTTGCATTACCACTTATGTGTAAAAGTTGCTTGTTGTAATCATCTTGAATTCACTGATTAAACTATAATTATTTAATAGATAACCAAGTGAATACTTAAGAACTTACTTGCTGACGTGTTTCAAAACAATCATTTCTTTTACGAAGCTAATCGCTCTACTGGCGGCATCACTCAAGGTATAAAAGGTTGTCGGTATAAGTTGAAAGTGTAGTGGGAGTAGGTGAAGTTGGTTGTTTACAATGTAATGGGAAAGGGTGTTGGATTCAAAATGTGTGTGGTAATTTAATATATTTATTTTATCTGTTGCGTGGTTTGTATATTTTTCTAAGTTGTTTACTATGGTTTAAAATATAGAGAATATTTAAATTATTATGTATGTGTGTTGCATATTTTTTAAATATGTTGCGTAGCTGGATTTTGGGTTTAGGTCTAGAAAAATCTCCCATAAATTAAAAAAAAAATTTCAGGAATCTGGAATGGTTATTATTAATTTATAACCAAGCCTCCATGTTTCAGCTATGTAAATATATGCTATGAACTTTATAAAACGTGTATATTATATACGTAATTGGGACATATTATCAAATAAGATAGAGGGTTGCATTAAACAAATAAGTCAAGCTTGATGGCATCTGAAGAACAAACTCTGTTTTATAGGTTAAGATTTTTGAATACAGTAGTCTCGAAAATCCAAGTCTCAATTTTTCAAGGTTCCGTTAAATTCAAACCTATTTCTACTTCAGACTATTTTATCTATTTGAAAGGAAATTCAAATTATTTTCTGTTTGAGGATTCACCACCGCATCCCAATGAAGATCAACTTTGGTCTGATATTTTTGTTTTATTTCTATCCGCAAATGTTACTAGCCTAATCCAGCCAATGGATCAGGGTGTTCTGGAATGTATAAAAAAAATACAGAATACAGACATTACCTTTTACAATTTCACTTGGAAGCGACTGAAGGGAAGAAAACCTAGGCTTTCTAAAAACAAATACAGTTTATGATGTCATGCACTGTATAGCTGAATCATGGAACGTAATAAAAAAAATACAGAATACAGACATTACCTTTTACAATTTCACTTGGAAGCAACTGAAGGGAAGAAAACCTAGGCTTTCTAAAAACAAATACAGTTTATGATGTCACGCACTGTATAGCTGAATCATGGAACGTAATAAAAAAAATATTAAGTCAGTAATAGAATAAAGTCCTGAGCCATAATGAAACTGTTGACCGTATCATTGATACACAAGAAGAAACAGATTTGACATTTCTTATCAAGAAATTTCTAGTTTTTAAAAATGTCGATGAAACAGACGTACATCAATATACGAGTAAGGACGAACGTAAGTAACAATAACACATGTTACAACTATTTAAACGGTACAAGAAACTACTGAAGGCAGTGATGCCGACATAAAGATGAAAGGCCGACAGAGACAGTACAAGAAGGGCAAAAAGTCATGGTGAAGGAACACCCTTGGAAACTGCAATGAGTGATAATGAATAACAGACACCAAGCCAGCAGATATGCTTCTGCTAAGACGTCTACACTACATTTTAGCACAAAAACTATCTGATTTCTTTTTCTAAAAAATGTAGCAACCAAGATGTACAGTGTATTCCAAAACAATAATTTATGTAAGTAATGTAATCAATACAGTTCTATAAATGTATTTTATGCATTCTTAATGAATCGGTTTAAGGTTTCATAATACCTTAATGGTATTAGGGTTGAATTAGAACCATTATTTTTTCGAATATACATGAACGTATTTCCTTGTAATCCGAGAGGGTCTCGGTCCCATCTACTTCGAATTATCGAAACTGTACTGTATTTTTAAAGCAAAAGATATTCCTTTAAAAAACATAAGTAATTCAGACATATATTGTATGCGCTTGAATGGGTTACATTAAGCAACAAAATGGTTACATTAAGCTGATGGCAACAAAATTATAAGCTCTGCCATCAAAGGTGGGTTAAAATTTTTTGAACAATTTAGGAAAAAATTGCTTTAAAAACATATGTAAAATCATAGAAATTATTTACATCTCCCTTGATCTAATGCTCTTATTAAAGAAATACTTTCATTGATGAACACGTGGACAAATAAGAAAACCCAGTTAAAGGTAAGCATATTAGTAGCTTGTATTTCCCATCAAATACAACTTTTAAATGACATGAAAGTTGTTTGACTATAGATGTTTATAACTATTTCAGACTTAAAACAGTGATATTAAAAAAATTTAAATCTACTGAAAAGTTATTCAGTAATAGTAAAAGTAATACTACTGAAAAGTATTAAAACTAATGATATTTATATTTTCATAATTGTTTGTATGTCTAACAATAAAGATTGTTTAGAATTCTAATGTATACTACTTTTTTTATAATCTAGATATATATAAAAATAAATCTATGTCAGTTCCTTAAGCATTACACCATTCATTTTTTAATAAACTAGTATTAGGGTTAATTTTGTCCAGCATTATTATATTTACATCAAGATAATTTGTCTTCTGAAAACAATTTGTTTTTACCAGGTCAATACAAAAAACAATATTTATTTGTACAAATTTATTTTATTAAAACAATAAAAGCTAAATACATTGAAATACTTAAACACTGTGAACATAATAAACCAATATTAAATAAAAGCTTCCCTTGTGCACACAAACTATTACACATAAACTATACATTTAAACAAAATATATATTGATCACACACTGAAACATTTTCTATCACATAAATATGTTCTACAATATATCTGATTAAAAACAATATGCAAATTATTTAATACAATAAAAAAAAACTTTCAATCCATTAATTAAAAACAAATTTATTTTAAAAGATTCTTTTAACAGTAAATTTTATTTTGTGTATAGTAAACCAAAATTTAGGAGTAAAAGTTTTGAATATTTCTGTAATTAAAAATTACTCTTGACCATAGACATTTTCATCACTGTATGCGATGTAGAGAAAGAAGTCTTCTTCATGGTGTTCCTATAACGATATAAACAAACTGTGATAATGATATAAAGCAATGAACTAAATTTACATTTTTCTTACAACAATGCATTTTAAGAAAGTGTTAAGGAACATTTTGACAGAAATTACAATAAAGTGAAAACAATAGATACATATTGTTTGCTTGTTTTAAAATGATATGTAAATTAAAAATAATCCATACATTTTATACACAGTAATCTGATAAGTTTTTACATTTAAAAACATTTGGGTAATACATTTGAGTGCCTTCTTCTGCCTTTCCTACATATACTGATAATGTAATTAATGGAAAATCAAACCACTCATTAGAACATAATTAGCAACATTTAGACATCTTTTAACAGGATATTAGATGTACCATTAAATAAAAAAATATATATAAGGAAGACCTTGATACTAGTATTTTATATTGCAAAGAACAATGGCCAGACAACTAGAACCGAGCAGCGTGAAGGCAATCGATATCTAGTGAAAAATATGACAAAAATGCCGAATTACTGGAGGGGCTAGATAGACGAAGAACCGGATTATAGAGAGTTTACTGAATTGTTTTTAAAAATCATGTCAATTTATTTATATTTTCTTACCTGATAAAGAGACCCCATTGTTGCACTGGTTGGCGGAATGACATTATTTACAAAGAAAAATAAAGCATCTTCTGGACGAAGGTGAACTCTTTTCCTAATGAGGAAATAAAATTGTCCAACAGTCAAATCTGAAGGAACCAAATATTTTTTCTTGTCTAAATCGCCAATACGAGCTTTTGGAGCTTTTTCTACGATTACCTACAGAACAAAACAAATCAATATCATTAGGAATCATGCTTAGTTGTAGGTTTCTTTCTATGATATAAATTTAAATATCCTATCTTTTTCAAAGTCTATTTGAACAAGTATTATAAAATAAAATTTTAAAGTTAATTCCTACTTAAATCAATAAAAAAAAATTAATTTTATTCTATTACAGAATTAATATAAATATCTATATACATATGTCAGAATAACAATACTAAGAGGCAAAATATAAAGCCAATTTTCCTTTCTATGTATGGTTTTGGACTATTTTTTTTTGGTTACTATTTATAAGTTTTCTTTTTTTCTAGCAAGCATTGTGTTATTGTTTCTTTTTCCTTTCCTTTCGCATTGTCCATTTGTGAAGCAAAGTTCGATATCGTTAATCCATTTTGTTTATTTTATTCTTTCCATTCATTTTTTATCCTACAGCATAATTTAAGATATTGTGATACTTGCCATTACTGACTAACATTTAAAATGTCCAAAAAAATTAACTGTTTGTATTTTAAAAAATTAATATTCCTGTTCTAAACATTAAAGCAAGGGTAGTTGTTACAAGAGCAGCCACTTACGATATTTTGGAAAATTGTTCAAAACCACCAAATAGGACGATATCCACAAGATTTTTTTTTTGCTGAGGAAAGTTACTTTTTTCAATTTAAAGAAGGGTAAAAAATTCATTGTGGAGGCATAAGTTATAAATGGGCATGGAGTGATACAAATGATTCGTGACATCACACATACCTTACGTGTGTAGATATTTGAGAAACAACAATTTGGCTAAATTTTTATGGTTTTTGCATACATAAATTTCAATATACTTATGAAGTCTCTAGTTAGGATGGATTTGTATTTAAATTTATA
Source organism: Prosapia bicincta (assembly GCA_036971475.1). Classification (NCBI taxonomy): domain Eukaryota; kingdom Metazoa; phylum Arthropoda; class Insecta; order Hemiptera; family Cercopidae; genus Prosapia; species Prosapia bicincta. The sequence goes on along the minus strand of JBAIZL010000003.1, from coordinate 4,252,917 downwards.
CATTTCCAATATACCATACATACTATATACCAATATTAAAATATACCTAAAAAGTGTCCAGTCAGGTTAGATTAGGTTTTAATTTTATACATTAACTAAATGGTTAAATCTATAAAATTAGAATCAAATCTATCTTGGCTAGATACTTCATAGGTATATTTCAATATAGATATATAAAATTCACCTTCCTTGGCAATAACAAAAATAATAAGTTATCAATATAATAGCTTCAAGACATGTTTTTGTTTCATAAAGTTTAGATCGCTAAAACGCCAACTACAGTTGTGACATCATGAAACATTAATATCACTCCGTGCCCATTCACAACTTATGCCTCCACTCAAAATTTTTTACCCTACTTTAAATTGAAAAAAAGTAACTTTCTTCAGTAAACTAAAAAAAATTAATGTGGATATCATCCTATTTGGCGGTTTTGAACAATTTCCCAAAATGTTGCAGGTGGCCGCTCTTATAAACAACTACCAAAGCAAGTAATTAAAACATTTTTTTTTTAACGTCAATAAAACTTGTTTATGCTATACATGTCTTTATAGACTAACATTTAAAATGTGAAAAAAGTAACTTTCCGTATTTTCGCAGAAAAAAAAGTTGATACTTGTGTTCTACATAATAAAACAAGTAATTTAAAATTTTTTTAAAAAACCATCATTAAAACTATATTTTTACCAAATATTTTTATGAAATGTGAATGGTTCAGATATATTGATGGCATATGATCGAGTACAAAATGTTAATTAAATATATGCCAAATGTAATAAGCAGCAAAATTAAAAATAAAACCAAACCTAACAAAAGAAAATAACTAAAACAAAATAGAATAAACTCTATTTTGTCAAAATAATAAATGTATTTGACTTATGTTCTGTATCTCACTGATTAAGTATTATTTTAATTTGTTTTTTTTTATCATTGCTGCCAATTCACAATAATTTGTTAATGTTTGTCATAATTTTACTTTTTACAAAAAAAGTACATAAAGACATATTTAGCCAAACTTAATAACGGTTTATATGTTCTTATTTTGCTAGGATTTTAATTATTATGAATCCATGAAGACATTTTATGCCATTCTTGCATTTTTTTTATAATAATACTTTGATGCAGTAATATCCAAGTATTACTATTTAAAAATGCCAAAACACTGTAAAACTTCAACTTGACTAACCTTGGTTAACACTATATTTTATCCTACACGATTTATAATAGTTTATAAACCTTACATCACAATTCAATAGTATTATTAATAGGTTATTAAATGTAGGTTTTACTATGGCATTCGCAATCATTTTTAGATTAATTTAGGTCCAACTATTAAACAATGGAAATATATTCATGGACTACAAAACTCAGGTAATATGGTGTCTTAATATTAAATAAATGAATAAAAGATAGATTATGAACATTAATTTATTTTAAAACTAGGTGAAAGTAGCTACATTGTAAAATGATTATAATTTTAAAGAAAGACAATAGGCTATACAAAAACCTTTGTTTTTATTTCTACGTAGATACTTACTGGAACTCTGTCTGGATATTTCCTCCTTATTTTTTCTCCTTCAGCCTTCCTTTTTTCAAAAGGATGTTCCTCTTTATATTGAAACTTCATTTCTGTCTGTCCTACCAAAATAATTTAATAAACACAAAAAATATTTTGACAATTCAAATGTTTTTCTACTACGTATCTGATTAACAATGTCAAACTTCTGGCTTGTTATTCCTACACTGAATATCCCTTTCTCTTGCAATTATTTTACAGCTGATTGGTTAATAATATTTTAAGAAAGTAGTTCTCTAGTAACTATAATATACTTCTATTTTATTTTTGCCCTACATGAAATATATTTTACTTTTTTAATTTTAAAAATATTATTACCCTTAAATTCTCTATATAATACCTAATGAAACTGTATTTATGATTAACCTACATTCCAATGTAAATATTAATCCGCCATATTGCGTCATTTCATGAGATACAGTAGTGCCTAGTGCCTATTTTTGTCATTGTACTCTATGTAATAACTTTACTGACTAGAAATTAGGCCCAATTTGTTGAGTCATTCAGGGATTATTCAATTTTTTATAATACATTGGAATTAATTGTTTATACAGAAGTCTTTTGATTTTTAAATTGTCTGTCTTGAAATAATCCACCTATTTTATATTACTTAAAATGTTATAAATATAAAATAAAGATATATTTTTTATATCAATTCTTTATTAATGTTACCATGGACTGTTTTCCTATTACTTTCATAAAAAAATTTAAGGTTTTAAATAACCTAATAATGTCAATTTATAGTGTCATAATCAGTGATATGATTATGTTGAATGGCATAATTGAGTAGAAAATAATGAATAATTTTTGTACTACAGTTGTTATACCCAGTTTTTCTAAGGACAATATTAATTTTATTAATGTAAATGTAGAATAAAGAACTAGTGTGAACTATAAATGTTACTTTAAGTAGTATTCATAATTATTTAGTTAATTAAAAATACATTTTTCTTCAGATCTTTTTTTTATTTAGAGAACATTTTGTGCATGCCAGATTATGGATAGACCTATTATTCAGAGTAGAGGAGGGAATTTAAAAGTAAATATTGTATTATTTTATTTCATCCCCAACTTTAGGTACTAATTTACTGTTAAACACTTGCATTTGTATTATTATGTGGCATATGCCTATAGTAGCACTTTCTTTGTTTACTGAGAATGTCCATTTCAGGAGATGTAACTCATTGCTAACTCAGGCTATTGTCCTACAGTCTGATGCAGGTGATACATATTATATATAAGTCAAAGTGTGTAAGTGTAAACTAGCAGAGCAAGTTGAAGATGGAGCAAACAATAAAAATATAGCATTACTTCTAAATTTTTCCCTACTTTCAATATAACTCCATCCATAATCTGTTATGATTTAAAGTTGCTTGTTGTAATCATCTTGAACTCACTAATTAAACTATAATTAAATGATACATAACTAAGTGGATAGGTATTCACTTAGTTAAGTATCATTTAATTATATGTTATTATTTGCTGAAAAGTTCATGAACAAATTATAAAATACATTTATTATAAGGTTTTGTCAAATAAATTTAATCTGATTTTACAAGGTGACAGTATTCACATCTGATATAGAATGATCAACCTAATAATATACTAAAGCATAAATCACATGTTTAGTATATTTAGTTAAAATAGTAAAGAGCTGTTAGGTCAGTTGATCCAACATTGTAAGAATTAAAAATTGTAATTTGTGTCTACTAATAATTACTGTGAATATTTAAGTCTGTGTTTATAATGATCATATATGTTTAGTTTGCTATTAGGATATCAAAATATTACCCAATGACTGCAAAAAGCATACTTAAAAGTAAAAGTTTCTCAACAATATAAAATATTGTAATTAGATGTAACATTTTAAATCATTTGTTTTTTAATGATTCCACTGTTTTTCAATTGTTTAATTTTTTATTTATTTGTATTCCAAAATTTTTTAAATCGCAATTTATTGTTCTAAGATTTGTTCTATAAATTATGTAACCTATAGTTTATTTTGTTGTATATTAGTGGTTGTTGAACTATACAATAGCTATATTATTTTTAGCAAATTGTTTATATACGTAGTTAGAAAATATGTAACTACTACTTAGTGATTATATCACTATTTTGAAACAAACTGTGGTGAATTTTTAATAACTCACAAACACCCTTTAGCCACAATAATGTTTTATTAATCTTATGTACATGTCAGCTTCAGACAATCACTGGCAGACCAATTGGCCCAAGAGGTATGCCCCTGCCCCAAACATTTAGATCTTAGAGTAGATAAAATTGTGTATTTAAAAAATTTGATATTTTCTATTTACTTATGAATCAGAAGATGATTATTGAAGGACAACTATATTGTTCTTTGAACTTTACAATATTTCATTACTTATTTGTTGATTCTAACTTCTTGTGAGCTACTAGTTTTCACTAAAACACTTGTAAATATTTTACAATTTGCCTATAGTAGCACTTACTTATATTTGTTGAGGACAGCCGTTTCGGAAGATGTGTTCCATTGTCAACTCAGACCGTAAATCCTGAACTACGGTCTGAGTTGACAATGGGACACATGTCCAGAAACGGCTGTCCTCAATAAATATAAATAGGTGCTACTGTAGGTAAGTTGTACAATATTTACAAGTGCTTTAATATTCCATTACTGTTGTAATAACCAGCCATCACACCACTCCTTATGTGCAGCACACCTGTTAACCCTGATAGGTTTATGAAACAACTGCTGTGACATCCTCTGAATGGCGTTGTTGATCTACTCCTGAAAGTAATCATCATCATAAACAAAATATTTTTCAACAAGTTCTATATAAGATTAATAAAAAAACTACAGTGGTTAGAGGTTTTATTGTATGTTTGTAATGAATACATATTTGCTGAGTAATATTGTAATTGTTAGAGTTAACATAATTGAAAAACTAAAGATAGCAAAATGTTAATTAGAATAAACGATAATAAGAAACAAAAGATAAAATGTATGTAAATATATCTCTAACAGTAAATAAATATGGGATGTAGAGTTGGAACGTAGAGAGGACTTTTGGAGCTTCCAGGCGATCGGAAGAGAATGTGAATATAGGAATGATTAGGGAAATAAAACGCCTTGAATATGTGATCGAAGCAGGATCATTACCAGACTCACACGTGTGCAGGTTTGCAAATCTGGTATAGACCTACTCTCTATTGATGTCATAAGATGGGGTCTACCAGTCACGTAGTAAGAAGAATGATAAATGAGGGTAGATAGAGGGGATAAGAAAGAATAACGACACCCTTGCTCAAGGAATAGCACTACGAAGGTTCGATCGCTTACCTGATGTGATCCTGACCTGGTCTCCATGTGTCTACCGCTGTAAGACGTATTTGGTCCGATTGTATGACTGGTATATTAAATGAAGTTTTGAAATGAAGGGTAACATACTTTACTAAAGGCTGGGTAACCTCAACCTTTTACATTTTTACATATATTACTCAAAAATACATACTGAACATTTGAACTCGACAATATTGCAATCAAGCGACAGAATAAATAAACGGTGCTGAAATATAGGCTCGCAAAGTAGCAATTTAGGGTGGCCATAATATCTCTAAAATACAGTGTTCACACACTGTATGGACAACAATATTTAATAAACATAGGACTTAAGAATGTAGGCGGGATGTACTTATAAACAAACTGTTCACCAAGCCTAACGGATTGATTGACAACTAACAGCTGTAGTGTCATTTAAATTTTATTTTCAGCATATTGTGTGTAAAACATGAATTGGTTTTGGTTTTTTAAATTCTAGTTTAATTAAACTACATATAAACTGTAATTAAACTGATCAGATAAAAGGGGGGGGGTCCAATTAAGCAAATAGTAGCACTTAATATTTTGTAATATATGAGAATGTCCCGGTTTCAACTGGTCAGTAATTCTCAAAGCAGAGTTTATGGAACAAAGCAGAAACAGGATCAGATTAGTGGATAGAACATCCACTAAATTTGTAGGATAGAACATAGAAAAGTAAAAGATGACAATAGGGTTATATTTGAATGAGAATAAAATAAGAATATTAGGAATTATATTGAGGAAAAATGAAAAATAATGACAACATTCAACATAAAACTTTGTATTCTAAACTTATTAGGTATATGCCTACTTTAGATTCACTGGTAATTGTTTTAAAAACTCAGTGAAAACTATAGCAACTTCATGTATTTCGAAACAGTTGTTTCACTGAGTTGTTGAAGTTTCTTCTTAGTTTTCAGAACAGTTACTTATAAATTAACCATTGAGATAAAAATGATAACTAGAGGGTTACTTTGGATATTAAACATTTAGATACAGTGAAGCCAAAAGGATATTATTTCACTTTTATTTAGTTTCAGATATTTAAATTGTAGAAAAATGTAGCAGTGGAAAATAACTGATACTAGTTGATTCCATCTTTCTGTGATCTACTAGTTTTTAACTGAAAACACTTTTAAATATGTTACACTTAAACAGTAGCACTTACTTTTGTGATTGTTGAGGATGGTGGTTTCAGGAGATTTGTCTCACTCATTTAAGATCTGAGTTTAGAATGGGACACATCTTCCAAAATGGCCGTCCTCATCAATTATAAAAGTAAGTGCTACTATAGGAAAGTGTAACATATTTACAATAGATTTTAGTTGAAATAACTGAATCTTTCAATCAGGCAGATATCTAGAAATAAAAGTATAATTATAATTAGCCTGTGGTTTATCATAAGCTTTAAACATTAAACTTCATATTCTAAAAATAGTAGTAATGTCAATTACCTCCATTGGCTTCTTAGTGTCCCGATTTAAGTAATATAATAAATTTACTTTAGCTTTAATTTCCTACAAGTTGTTCAGATTAAAAATTTTCATTTTGTAAAATTCACTGAACTTCTTCAGAAGCAAAACCACTGCCAGTACTGAAGAAGTAATTATGTTAATTGTAGGGCAACATCAGTGTTTAATATTGCTTGGAGGTGATATACAGCACATTTACTTATGTTCTGTATTTTTCTTATCAATGGAAACTATAAAATCTACTCTTATATGCTAAAATTTAAAAAAAAAATCAAAACTATGTACAGTAGAGTCTTGATAATTCTAGGTAGATGGGACCTAGACCCCCTCGAATTACCGAAAACTCAGATTACATGAAAATATGTCCCTGTGCATCAGAAAAAATAGGAGTTTTAATAAACCCTAATACTATAATTGAAAATGCATAAAATAAGTTTATAGAACTTTATATGAATATTTCATGAAAGCCCGACTCATTTCCTTTGCATAGTATTGATACAAACATTTCTTGGAAGCCCGACTCATTACCTTTGCATACTGTATGGCTATAAACATTTCTTGGAAGCCCTACTCATCATTTTCTTTCGAATAAATAAAATTGGGTCAGATAGAAATAGGCTCGAATTTAACGGAAGCTCGAAATATCGAGACTTCTAATTTCAAGACTCTACTGTATTTTAATTTACTCTTTATTTACTTTTGTATTAATATGTAAATTAATTATTTACAGGTTTTGAACAATATGAGAAAGCAAGATTACTATTTGTACAAACAGTTGCAGATCTTTCAACAAGGTCTCAATGTGCAGATTATTTGATCGATCTTTGTGCTATAGATTTGCTTTCTTCTTTGCTCTCGGATGTGGTACCAAATATTCAAGTAAATTCAGCTATTGCACTAGGGAGACTTGCTGATCATAAACCTTCAATAGCACAAAAAATGGTTGACAAAGGAATCTTTCCACAACTACTACAAGACATTGACGATAAATCGGTAAAGTTATTTGTTTCTCTATTGAGTGAACAATAAATTATCCACAAAAAAATACTTCTGATTTGTAGAACTGTTCTGCATACAGTGTAATGTTATAAATTTCTATTATAATTATCCAAACTTGTGAAGCAATTTAATGTCAGGATTATTTTAATGACTTTTATTTATTTTGTCAGATAACAAATAGAGAAAATTTGAAGCTTAAAACTTAGATATGTACTGTTTAAATCATTATTTATACTTAAAAGATTTGCCGGGTTATATTTGCCCTATAAACGGTTTGGAATTTTGTGATCTGGTTTCTTTTTTTAGAGTTTAAAATATGTTTTGATTTTTAAAATACAAAAATAATCTATAATTAAATAATAAGTAAACACTTTTAAATGTTTTAAACTTGCCTATAGTACAACTTACTTTGCTTGTTGAGGACGGCCGTTTCGAGAGATGTGTCCCTTTGTCAACTCAGACCGTAACCCGAGTTATGGTCTGAGTTGACAAAGGGAGACTTCTCCGAAACGACCGTCCGCAACAAACAAAGTAAGTGCTACTATAAGTTTAAACATTTAAAAGTGTTTAGTGATTACTAGTAGCTCACGCGAAGATGGAATCAACACATATTAAATAATACTTAACTAAGTGAATACATAAGGGTTACTTGCTGACAAGTTTCAAAATAATGGTTCCGTTTACGAAGCAAAACCTCTACTGGCGGCTTCCTGCAAGGTACAAAGGCTGTCGGTATGAAATTTATGAGCATAGAGGGGGTTAATTTGGTTGTGTGCTATTAATGAAACGGGGTGTGGGGTTCAAAATGCGTGTGGTCATATAATGTTTTCTTTATCTGTTGCATGGTGTTTGTATATTTTGTATTTTTCTAAAGTTCCTGTATACAAACACTACACAACAGATAAAGAAAACATATTAAATGACCACACACATTTTGAAGCCAAGTCCCTGTTTCATTACATAGCACACAACCAACTTAACCCACCCACTCTACACTCATAAATGTCATACCGACAATCTTTGTACCTTGTTGGACGCCATCAGAGGACGCTTTGTTTAGTAAAAGGAACAATTGTTTCTAAACGGGTCAGCATGTAAGCCCTTATGTATTCACTTAGTTTAGTATTATTTTATTATAGATTAATCAGTGAATTCAAGATCTTTACATGAAGCAACAAAAATATTATTCTCTATAACATGTAGCTTAATGAGTTCAACTTTGATAACAAATGTAAATTCATCCAAAGGAACTATGGAGTCAGCTAGCTATTATTATTAATATTTAGCCTATTACCTATATTAAATTATTCGTGTTTTATAATTAGACTTGGAGAAACAACAATGGATTTCTATAGTTCAAAACCCTTGTACATTTTATTGGTAAATTACAAATAGAATATCCACAGAGCAATTTTGTCATTTAACTACAAGCTGAAGTCACTCAAAAGGTTTTAATCTTCAAGTGTTCTTTATACAGCACTTTTCAACATATTTTGGGGAAACAACTTTCAGCATTGTATTAATAATATTAACATGACCTGAGGCTGAGTTCTGTATTTAGGAGACACATATTTTAAGTTTCTCTATAAAGAAAGGTGAATTATCAGGAAAATTCAACATGCAAGATGCTTAATAGAACAGGACAAAATTTCTCCATACAGACCAAATGGTTTAGCTACAAAATCCTTCTGATTGACCTTCTCGAATAAGGCTCCCTTAACACTGTATACTTATTCCAAGTCCAATAAGAGCATTGGACCTTTTACATTACACATTTGCAGCAAAAAACTGACCCCATGCAATGTGTCTGGCTATTCTTTCTTTTCTTTATAAAAACTAAAGTCCATATTGAGTATGTTGAAAGATTCGTGTTTGCACAGACATATTGATTACATCATAATTAAACAGTTGTCATTGTTGAAGTGATCCCTCTTCTTACTAAACACAACATCTTTTGAATTTTATAGTTCATTACGTTCGCTGAAACTTATTTAATCTCTTTTACATTAGTTCATGACAATCCGAACTTTAAATTTTATAAATTTGTAATGTACAAAATCTTTGATAATAAGTTAGACACAACATTCAGTTTTCTTTTCAATCCAGGTAAAGGAAAAATGTACTAGTAGTTCTACATACAAACTGTAGATATAGTGTACCATTTGCTTAATCATTGTAAAACTGAAAACATAAATGGTAATAAATCAGTAAAAGAAGTGAACATGTATGATACCAAAATTATGTGACAGTTGTGCACAAATAAACTTCTCCATGGTTAGACACAGATTGGAAGGACGAAAGAAATACCAACTGTGTCAACAATCAGAATGTTCCCAGAAATAGAAACAAGCTCCAACATTGTGTCCATCTAATAAACAAAAATATACCAGCTGTTTAAAAACTGACGTTCTTTTTGAATTACCCTTTACTTTTTTAATAAATACAATTCTTTTATTAAAAAGCATTCAGTTTTCTTGCAAACAATTGGAATACATTTCTCCTATTAGTATTAAATTAAATTCTTATTTTGATTAATAGTTTTTGTAATATATTCCTAATATGCACTACATGGAATCTTCCATTATTTATAAAATATTCACTATTTTGTTTTGAACTAGAAATACTACAAGAAGTCTGCAATGTTTTTAATAAGATCTATTGCAAAACATTCAGCAGAGCTTGCAGAAGTAATTGTAAACAACGGAGGGCTAGAGGTGGTAGTAAAGTGTGCAGAACATTTTGACCCTACTATCAAAGAAGCAGCAGCTTGGGCTCTTGGAAATATTGCAAAACATAATGGAGATCTTGCCAATGCAGTTGTCAAAGCAGGTTGGATTTAACCTAGTCTATTAAAAATAAATATATATAATACCATTAGATTATATTAAATTATTTTGGGAACATACAAATTAGAAACAGGGTTATCAGAAAGTAGCAAATGTTTAGGCCTATTGTTGTTGAGTTTTGGCTATGTCTCTGCTACTTTGCTCTTATGATTTGTTAAAATGTGTTCTGGAAAAGAAAATCCTGCCACTTGTAAATTGTGATTGTTGATTAAGTTTTTCATGGTAAAAAACTAAACAATTTAAATTTAGCACCAATTTTGTGATATTTACAGGAAAAGAATAATGAGTAAAATCTGGGTGTAGGAATAGTGGATTAGTTTCCATAGGGGCCGAACCAATGTTTCAAAATTGAAAATAGTGCACTTTTTGTTTACAAACAAATTTTTTTTAAATACCATACAATATACCACTAAAACTCCCTATTTACTAATCCTGCTTATTTTATTTGGTGTTATAAACAGATAGAAAATGCAAGCTAGATACAAACAGTCGCTGTGGGTCACCTCATGCACATCATTATCACGGCTGACAACTACACTCAGACTAAGCAAAGACCACCAAGACGTGTAGTAAGGGGTGAGGTAGGAAGATACAAGGAATGGAGTCGGGCAATGGTCATCGATATAGGAGTGGGAGAGGGAGTAAAGGCTGCACTGGTCACCATGACCTGCACATCATTATCACAGTTGACAGCTACACTAAGACTAAGCAAAGACAAGCATGAAGGGTAGTAAAGGGTGAGGTAGGAGGGTACAAGGATTATCGTCTGGTGATTGATATCGATGTAGGAGTGGGAGAGGTAGTAATGGCGGTATTGGTCACCATGACCTGCACATCATTATCACAGCTGACAGCTACACTCAGACTAAGCAAAGACAAGCATAAAGGGTAGTAAAGGGCGAGTTAGGAATTTACAAGGAATAGAGTCCGGCAATTGGCATCGATATGGGAGTGAGAGAAGGAGAAAAGGCAGCACTGGTCACCATGACCTGCACATCATTATCATGGCTGACAGTTACATTCAGACTAAGCAAAGACAAGCAAGAAGTGTAGTAAATGGTGAGGTAGGAAGGTACAAGGATTGGCGTCTGGCAATTGACATCGACGTAGGAGTGGGAGAGGTAGTATAGGCGGTAATGGTCACCATGATTTGCACATCATTATCACAGCTGACAGCTACACTCAGACTAAGCAAAGAGAAGCAAGAAGTGTAGTAAGGGGTGAGATAGGAAGGTACAAGAAATGGAGTCCGGCGATTTTCATTGATGTAGAAGTGAGAAAGGGAGAAAAGGCGCCACTAGTCACCATGACCTGCACATCATTATCACGGCTGACAGTTACACTCAGACTAAGCAAAGACAAGCAAGAAGTGTAGTAAAGAGTGAGGTAGGAAGGTACAAGGATTGGTGTCCAGAGATTGGCATCGATGTAGGTTTAAGAGAGGGAGTAAAGGCTGCACTGGTCACCATGACCCTCAGCGACCATTCTAGGGTAATTGGGGAAAACACATATAAGTATGATAAGTAGTTTCTGATATTTGGTATTTTAAAGTAACATTTGAACTACTAAATTTCTTTAACTTTAAAATAAACTCTACAAATTCTTGAATGTGCATTAAGCACATTTAATCAATTAATAATATGTTTAATGTTTTATACAATTGCAATATTTCAGGAGGTGTACGCATTCTAGTACTGTGCATGCAAGAACCTGAACTATGTCTGAAACAAGTAGCAGTATCTGCTCTGTGTGATGTTTGTAAGCATTCACCTGACTTAGCAGTTTCTGTTGTTGATGCTCGTTGTATTAATCATCTAGTTAAAGCTATCGGAAATCCAAATCCCAAGTTGAAGGTATTAATGAATTTTATTTTAAAAAGCTTTATAAACAAATACAGTGTTGTATTAGTAACAAATATGATACAGGTTAATAAAATAGAAACAAAACTAATGATTGTGTTAAAAGGAGTAGACGAATATTTATAGCCAAAGTTGTACATTGAGGGTTTCAAAATTGCAGTTTTTAAAAATTAGATAAAAATTTGTTGTCTTATCTTTAGTTTTTCCCAAGCAATACTGAGAACAAAATACCCGGCTATCTTTTTGATAATTTAGTATTATTGAGAGAACACCAGAGCTTAAAGATTAAAGAAACCCAATTCATTTCAATTATTGTACATTCATAAATAGATATTACAGTATATTATGTTTATAAGAAGATACAGAAGAAAATATTTATATTATACTTTATTAGAAATTATTACTAATGGGTAAAATGTACTTTTAGGAGGTTATCTGAAAATGTCTGTTTTGGATATTTAGTGCAAGAGCCACATTAGTGGTGACTGTTGCAAAGGAAGTAAATAGAGAATTTCTTGTCAAAATTTGTTTTCTATACATCTAAGGATAGTTTTAAACTCGGTACATATATCTGGTAAGGGGGGTTTCTCCCAATATGGCTACTTATCCCATATGTCATGTTTGTGTATAATACTGTGTATCTCGGCAACTGTCGTGTTTAGCTCAACAATTGTAGAGGTGGGTAGTTGTTAAGAACTTCACACAAAAAGTGATGTGATGGTTGGTTATCACAATTATAACGATATATTGTAAATATTATTTGATTCCATCTTCACTTGAGTCACTAGTTTTTCATTAAAACTCTTGAAAATATGTTAAGTTAATTAGAGCTTAGCTAGTGAGAACAATTCACAACAGTAAATATTGAAAGATCTCACTGAAAATCTCACTACACATTCTTTATTAATATATACAGATTAGTTTTGACAATCTTCATTAGTGCTTGGCTACTACTTATACCAATCACTGATGAAGGCGACATTGTTGTTGTCGAATTGTGTAGTGAGATTTTGAGTGAGCTATTTTGATATTTACTGTTGTGAATATTTTGTTATGCTACACTTGCCTATAACAGTTACTTTTTTTATTATTACTTATGGCTGTCCTCAATAATAAAAAAAGTAAGTGCTACTATAAGCAAGTATAACATAACAACATATGTTCAAGTGTTCTAGTGAAATACTGTAAAGTTCAATTAACGACACTGTCTTTAAATAATCATTTCATGTTTCACATGTAATTATAGATTTTTATATATTATAATAATATTAATATTTATATTATATTATACTTATAGTTACACACTAAAAATCAGGTTGCTCAAAAAAAAAAAATTAATCGAACAAAGCATTAGCTCAGCTTTTAACAGTTTAGAACAGAAAAGATATTTTTTCTGGATTTATGTTCAACCTTTGTATTTCAGATGCTTTATGCAATTCACATTTGATTCATTTTAAGGAAATAAAATATGACTGTAAACAAATGTTTAATATTTTTCTGTACTGATTATATCTGTTTGCTGAGTAATACAGTGAGGTATATTTTGACTTTATAAATTCACTTTCAGAAACAAATATTCCTAACTTTATCAAATATCAGCAAACATTCTTTGGAGCTGGCTGAAGCTGTAGTGGAAGCCGGAGTTGTGCCTGATGTACTATTACATCTCGGTTATCCAGACATTCAAGTTAATCGAAGTGCAGCAATGCTTCTAAAAGAGATAGTTAAGCACAGCTTACAGGTAATTTATTGATAATTTGATTCAACATATAAAGATATATTTATGTGAAAGACCTTGTCTTTACTTTAGATAAAGAAAAATTAACTAAGGAATTAAAATCAAAATAATTTTATTTGGTGTTGTATTGTTTTATTCAATTCATTTTACTAGTTAGGTCATACATATTAAAATTATCATAGGGTATGATAATATATAAGTATTTATTCCACTAAAAAATATATCAATTAATTATTAACCTTTAATCTCAATAAAAAGAAATTTAATTGTAAGTACATTTTTAATTATTTGATCAAAGTTAATACTTTTGATGGGGTCGGATAATTTTTTGGCAAAAAAAACAAATTTTTGTTTTTATGTGTTTCATATTAATTGGGCCTTTAAATTTCATTTGACACTTGAATCATTAATTTCTGACATCTGCAACAACTTTATTAGCGTGTTTATAAATGCATGCACTCAACTTTTAGGGGCGTCAGTTGAAAGCCGCCAGCAAGTTGAGCAAACGTATGGTACAACATTACACAATATTATAAGTATATTTCTTTTTGTAAAATTTTCTATAAACACAGTTGTAAGTGTGCTATAAGGGAAGTCAGAGGCAAGGTTATAGTTATTAAGGTGTTGACCAAATATTGTAGATGTAAGGGAAGTTTACAGAAAGAATACAATGTAGGGTATTGCAAATTATCAAGCTGTATGAGAGATGGAGGTGGAAGGTGTATTAGTTATGTTCCGTAAGTCTGAGGTTACATACAGTATCAGGTACAAGTACGTTTTAGGTAACAATGACAATGCTTTATATCCTACAGTTGCAGCAGACAAGTCATACACACTAGATTTTACTATTGAAGAAAAGGAGTGTGTTGGCCATGAACAGGAGCATATGGGCGCCCGCCTCAGGGCACATAAAAAGAGAATATGGAAAACAAAACTTTCGGATGGAAAACCGATTGGAGGCAAAGGACGTTTGACCTTTTCTGTTATAAATGACATACAAACATATTATGGACTGAAATAATTATTTTCTTACTACTTACACTACCTAGATAAGAATTTATCTCAATACATTTTGTAGGATTTTTATGTGACACAAGAAGAGTTCAGTTAATTGATGGAAAAATTCTCAAAGGCGATATGACAGGTATTGGTACGAAAGGATGTCCAAGGCACAGCGACTAAAATGAAGAGTGAACCAACAAAATCTTAGAGCACATAAAGAGCTTTCTGACATACGAAAATTATTGCTGTCGAAAAACCCATTACTGTATTGGCTATTTTTAGTTTAAAAAAAAATTCTAAAAAATATACTAGTATGTGCTTGTACTGTATTAAGAACAGTAGTAAGACAAAATTAACAGATAAAAATTTACTTACAAATGTACTAACAACAAAATAATGACCAATTTTCTGGAGGGGGTGCTGCCAGAAAATATGTTTATCTCATGAAACCCATAAGGTAAAAAAGTTTGGGAACAACTATTCTAATTCATCCATTTTATAATTTGTCACGCCTTTTGTTATTATGACTTTATAGCACGACTTTCTCAAAAAAGGTTAACTAATAAAAATACTAAAAGACAATAATAGAAATGGTTGATTAATTTATGAGTTCGTGTATATTACATAATTTCATATTACATTTTTATTATTTGTTTACAGTTGTCACAATTGGTGGTAGATAGTGGAGTGCTTGGACCACTAGTACATCTAGCAAGTAGAACTGAAGGCATATTCAGGCTTCCTTGTATAATTTCATTAGGATTTATAGCAGGACACTCAGAAATATTGGCTTTGGCAGTTATTGATTCGCAGGTGATTTCTTATGTGTTTCAATAATATAAATGTTGTGAATAATTATTTAAATATTTATGTAAAAATATTTAGTAACAAATGTTTTAGGCAGTACCATTGCTTTCTTCAGTATTAATGGAAGAAAAAGAGGACCACATTCTCTCTGCAACAGCTTGGGCAGTTTTCTGCATTGGTAAACATTCACCTTTGCATTCAAGAAGTATTGCAATGGCCAAAATATTTCCCAAACTGATTGAAGTAAGAAAATAATTTTTTAAATTTTTATTTATTTGCTTTAGTTTATACCTTTAACACTTCAGTAGTCGCGTGGGGTCGCCTGGGACCCCAGATGTTTTGTTTTGTGTTTGTTTTTGTTTTGCGTCACTGCATGACCTTGACAGTCTCAGTAGCTTCTCCCTCACTATTTTTGAGTATGCTAGTGTCGCGTCAGCTTCCTTTGTCTCCATACAGTTAAGTTAGAAATGTTTGAACGGAAAGTTGCATTGCTTGGGGGACTGAAGGACCCCACGCGACTACTCTCGTTACTGATTGTTTCAACAAGTTTTTTTTTAGTTCTATATTTTAACCAGTGCAATGTCGGGACGTGATCGGGAACAATTACAAGTATGTTTAGAACGTGATCTAAACAATTAAGCATTTGGTTGGACGAAACTATGAGTGATAATGAGGAGATATTGGGACCTGATGATCCTGACAAAACAGAAGAGGACTTCGTCGATGTGAATGCTTCCAGGAGGGATGAGCTGGAAGATGGTGATAATTACAGCAACGAATGAGAGGAAACCTATTATAATAACAGACTATAATAACACGAAATTCCGCGTTATTATACTCGATAAGATGTGTCACCAATATGATGTAAGCCGGAATTCCATAAGATGGCCTTGTTCCCTAGTAATCTATTATATTGATACTAGTCAATACTACTGACCGAATAACTATCGCATTTCATCGTTTTTAGAACGACTGTATTAATTTATCGCCCACCACGGTGGTTCAGGAGCAGAAACTTTGGCTAGTAAGTTAAGAGACTCTGCTAAGTAGTAATAACTATAAAATTTCACCAAGTCAGTGCAATCTTTGTTGGGAGATATTATTCTCATAAATGAAGAACCAGTTCCAATTATATTGTCGAGAAGACCTAAATACTGAGTGGGGTCAAAAAAGACCCCACGCGAGCACTCACGTCACGATAAGAGACGCGGGTACTGAAGTTTTAACCTGCGATCGAGGAACCCTAACATAAATAGTTAGTGTAAAGGAAATTTTTTATTCTTTTGCACTACAGTTTTGAGGAGCTAGCTATGTGTCATTGACCTTATCTGACACCTTTTTTTTGCTGTTAACCCCATGACTAAGCGTTCTGCATCAATGTGGAGTAGGGGTACAGTGTCGTGCCACTGTTCATTTAGGGCTGTCCTAACAGCTAGACAGTTTGTGTCACAGTTTTTAGAAGTATATTTGGTTTTGGAGTCAATCATAATCGAACACTTTTAGTTTCATATGTTCCAAGAAAAGCAGATATGTCATAATACTACCAACAATAAATTCAGACGAAATCGATCACAAAACAGCAAATTCTTTCAAACTAGAGGTGATTTCGTTCTACAACTTACCAAACAAATGAGTTGATAGAATTAAAAAGTATTGCTCAGTAAAAAAAATGAGTAACACAGACGGCCAATACTATATTCAACAGATTATTCAACCTGGCAACAATCAATGTTCAGATCATATATAAGGAAAACGCTGGGACAAAAGTTGCTAGAAGAATATTCATCGCTGAGTTAGCAAAGGCAATTGCAAGCCTCATTTTTTGATAATTTGTCTATATGGTCAACCAGAGTATAAAATATATATCTGGTCAAGAATGCCTTATCAGGAGTCAAAATCCACGTAAGTTTGATACCAAATTATGAAACGTTTTTATAAATTCTTTTTTACTAGTATAAATGATTTTAAAATTTATTGACAAAAACACTTCATGGAAATTCTAGAACAATACTAGGCCTGCTTGAGTAAAATCTGGTTGGTTGAAACAGAACTTACACAGAAATTGGTTTCATTTTAGAAAATCTTATAGGAAAAGCCCCATGATTTGTGTACTGTCAAATAAAGAAGAACTGTTATACAAAATAGAAGGGTTATGAATGCAACAGATCAATCTGTCAAGAGCATACAAGATCGAAGGACTGAATTTGCACAATGTGTCATGAAGGAAATTGAAATGAAGGCTAGTTCACTAGGCATCTTGTCAGTTCAATTCCCTTCATCTAAACATTTCCTGCAAATTAATTTTAAATATTTTTTTACAAATTGTTCTAAAATATATAAAATTTATATTTCTTAACAATTTTGTACCTAAAAGTTTAGTTTTAAAAGAAACTTTTGTTACAATTAATGAGTTTGTAAATGTTAGGGGTTCACTATACCCGCAACCATTTAGTTACAAAACAGGGCATGACCGATCGCGGGTTAAACAATAAATAGCAGCTCTTACACATACACATGCATGTATTCTGTATGGGAACAAGTAATTTGAGAGATCGGCTCCATTTTGTCTATTTAATAAAGTGTTCTTATATCTGATGTGAAAGCGTTAATTTTAACCCCGTGGTAACTGTGTGGTAGATTATCTTAAAATTATAATGTTTATATTTCATTATAAGTGTTTTGAAATAATATGAAATTTGTAAAAAAAATTGCCAAATTAAACTAATTCTTAGAGTATTAAAGAAAAGAAATTTTACATTCCCACCAGTGTGGGGTTAACCCCAAAATTCTTTTCTCTGCATCTCTAGTTTATATTGATTAGAAGAGGCGCTGGAACTTAATTATTACTTTCCTTTGTATTATACAAGCAAAGTATCTCTCCGTCATACGGGGTTGCCGTATATTTGTATTGGTTTAATTCTATTTGTATTTGGGTTGAATTTAATTTATTGAAATTAAATCCCAATAAATATATCAAACTATAGTTTATAAACTTAACAATTATTGTCTTGATAAACAAAGCTTCTGTTTGCAACATGACATTTTTAAAGTATAATTAACCTTGAAAGATGAATAACAACAAACATTTACTATCACCTGTTTGGTTATGTTTAAAAGTGATTTGTACAGGTAATTACAAACACATTTACTATTGGCTGATTAAGCCTTGTATATAATTGAGTGTTATGGGAGTTTTTAAGGCCAGTGCAGTGTTGCCCTGATGGAATTTCTAAATAAAAATAAGCCTATGAGTTAACCAGGTATCCTAAGAATTTCCATAATAAAATTTCAGGTCAAATTCTGGTATTTGGCCCAGTAGTTTTTACATGATTGAGTTGCACTCACACACACACACCATTAAATTTTTAAATAATAGTATAGATAGTTTACTAAAGGTTTGCAATTTTTCTTGAGAGTATACATTTAAAGTTTTTAAATAAACACTTATTTAACATTATAAATAAATAAAACGTCTAAAACCACAAACACGTTTTATTTACATTTGTTGTATTATTTATGTCCTGATGTACATTTTGATTCCAAAGCAATCATCTTCAGAGGAAATTGCCACAAGACTAAAGTTATTTCCTCTGAATATGATTGCCTTGCAATCCAAATGTACATCAGGATATAAATAAAATGTTTTTGTGGTTTAAGAGGTTTTATTGACTTATAACTGAAAATTATATCACAGTTGCTCCAAGTTTTTATTACTTATTTAACAATTTATTTGTCATAAAAACCACTACTCGCCGATATTTTCTAGCAGACTCATTTCACACTGGTCACTCCATTGACTCGCAGCATTGAACAATGCTCTAACCAAGTGTGATATGTGTCTGATGATAAATATGAGCATTATAAGTATGCTAAGAAACCACCATCATAAGTATGATCAGTCTGCCATGTTGCCAAATTCTGTCCCTGAGCATATACCTGCTTTTTATTGCGAGTCACCCAGTACCTGGTCAGGAATAAAAATTACTTTGAACTTGCCAAGCAGAAGGAGCAAGCAGGACCACCCAGGAGCTATGAAAACTGAAACGTTAGAAATGATACATATCAGCTACAATGATCATATTAGATCTACACTTATGGCTCGCTTGGCCAACAAAAGAGGACATCCGGAGCAGGTTTTTTCAACAAATCTACTGAAATCTGTTTTTACATCTCTGTAAACTTGCACCCTAGTATGAAACAGAACTTCTGGCGCTAACTTTTGGCAAGTTGCTTCAAAACATAGGAGGAGAAAATATGCATATTCACTCACTCCAGACCTGCCCACCAGGCTTTCTTAAATACATCCACAGATAAACTATTCCTTTCACATCGCTGAGATAAAAAAATTTGCAAACAATCTGAAGGAAATGGGGAAGGACATAATTCTTCAATGGGTATCAGCGCATTGTAGAATACCAAGAAATGAAAGGGCCGATAAAACAGCTAAAGCGGGATCCCATATGTATCCAACATTTAAACCCAAGTATCCACTCATGTATTGTGAAAGCTTGGCAAATAAATACTTAAATAAATGTTGGACTGAATCTTGGAAATAAGAGGCCACAGGTCGTCACTTTTTGAATTTTATTCCATTGAATGTGGACAAATTCACAATATTCTCTTGAATAAGAAGCACTGGGGGGGGGGGGGTGCAAGGACCATATTATGTGGACATTGGGTTCTCTGCTACTCTTAAAGCTGGATGCCTGTAGGAAGAAGGATAGTTAATGGTTTTGCCAAGTAAATTCAAAATAAATTTATCAATAAGTTTGTTAATAGTATTTGCAATGTAAATTGTTAAATTTGGTTGTAATCATCTTGATTCCAATGATTAAATCATAAGTAATTATTTAATCACTTAGCGTTAGGCTACGTCAATGAAACGATGGTTTCAGAACTCGTCAGCACAATAAGTTAATAGATTTTACTTAGTTGTTTAAATAACTATTTATGAGTAATCTATTGGGTATTTTAACAATAGTGGTGTACAAAATCTTCAATCTTTCATCTTTCAATTATAAAATTGACTGGTTAGTCTCTGAAATTGAATTGTATTTCTATATTTTCAACTGCCCTAAAATGAGTTTTTTAAAAGTTTCTTGATGATACTTTAAATTTGTCAAACATCTTGAAATGGCAAACAGATCAGTTGGTCAATTTTCTTACTTATTTTGTTACTGATTTGATTCCATGCATATCTAAGAGTTTCAAACTGAATTGAATTCAGTCTTCCGCTGGCCAATAGATTTCATTCTTGATGTTGATACAACTGATGCAACTTGCTATCTCATCATCATTGTTATTGTGAAGAAAGGTTTCTTGTAATAATAACTTCCTTAATAATATCACTTGGAAAAAAGCTACTACTTACTGGTGCACTAGCTTACTAAAGCCATCAGTAGACATGTTTCACACTAGATCGGTGCATTGTTCAATGCTGTGAGTCACGAGCAAGACTCAGCATCATGAGTATTGAGCATTTGATTTTGCCCTATCTTGTATACCACCAATAGTCAATGGAATAGTAATTGGAGACTCTGATAATGTTGGTAACAGATCTGATTGTATAACTGAGTTGTTATACTCATTCTCTCAACTGATATTATCACAACTATCTACCACTACTCACTGCCTTGGATTCCAATTCTCCCTCATTATTACCTCTTTCAATGCTTCATTAGTGACATTTCACTAACGGTCATATACGAGGTCTGTTCAAAAAAATAGGCGGACTGTTTGAATTTCGCGGCTCAAGTTAGTTTCAGGAGAATCCGCTTAGTGTCGCTAGGTTCATATAAATCAGCTGATTAAAATACGGTATTTCAGTCGCAGATAGCTTCATTTGTTGATGAGTTACACGCAGTTTAGTAAAGAGTGTTTTATCGTTTGTCGGATTGTAAAATGGACAGCCTGAAGGAGCAACGAATTGCTGTGAAATTTTGTGTAAAACTAGGGAAATCTGCAACAGAAACATTTGCCATGCTTAACATAGCCTACGGCGATGTTGCCATGAAGCGTATGTTTCAAGTGGCATGAACGTTTCAAGGGTGGCCGACAGTCGATTGATGACGATGAGCGTCCTGGATGTCTTTAAACGTCAACTGACGACCCACACATTGACAAAACCAACACCCTGGTGCGTGAAAATCGACGTCTGACCATTAGGGGGCTTTCCGAAGAGTGTGGGATATCAGTTGGATCGTTACAAGATTTTGACCGAAAAATTGAAGATGCACCGCGTCGCTGCGAAATTTGTGCCACGCCTGATGACCGATGACCAAAAAGCCAATCGCATCCAGGTTTGTCGGGAACTGCTTGATCATTCAAATGAAGATGAGAACGTTTTGTCAAGAATTATAATCGGTGATGAATCATGGGTGTATGGTTACGACATTGAAACAAAGGTCCAATCATCCCAATGGGTGAGTCAAACGTTCCCAAGACCCAAAAAAGCTCGCCAAGTTCGGTCGAATGTGAAGGTGATGCTGACAGTTTTTTTTAATGCTAAGGTTGTTGCTCACTACTAGTACCTCCCTGAAGGCTCTACAGTCAACCAGATTACCTACATTGAAGTACAGAAACGTCTGAGGGGCGCCGTCCGACGCAAAAGGTCAGAACTGTGGAGAAGTGATAACTGGTTTTTCCATCACGACAACGCTCCAGCTCACTCAGCACTCAGAACTCGTGAGTTTTTGGCCAAACACTCGATCACTGTTCTTTCACACCCCCCCCCCTACTCACCTGACCTTGCTCCTTGTGACTTTTTCTTATTCCCAAAACTGAAAAACCCCTCAAAGGAAGAATATTTGAAACGATTTCGGAAATTAAGGCAAATGCGACGAAGAAGCTGAACGCCATCACAAAAGAAGTGTACCAGGACTGTTTTAACAAGTGGAAACACTGTTGGGATAAGTGTATGCGTTGGGGAGGAGAGTACTTTGAAAGAGACACCAAGCGGATTCTCCTGAAACTAACTTGAGCCGCGAAATTCAAACAATCCGCATATTTTTTTAACAGACTTCGTAGTTATGACCATGTATAATACTATTGCTATACCTATTGTACTATAATACTATTATTATTATATATAATATTACTAATACTATATGGCAAATAATACCACTAACACCACAAACAATACTATTGCTATACCTATTGTACTATAATACTATTATTATTATATATAATATTACTAATACTATATGGCAAATAATACCACTAACACCACAAACAATACTATTCTTCTCCTTTATTATTACTGTTCTCTGTTATTACTTATTTCAAAAACTATATATTTACACATTAAAAGTAATACATAAAAACTAAGTACAAGCAGTTATTGCGTAACTGAGTGAAAACTTTTCAACTTACCTTATGAGGTGTTTTGAAACAAACATCTTAAAAACTTTCAAGTTACAACAAGCAACTTTAAAAAGAAATGCTAATACTAATTCACATATACTATCTAAAAGCTGGATGACATAACAAATAACTACTAACTGCAATGTGAGGCAGTGAAAGTTTATGGCAAGTTCTTGCTTGATGAAACAAACTAGTGAAACCATTGGGTGGTGCCAGCATACACAAAGACTCACCATTGACACCAGGAGAAAACGTGTTAATTTAATATGTTTTTATTTTGTGCTTTTGTAAATTTTTTAATTGTATATTACTCCAATGTGTTGACAAATGGACTTTTTTGTTAACATGAAGAATTTATAGTATATGGTTGAGTGTTGTAAGTGTAGTTTGTTTTTATCACATGGTTCAAAAAAGATGTGTCAGTGTCTGTTTTAATTATATGTATGTAATTTATAATTTTTGTTAAAAACTAATGCCTGCTTTTTCAATGTGGTGCTTATGTATAATTAATTACATTCTGTTCATTTTAGTTTCTATAAACTAAGTTTTTAGAATATTTCTTTTGTTGTTCTGTGTTAATCTGTAGTTTGTTTCTAGCGTTGAAGGGACTTGAGTGGCAATCAAATTACCAAACTAGTTTGACTATCTTAGTACCCTAACTGATCTAGACAATTAGTACAAAAGTGATGAAACAGTTATAGATTCCTCAGCAAGACAAATGCCTTAGGTCATAATATTTTGTCTTGGTGAAGTTTTTGGCTGAAGATCATTTTCCATGTGCTTGAACACCCAGACTGCTTGACTACTTCTTGTGACTCTCTTTTTGGTCCTTAAAGTTAAGAAAGCTCTGAAGAGAATGAGATTTGAGTTTGTTTAAGCAGTAAACATTAAAGCAACCAGGTCGTGCAAGTGCTCACTGGAAATGATTTGTTACACTGCTTTTTGCAGTAGAAAATTCACATGGCGCGGTGAGATTGAGATAAGATACTTAATTGGATAATATAACAAATTGGAAATAATAAGAAATAGAATTTTTTTCAACCTCAGTCTTTTTTTCTAGCTATACCCCATTTATTAGCATCATTCTTGTTCATGTTTGATAAAGTAAATAATTTTACAATTAAATGAAAATAAGTGATCAAATAAAAATAAATAAAATATAATAGCTATTTTATGAAGTTATTGCAACATATGTTCCCTAAGAAAACAGGTAAACCTGTTTAAATGGTTTAACAGTGGTGCTAATTTTTATTTTAACTTTTTCCATCAGTAACATCCATTTCTTTTTGCTAGTGTTCCTTTTTATTCATATTTTCTTGATGAATTTCATTTCTGTTGCTCTGGTTCTGAAAATTTCCATCTTTAACGCTGTGTATGTTTTAAATTCAGGTTCTATATTTGTAGTTGTTGTGGTACAAAGTATCTGTGGAACATATTCATATTTCAATACATATAGTTCTTCATCTAAATAGTCAAAATTACTTTTAAAATTTATAATATATTACTCAAATCGATAGATAGTATTTTTTAGAAGTAATGATAGATTTATCTAACAAATTTACGTAATAAAATATTATAATAAGATTCAAGCCTACAAATTTAATATCACTTAAACTTGAGTTAGGTTGATATTTTTCAAATGTGTTTGAAATGCTCCAATAAACAATAATAGTGGAGAGTGTGCTTTATAAGATGATAGTTTTATAAATAACAATAAAAATAGTGTGATACATTCTTCTGTAAAACACTAAATATATTATTTTTAGATTTGTATTACATTTACATTAGGTACGCAAAATGTTTAAATAGACACTAAATAAATATAGAATGCATATTAAGTAAATGAATTTTTAATTTCAATAAAACAAACTTTTCTGTAATAAGACTTATAAGGTTTGCATTTTGTTCCTGCAGTTGCTAAAAAATCCCAACAGTTCAGAAGACCTTAAAGTTAAGTGTAAAACTACATTAAAATTGTGTATTAACAAATGTACAGATATTGAGGCTTTAGAACCATTACTCAAAGAAGCACCTCCTGAAATTCTTAAGTATATAGTTAATCAATACAGCAAGGTAAGCATTTTAGCATTTTACTCATAACTTATTTCTTTAGTAATACAGTAGTTTATAAAGAAGTACCGGTAATACAAACATTTTTTAAAAAGTCAATTCCTTTTTTAAGTCAACAAAGACAAATATTTTAGTTTCTTTTTATTTTATAATTACAATTAATATAAATATATATATATATATATATATATATATATATATATATATATATATATATATATATATATATATATATATATATATATATCACTTTCACTTATGTACTTAAACAAGAATCTTACTTGGTATTTATGCGAGCGCTTTCAGAGACTAGTAAGTGCCTCCATCTTTCGGCATACTGAGTATGCCGGAAGATGGAGGCACTTACTAGTCTCTGAAAGCGCTCGCATAAATACCAAGTAAGATTCTTGTTTAAGTACATAAGTGAAAGTGATAAGTGTATACAAGAAAACAGTGTTGCATAATCTACAAAAATATATATATATATATATATATATATATATATATATATATATATATATATATATATATATACATATACATATACATATACATATACATATGTCAGAATAACAATAGTAAGTGGCAAAATAGAAAGTGAATTTCCTTGCAATTTTCCATTTTCCTTTCTGTGTATGGTGTTGGACTATTATTTTTGTTTGTTACTATTTATATCTTTTCTTTTTTTCCACTTGCATTGTGTTGTAGTTTCTTTTCACTTTCCTTTTGCATTGTCCGTGAACCCTAGTGAGGCTATACGCATTCTTTGTGTGATATTAGACTACTAGTATGGTCATTGGCCAGGCCGTATTTTATGAATGACCTCTGTAGGATAGAGGTCAGTTATAACTCAAGTAATATAAAAACTATTTTTTTAAAAGTCAATTCCTACTTAAATTTTTTTTAAAATTATTTTAGTTTTAAAACTTTTTAATTAAAATTAATATGAATATGTATATATTCAATGACAATATTAAGTGGCAAAATAGAAAGCGAATTTCCTTTTAATTTTCCATTTTCGTTTGTATGGTGTTGAACTATTATTTTTGTATGTTACTATTTATACGCTTTCTTTTTTTCGCCACTTGCATTGTGTTGTAGTTTCTTTTCGCTTTCCTTTTGCATTGTCCAATTGTGAAGCAAGGTTCGGTACCATTAATCCAGGCTGTTTATTTAACTCTTTTCAAACATTTTTAATCATAGAGCATTATTT
Organism: Prosapia bicincta; assembly: GCA_036971475.1. Taxonomy (NCBI): domain Eukaryota; kingdom Metazoa; phylum Arthropoda; class Insecta; order Hemiptera; family Cercopidae; genus Prosapia; species Prosapia bicincta. The sequence continues at coordinate 4,226,630 of JBAIZL010000003.1, read as the reverse complement.
ATGATATTGTGTGGTAACCATGGAAACAATTTAAGGTTGTGAAATTTAGGTTTCTATGACAACCAGAATGAGCCAAAAAAAAAAAATTCATATACATCTCTGAGAATTACATTTCTATCTATAGAAAAGTTGACTCAGTGCCAAAGCGCTAGACTTCAAACATGAAGATACTCAGTTCGAATTTGATGGTTCCCCCAAATTTCTATATAATAATTATTGAATAGATATTTGAAAAAATGTATTAACATCAAATAACATCCACTATAGGTTAAAATAAATGTATTTGAACTTGATTGGATGAATAAAAACGTGTTTTATTAACAACTGAAAATTTCTACAAGATATATATCAGGAGAGTGTGAACTAATAGAAGGAATTGGATAAAAGAAACAAAAAATCTGTAGTTATAAATATTGTTAGAGAGCTAAAGATAATTTTTTATGTTTTGTAGGTATTAAATTTCCATTTGTTCATTGGGATAATCTCAAACAAAAATATGGATTTATTAGCTTGCACTTGCTGTTGATATTATCAACATTTTCTTATCTTCTCTTTAGAAGGAGAGGATAGAAGCAGCTGGTTATTTAGTTTTATGAACACAAATTGGAACACACACCACTGAGAAAATTTTACCCTTCTATGTACATGCTATTTAACTGAACTTCATGTTTTTATAACTGTGTTTTTATTATAGGTTCAGAAGATTTTGCAAGTAAACAAAAATCCTAGCTCACTATTAATTTGAAAAATCAGTTATTTTAATACCATCAGGCGTTTTAAAAACCAAATACTTTTTAAATAATTTGTTTTATCTTTTAAAAAAAATTTTTTTGTTGGAAATTAAAAATAGCATATAGGTGAGGTATGTTTTTGGCATTGGCGCCCATAATAAAAAGTTCTGGCACACCTATGCTAAAGGGTCTTTATAGATTTATGAACATTATAAAGAATAAAGTAGATAAATGTATGTTAAATTCTTTTTAAACATTAAAATTCTTTTTTTTTATATTTAAACAGTAGGCTACTTTGAAATTAATTTTTTGATGAGATTAAGACTACTACAATTATATTTTTAAATGCAGGATTATGTTAAAAACTGCTGCAAAATTATATGAGTGATAAAGTTTATATATGAGTATACAAATTTATACATTTTTGATCACTTGATCAATTCTTTCAGAAACTTCTTAGCAATTAGGCTATAATCTAGACTGTTTATTAATTTATTTGCAGTAAACATTTTAATCTACCTCCATGTAGTATTTTTTTGTTTTTAATTTATGGGCTGTTCTTAAAAGGGTTTGTATGTTTATTGTGACTAATTCTAAGCATATTATTTAGCAAAAATATTATGTTACATTTACACTATACTTCAGCAGAAACACTATTATCTCTGTTTGAAATAATATTAATTTTGTGTTTGTTCAATCGCTAATAGTTGTGAACAACATTCCCAAGTAGAAATACCGATAAAAATATAAGAATATGAAAAATATGCCAAATTAGAATCTAAGAAAAAATAAACTAATATCCTAATTTCAAATTACTAGAGTAACTGTCATCTATATTTGATTACACACACACATTATATATATAATGATCATTATCATGATATATTCAAAATAATAATGAAGAAGAAAGTACAATGTGTTCATGTAGGCCTACAGTATATCTTCATGATACAAAAATTTGTATTAGGTTGTGCAGAATATATGAGGGGAAATAGTTGAGGCAAATGGGTGATCACCGAAAGTAGTTGATTAACATTCTTAAGTAGCTGTATAGGCTAACAGTTTAAATGGATTTTAGATTTAAAAACTTGGTTGCTCAATATACTGTAATTTTAATTATATATAGTGCAGACCACTTAAGCGTGCACTCTGCCTTGCGAGATTTATTGTGTACTACCACTTCTTAAAACATATTAAATATTCAGAATGTTCTATACATTCAATACCTTCTGCATCCGATATGACTAAACATATTTCAAGAATGTTTGTTACTTCATACCGAAGCTAATTTATATAATATTGACCATCCCATGCAAGTCAGTGTTTTGACAGTCCTTATCAGGTTTGTAGGAAAGTATTTATACTGACCCTCTACCTCACATTACTATACATTAATACACTATTATGTCTCAACATCCATATTACACACATGTATTGCATGTAAAAAGACATGTACTCATAAAAAACAAAAAAAAAGTCGGTCAACCAGTCCTGAATGTTAGAAATAAACACTTCTCCGCCAAATAAAATCCATATACTACCCTAACCAATAAATTGTCCTGCCATACAGAAACCCATCCTGAGATCCAGGCTTAAACCAAAAGCCCTGATCCCACATTCCTACCTGCAGCCAGTGTCGCGTGACAGATGCTGCAAAACCTCAGCCACCAAACCGCCTCCTTCTTTGACTGACTGTCTCGCCTACTGTGATTTCTCAAGGCCAAGTGCACGGTCACGTGGTGTGCACTTTACCTATGCACAAACGGTATTTATTTATGAAATCAAATTAAGTGCCAACAAGAAATAACAAATTCTTAAAACTAAACTAAATATTTTAATTTTTCAAACTGCAATTTTGCAAAGAAATATTGTGTCAAAGAGAATAAGCATATGTCGTTTATTTTACAATTAAATGTTTCAAAATATTGAATTAGCAATATTTAGTGTACATTATAGAAATTTACATTTTTTTTAAATTGTTCAATTCTTGAAATTATTTCTACGCTAAGAATATATTACCATTAGTAAAGAATTTTTTAAATATAGATTTAAAGTGTAACAAATGGAAATTTTATTGAATTTAAAATGAATTCACTTACCCTTCAGCTCAGACGTGTTTTAACATTGCGCCTCTACTTAAATTGACGTGTTTGATAGCTAGAGTAAGTTCTACAGTCTCTTCGTCTCCATAGTCAAGTGAAAGCGTATCTACATCCATCCCGTTGTCGGGCTCCCCAGGCAAGGACGACTGAGGCTCAACATAGAAACAGCTGTGGCGAATGTGAATGCTCCTCCTCTGGCCAGGATGGTGTACCGAGAGCACTTCTGTCTTGCCCAACTGCTGCTCTAGAATGCTGTTTAAAACTTTCAAGTGTCTGTCGTACAAGAAGTCGTACGCCTCCTCGACGTATTTGCTACAACTTTGCGTTTCCAACGCGGTTTCAGAACGGGAAGATAAACTTTCGGTCATTTCTAATATCTTCAGAATCCCGTACCTCGCTTCTTCGACGCTTGTAAACAAAGGCGTTTCTGAAAAGTTGTGGAAGTTCGATTCCCTGTTCGGGTACAGCATGCTTTTCAAAATCATCGGAATTCGTATTATTCCGAAAGATTTTGCCCTTCGTTTGGGCGCCCGTTTGGTTTGACGTTTATCTTCTTTGCCTATGTCCTTCCGCCGTCGTACCGAAGCGCTGTGCACGCCGCCGGAGTTAGAACTCGCTTTACTTGTACTAACCTGTTGTGGATCAATTTTACTATTTGCTATTAAAACATCGATTACAGAATCGGGCACGAGGCGAACGAATAAACTGCTTTTAAAGTTATCCTTCGTTTGCACTCTCGGCTGGAAACTCAGAGAATTTCCTTCCAAACAGAACTGGGAAACGTCTTCCCGATCGCTCAGGTACTGTCTGACTTCTTGCGTGTACTGCGTACTTTTTGACCATTTCTTGACGCTTCTGATTTTCTTATTCTTTTTGTCCTTCAAAAGTTGGCGCGAAGTAATTCTCAAGTCCGACGCCACGATGGTACAGCGTCGAAGTACAACCTCGCATTGAATGATTGCTAAACTTGGTCGGAGGAGACGTAGGGGAGAGGGGCAGGGCTTCGTTCGCTCGCTGGTACCGATTTGTGTCGACCGTGTAATTTTTACATTTGCATTGAAATGTCATTTATCGATTCCCGTTTTATTTCGCAGAAGGGTTGGATTTCTATGTCATTTTACTTGTAATGAATTGACGCGAAGCCTTTTGTTGTCGTTTATTGGATCTGATAACGAAATATTATCGTAGAACGAGGCAGGAACGGTCGTTAGATTACATTCATTATTACAGGATTGATTTTAAATTAGGGCGTGTCGCTTTCAGTTTAAGCGTGGTAAAATGTATTACCTTTGTAGAAAAGTCTGAAATCTGTTATTAGGAGTTCTAATCTAAAATTTCAAACCTCTGCTAAAAACATGCTTTTAACATCATCAATTTTAACGTGAAGGATAATAAAACCTCTTTAAAAAAATCTACATCCTTTTAAATCATTGATTGAAAATTTATCAATGAAAAGCAGAAATTGTTTTTAATGATTTCTACATTTTAGGAAGAAACTGAGCTACGACAGCTGATAAAAAGAAATATATTTGAATATTTATACTATGAAAGTTCATAAAGGTAAAAATTAAAACAGTTTAAAGTTGCTTGTTATAATCCTCTAGAATTCACCGATTAAACTTTAATTAAATAATACTTAACTAAGTGAATACGTAAGGGCTTACTTGCTGACGCGTTTCGAATCTGACTAAAACAATTGTTTCGAAACGCGTCAGCAAGTAAGTTCAAAAGTATTTACTTAGTTACGCAATAATTACTTGTAGTTTTTTTAATGTTTTTTTCCACGATAATTTTGTAAGTATTGAACCGATCAAAGTGATTTTTCTTCGAAATGAAAGGGGAAACCCTCCCGGTGGTCACACTATAGTTACACCCCAATACATCTGATTTGGAGACAATACGCTATTTTAATCTTGAATAATTTTTTTTAATAAGGATTATGATCTGTAAAATAACAAATAAGGAAAATAAACAATCACAGGATTTATTTTATTTAGTATTCTACCACATATAAAAATAATATAAAAAACAAGTAACATTTGTTTAAAATATAAGTCAATGCCTACTAAGGTTAAAATAAATTTTAGTTACTTTTTATTTTATAATTACAATTAATATGAATATGTGTATACATATGTTGATATCACAATATTAAGTTCCAAAATAGAAAGCGAATTTCCTCGACATTTTCCATTTTTCTCTCTATGCACAGTATAGTGTTGGAATATTATTTTTTGTACTACTAGTTTTTTGCTTTTCTTTTTTTCGTTTCTAATTTATAAAGCTGATGGTGATCTATAATTTTTCATTCTACCCATCTCTTATATTGAAGCTGGATTTCAAACATGTGGTCACTCCGTTCGAATCCGACCGAGACATCAGAATTTTTAAGTTTTAATTAATTCATAAATATTTGACAAAACTGTATCTACATCAATTGCCATCCACTGCAGGTTAAAAAATGTATTTGAACTTGGTAGGATGAATAAAAACGTATTTTATTAACGATTGAAAATTTTTACAAGCTATATATCAGGAGAGTGTGACCTAATAGAAGGAATTGAAAAATAAGCATAAAACGAATAGATTTTTTTTTTTTTATTTCTCACTTGAGAAAGCCGCTTAGAACTAGCATCTTCGGATTTTAATGAACGAATTTTTCTCACGAAAGCGAATTTTTTCGGTGGTCTACCCATATTGAGACATAACTTGCTATAACTCGAATGAGATAAGCCAAAATAAATACACTGAAAATACGATTAGTTCATTTACCACTAACGAGATATTCAATAATCCACAGGTGAAAACTTCATTACTTCACTAAATATAAACAGATAAATTCATTACATACAGCCTAATTTTACTATCAATTTTCACTATGTTTTTTTATCAATATTTTAATTGTAAAAAACTGTTTTCCTAATAATTATAAAAGATAGTATTATTGTATATTTACCTGACATTTTGCATTACATGATTATTAGCACTTTTTAAACGGAAATGAAAAATAATAGCTTATAATTAAAAATACTCAATTAATTGAATAGGCTACATAGGGCTTACTTGCTGACGCGTTTCCAAACAATCGTTCCTTTTACGAAGCAAATTCTCTACTGGCGGCATACGCGTTAGGTACAAAGGTTGTCGGGATGGATTTATGACTGTGGAAGGGTTGGGTTATTTTGGTTGTGCGCTATGTAATGGAAAAGGGAATTGGTCTCAAAGTGTGTGTGGTCATTTAATATGTTTTCTTTATCTGATGCGTAGTGTTTGTATATCTCGTATTTTTTTAAGGTTGTTAGGTTTTTACTTTGTTTTAATATGTGTAGAATGTTTAAATTAGTATGTATGTCCATGTGTGTGTGTGTGTGTTGCGGGTTTTTAGGTGTTTTGCGTATCTGTAATTTGGGTTTGTTTGGTTTCTTTGAGCAATGTGTTCTTCGAAGCGTGTATAGAATGATACACCGGTTTGGCCGATATAATAGCTGGGACAATCATTACATGTTAATTTGTAGATACCGGATAGTTTGTATTTGTCTGTTTGTTTTTGAAAGGGTTGTATGGACTGTCTTGAAGTATTTGTTGTTTTGTAAGATATTTGGTAATGACGTTTTTTGATTGTGGAAGCTATTTTGTGTGTTTTTGCTGTGGTAGGTGAGGGATATGTATTTGTTACTTTTTTTGTGGTTTGTATGCGTGGCCGTTTGATGATGTTTATGTTTAATTTTCCTGAGTATGTTGCCCATGAGTGTATGTTGGTAGCAATTTTGTTCAGCGATGTATTTTGTTGTATTGAGTTCTTCGTCGTAGTCTTTCTGAAGCATAGGTATATTGATTAGGCGGTGTAACATATGATTAAATGCGGCGTGTTTGTGTTGTGTGGGGTGATTAGATGTATTATGTATGACAATATTGGTAGTTGTTGGTTTTCTGTATATTTTGAAATTGTATTTGGTGATGGTAAGGTCTAGGAAGTTTATTTTATTGTTTTCTTCTAATTCGAGGGTAAATGTGAGGTTTTGGTGTATGGTATTAATGTAATTGTGTAGTTGATGATTTGCCATTTGTTGCAATTGTATAATATTAAAATGTCATCTACATATCTATGGTAATAAATTATTTTATGTGTGTGATTATTGTTCAGTAGAATGTATTGTTGTTCGATATGGTGTAGGAATATTTCTGCTAGGATGCCTGAGAAGGAGGAGCCCATAGGAAGGCCGTCTTTCTGTGTGTAGAATTTGTGTTGGTATATGAAGTAGTTTTGTGATGTGATGAGTTTGGTGAATGTTATGATTTTGTGAATTAGTTTATATGGAGTTTTGTTTGCTGTGAGCATGTTTTGTAGTATTTGGAGTGTTTGTTCTATGGGCACATTAGTGTTTAGTTTTTATGTCAAATGATGCAATGGTGGACTTTGCCTTTTAAAAAGGAACGATTGTTTCGAAACGCGTCAGCAAGTAAGCAATTACGTATTACCTTAGTAAAGTATATTTTAATTATAGTTTAATCAGTGAATTCAAGATGATTACATCAAGCAACTTGTAAAAGAATACTTGCAAAATAAGAAATAATATGTAGGATTTTAGGAAAATTCGTCAAGGGAATTTCCAACATAAACTACTCAATGTAGGCATGTGTCTGACGAATTGATATGTTTATCGTATTGTTCAAGGACGTGTCAATTATTTGAACGACTAGGCAATATTATTAGAGGGATAAACTCATCGAAAATTTGTATGGGTAAATAAATAGGCCTATTGGCCATTTGGCCAACATAACCAACGACATGAAACGAAATTCGATTATAATGCAGATAGGAATTAAAAACCATACTTCTAAAAATGAAAAAGAAAAAAGAACCCGATTTTATAATTTTTACTGTTGCGTAGGTCTACTAAAGAGTAAAAAACAATTTTCCAATAACGAAAACATAATTTATGTCGACACCGCAATCATGCCTTGTGTTTGCTAATCCTACAAATCTATTCCAAACATTTCCGAAACAATCAAATTTTGATTGCTTGATTTCCAATGATTAATTAGGCCTATAGCGAACCATAGAGTCTTCTCACGAGATAAAAATTTCATGTGTTTGATATTAAGAGAATATGCAGGACGATAATTGATCTTTGCTTTTGGAAAAGACGAAACAATCTCCAATTTTGTCCGATAAAAAATATGTGATTTTATATTTATCGTTCAGATATACCGATTTCCGAAAATTCAACCTTCTTTGTGTAATTTCATGGAATTTAATTATCGTAGATACTAATAAATATGAGATCTCCTTAAATCTTCTCCTTAAATCTTTTAAATCATAAATTTAATACATTTCTTATATCTATAAAATATGTCTATGGAAAAAATATTTGTTTGAATATCTTGTGTTTATATCATAATTTGTTAATCTAAATGCCAAGGTGCTCCAATATCAAGTAAAATCCCTTTATTTGTCGCGTTCAGTATATTTAATGAGTCCAGTTAATATGAGACCAAGTTCGAAATTCGGTGCCGATTTCAAAATTTTATGGGTAATAAGCTTATGGAGTGTGCGAGACGATAATTGATCTTTATTCTCGGATAAGATCGTACAATATCCGATTTCATCCGACAAAAAATATTTGTTGCCTAATTTTTGTTCAGATATACAGATTGCCGAAAATTCTTACGGAATGTGTCTATTGTAGATGCTTATAAATGCAAGAGATAATACCTCCTTAAACCTTTTTAATCATTCATTTAATACATTTCTTATATCTGTAAAATATTTATATGGAAACATGTTTGAATATCCTGTGTTTATATCGTAATTTGTTAATCTATATGACAAGGTGCTCCAACTTCTCGTTCTTTTTTTATAAGTCAGTTCTGTATTTTTAAAATTTTAATGTTTATTTTAAGTTAGTATGTTTATATTAGGTTAATTTTTTCCATAAATATTAGCTCTTACAGTATCACTTTAGTTGGCAATGTGACACGCCTCCCATTCTCGTTCAAAGAAGAAGCCTACTTTAGGCAAGTCTGCATATATCTTTCAGTTCAAAACATATAAGCTACAAAATAAACACTAGGCCTATATATCTTGGTTTTATGGAACTAAATAAAATTACGTTTTGAGAAAAATTTGTCTAAGCTACAATAAAATGAACCTTGGCCGACACATGTTAGTATGTGTTTGTGAAATTAGATACAAATTGACCAAATTTAAATTGTTAAAACTTATTCACCAAATTGTTTTGAACCCATTTATGGTTCATTTTGTGTAGAAAAAACTTTAAAAAATCGGTCTGTTTCATCAACAGTTAGTGCCGATTCTACGTTTTTTTGAATAATTTCCAAATATTAAATTTTGCCAATCATAATCTTCAAACACCAGAGCAACAAAAACTTTAAAAAAATTAAAATATCTTTAAAACTATTAAACAATATATATTTCTCTCTATAGTGTACATTTCGGTAATATAGCCACCATCGTCAGAGGGCTACTTCTACTCTATAACCATTGTTGACTTTTACTCTGTGGTAATAGGAAATGGTGTTATAAGAGATGAGAAACGGTCGGCCTTGCGCATTACGTCACATGACGTCTGCTATCAGTACCAGGCTGTCCCACTCACCTTGAGTTGACAGTTTGCAAATCCCATTACTTACTTAAAGTTGCCTTCTTAAACAAAAGTTATTTGTATGTTTTAAAATATATTTTTACATTATTTACCACCACTTACCTAATATATATTTTTATAACACGATCATACTGAGAAACCAGCTTGTATTACACATCCTAATATTACTGTACACAAATTCCTGCACAATTTATTCTATTTACTTTTCAAATGTTTAATGTTAAAACTAATAACATCGGATTTTATTTGTAATTTTCATAATTTGGGAGAGTAGAACGTGTTTAAATTTTAAAAAAATAAAGTCACTAGGCCTAGTGTTCAGAAAATCATTTTAGTTGTAAATATGATACACTAATAATCAATTTAAAAATTTGTATTATGTACAAACTCTGTAAGACAAAGATTCTGCACTAAAACCCCACATGCCATTGAGCTGGGGTAGAAGCACGGATTATGTGCACATTGGCTCATTCAAATATTTTCCATCATACACTCTAATACTACTTTCTCTCAAAATGTAAATAATGTTATTATATTTTAGACTAATATTATTATTGTTTAAACAATTGCGGTTGTTTTGCGAGTCAGGTACAACTATTTATTTTAATAACGTCTGTTATCGTTGTCAGGCCTTTTTTGGATGAGTTCTGGTTCAGAACATTACATTTTTTTATTAAAACCCAGTATTTTTCAAACATTTTACCGTTACTTGGACTTTAAAAAATACACTAAACATAAAATTAATTCCTTGCAAGCCAAACTAGTGAATGACTAGACTCAGTATGGAAGAGATTAATTTTACCTTTAGTGTAAACCTATTATTTTTTTTAAGTGAAATTGACGATAAAATGTTTGAAAAATACTGTGTTTTAATTTTAAAAATTTTATTTTTATTGTATATCTGAAGGAAAATCCATCAAATATGAAAGCAACGTATCCGTTATTGAAACATTGCCTGTTTAAATAAATAGTTGTATTTCATTCGCAAATCAACCGCTTTTATTAAAATAATAATCTCTGTCATTGTAAACATGATTAATAATATTATTATTATTTATATTTTGAGTAATTTTTTTTTGATTTGGGAATTCCATTGAGTCTGTTAAAGCATGTTATTTGATCACACTTGTTACATGTATTAAGGTTATGGTTTTGTTACGTTTATGAATGAAAATACAGTATGTTTTTGCATAGCTTAAAGAAGAAAATGTTTATAGTTTTAGTTATACATTTGACATATCTAGAATTTTGAATTATTTTGGAGTAAACATCAATTTTTTAAAATATTTTACCTATTGCTATAGCAGATATTCATATTGATAAGAATTTATTTTTAAAGAAATTTGTAGAAAAACTATATCATTTTAATATCAGTTTCAAAATTGTCATTTCATTCTGAGTCTATGTCAGGTTTTGAAACACATTAGCATAGCAAGTTGCTAGAGTTTTCACATAGTTTTTAAAAATAATTACTTATGAATTAATCAGTGAAATGAAGATGTTTATAAAAGCAAATTTATTTATGTTGACTGATAGCTAAATTAATTTTTATCCTCTTTATATTCCTTTATAAAAAATAATGACGCAAGAGATAAGTAAAATATATCCTAAACATTTACATAATACTCCTAATTGTTAAAGTTAATTGTTACGTAAGAAGGTTCTGTACAGGTGACGGCTGTCATGTTATTCTCTTTAAAGTGGTGGTAAAACCTGTAAACTGCTAAATGTCATGCACATTTAAAACTTTAAATCCTATTTGAAAAACTTCATCCATTCATTTCCCTTTTTACAATCAATAACAGACTTTGGTTTCAGCAAACTGTTTCCTGTTCCTTGATGAGATTGATTAAATCATGTATCTGATTAAAAATTTTTAATTTACTTTGCTCTAAAGTCTCAAAGTATATTTTCAATAAATATGTTTAAGTAGTTTAAAATTTGTTAATAATTTTAAAACAATTTATTCATTAATAAGTTTTTTTATACAAAAATTTGATGATAAATTATTTTTGAACAAGTTTTTGTATGGATTGTACAGATTTTTTTCTATTCTTTTCAAATTAAAACCTCATAATTTAATGACTTGCACAAAGTTATACACAATTTTTTTTAAATACTTACTGAGACAAATAGGTTTTTGACTGTGCTTGGAAATAATCAATCTCAGTGTCCAAGGTTACCAACAGATGTAGAGATGAGTGGCATCAGTTATGTGTGGAGGTTATGAATTTATTACCGAGATGGATTGATGAGGTGGCTGACATAAGTTTTAAATGGAGGTTTTGAATAAAGTGTTCAAAGATTGTCTTTAAACTCTTCTTTTAAAACCTACACAACTAAGGTTAACAAAATATCGTAATACTATAATTAAATAATATGTAACTAAGTGAATATATAAGAGCTTACTTGCTGACACGTTTCGAAACAATTGTTCCTTTTACGAAGCTAAGATTCTATCTTAAATGGAATGTTGTTTCAGAACCCGTCAGCAAGTAAGCTCTTAAATATTCACTTAGTTAAGTATTATTTAATTATAGTTTAATCAGTGAATTCAAGATGATTACAACAAGCAACTTTAATATTGTAATAGCCGACATAGACAAGGATGATGATGGTTCAGTGCATTAGAAAACATTTTACTACACTGTTATTTAGCTATTATCTCACACTCTCCTTGTATATATCTTGTACAAATTTTCAATCCTTGATAAAATACATTTTTTAAAACCTGTAGTGGATAAAAATTGATGTTAATAGTTTTTTCAAATATTTATTCAATAATTAAATTCCAAAAATTGTTGGGGTCTAGGTCGGATTCAAACTGAGTGTCTTCATGTTCAAAGTCTAGAGCTTTTTGCACTGAGCCAACTTTCCCATAGCTAGAAGTGTATTTCTCAAAGAAGTATATGAATTTTTTTTCTGCCATCTGGTTGTTCTCGAAACCTCCATTGTACAACCTCAAGTTGTTGCCATGGTTACCATAGAATACCATAAATAATGTTCAAGAATTTAAAATGAATGAAAAAATAAAATAAACCAACGGCATTAACGGTTTCGAACCTTGCTTTACAAACAGGCAGTGGGTAACGAAGGCAAAAAAAATACAACACCATGCAAGTGATGAAAAAAAAGAAAGCTTATAAATAGTAACAAACAAAAATAATAGTCCAACAAACAAAAATTTAAAAAAAAAACAGAAATAATAATCCAACACCATACATAGAAAGGAAAATGGAAAATTGCAAGGATATTTGTTTTCTATTTTCTCACTTAATAATATTGTTAATATTATTAACAATATTGTTAATCTGACATATGTATATACATATTTATATTAGTTGCAATTATAAAATAAAAAGAAACTAAAATAACATTTTTCTTTGTTGACTTAAGTAGGAAAATTCACTTTAAATTTGGTTTTTATATTACTTGTTTTAGTTTCAAAATATCCTTTAATTTAGACATTGTTGACCAATTTTGACTAGTGGATAATCTGTACTAATATATTTTTTTCTTAACAACATAACCAAAATATTGAGCCTCTTTATTCAACAGTAAAAATAAAACACTATATTTGAGCTAGTTCTTGTGCAAAAGAATTTTTTTAAATACTTTTTAACTGACATTAATAAAACTATTATTAATCTTACACTTGCTTAATAGTAACACTTACTTTTATGATTGTTGAGGACGACCATTTTGGGAGACGTGTCCCATTGTCAACTCTGATCGTAACTCTTTATACGTAACTCTGTAAAAACTAGTAGCTCACTTAAAGATTGAATCAATTAATATTGTTAATCCCCAACACATTCCAATATCATTTCTAAATAGATGCAGTTAGCAAATAACTATTATTGTTTTATGAATGTCATACACAGTATCTTCTCCAGGAACAAATACAAACCAAGTTTTATATAAAAATACTTATTTCCATTTGTAAAATACGAATTTCGATGTGTATGAATATAATTTTTGTATGCTGATCCATTTATAATGAAAAACATAGACCAATATTTTACATATAACCTTGAGTAAAACAGCATTGGAAGATTCACATTTCTGTAAAGTCTTCTGTATGGTTAGTTACATGTTTTACTAAAACTGAAATTTGTACAGATATTACCAACAGATGCAAGAGCTCGAAGACTATTTGCAATATCTGGTTGCCTAAGGAGAGTGCAACTAATTGAAGCAGAGCCAGGTTCTACCCTAATGGAGTCTATTAATACTATAAACTGTTGTTATCCCGAAGAAATGATCAGGTAATTAACAAGGAAATGCATATTGTTAGTTCAAGAAATAACTTTGCTAATTTAGAACTAATCTTATTGAAATGTTTCTTTTATACTAAGAAACATTATTATTTTAAATTAAACCTTTTTACCTATAATTTATTTTTTAAATTTTTGCTATCTGAGTTTTTCATTTAGACAATATTTATTTTTTCTTTTCTGAAACGGTTTTAGAGAAAATAAGAAAAATAACAAAGTTTAGGGATTCTTTTACTTATTACACTTTTGCTATTACTTGCGACCAGACTTTTTGTTAACTAAAGTTGTTAAATTGTTACCTTACACTTGGAGGAAACGTTGACGGTCGTAAGACGAAAACATTTCCTCCAAGTGTAAGTTAACAATTTAACAACTTTAGTTAAACAAAAATTCTGGTCGCAAGTAATAGCAAAATTGTTATAAGTAATTTACAACCAGCTCATCATGAACAGCAACAAGATTTCGATCATTTTACATTAAACATTATTATATTTGCAGTTTTTGTGTTGCACATTTTAAAGTTTTTCTATAATTACACTTTTGGTAATAACTTGGCAGGAAAACCACTACTTACTGATATTTTCAGCAGATGCTTTTTGCACTAGGTCAGCGAATAATGCATTTGCATTGAATAATGCGCTGACCTAGTGTGAAAAGCGTCTGCTGAAAATATCAGTAAGTAATGTTTTTTTTTGCCAAATTAATACCAAAAGTGTAATTAATACACTGTTAGGTTATAAACAAATTTCCATTTATTTTTATTTAAACACCAATTACGATTAGATATAATAATGTTTTCGTGTTATATTTTAATGAGTATAAAAAAATGTTTTAAATTTTAAAAAATAAAACCATCAATCATTAACATTACAAAGATTTACTGCCCAAAAGACTTTAAAAAACCATAGTCTAGGACTGTTACCAACAGATTGTTTTTAAACTTCAAAGTATTTGAATCTGTAAGCTCAATTTTTATTAATTTGAAACTTTTTCCAGTTATCAACTTTAACTCAAAATTATTATACCACTATACTCTTCCCCTTCTTTGGCTGGGGTTAGAAGCATCCTTAAGATTTGTCTATCTTCTGAAGATTTTAAACCATACTTGTATTTAGCATAACACATCCTGTAGCATTTAGCGCTTCTGGATGGATAGTGGAGAAAGTCTTTATGTACTGGATGTTTTATGTATATATTTAACAACAGATCTACTGCATTATTCTTTGCTCTTGTCTTCTTATTCATTCATACTGTTTTTAGTTTTACTCTGCTCGTAATCTAGAAACATTTAATTTATCTTTTGACACTGTCAGACACTGATGAAGATCGCCACATAGAGATGAAAACCTTCTGTCTAGTGAGTTTTCACAAATTTACAAAATTTAAAGTTCGAATAGTCAAAAACTATTATTAAAGTGATTACGATTCACCGAACGCAATGGTCTACAAAATTCAAGAATTTATCTTTTGACTTTTAGTTTCATTTCTGCCATGTAAATTTAATTCACTTAGTTATTTCTCTTGTTGAGACACCAAGCATATTTTAATTGACAGTGTTCTTCAAATGCTTCAAGGTTTCTGATGTTTTAATTTCTAGATAAACTTGCTTTTTTAAAATTTTCAGATCTGTTAATATTTTGTTTACACACACACGTATATATATATATATATATATATATATATATATATATATATATATATCGTAGTATGTTTTCTTGTGTATTAATAAAGAACAAAAGTCTAAATACAAATACAAGAATTATAATTGAATTTACAATTCAAAGCTTTTCGTTGGCTAACAGTACCAACATCATCAGGAATATTAAACAATTAAAATTGTTTTAATTGTTTAATATTCCTGATGATGTTAGTACTGTTAGCAAACGAAAAGCTTTGAATTGTAAATTCAATTATAATTCTTGTATTTGTATTTAGACTTTTGTTCTTTATATATATATATATATATATATATATATATATATATATATATATATTGGACTAGGAGACTGACAGACTTACCTTGGTAAGAGTCCACACTGTAGTCTTGAAATAGAAACACATAAAAGCACTTAAACAATGATATATTTCAACCACACAGTGGTCTTTATCAACAACTTTGTACAATGTACAATTGATAAAGACCACTGTGTGGTTGAAATATATCATTGTTTAAGTGCTTTTATGTGTTTCTATTTCAAGACTACAGTGTGGACTCTTACCAAGGTAAGTCTGTCAGTCTCCTAGTCCAAAAAATCTAAATAATCTTTACCAACCAAAACTAACCTATAAATATATATATATATATATATATATATATATATATATATATATATATATATATATATATATATATATATATATATAGGATTTTTGGAGTAGATATGAGACTGACAGACTTACTAATGGCAATAGTCCAAAACTGCTCTCTTCGAAATAGAGACACATAAAAGAACATATCACACTATGAAATATTTTGATCATACAATGATCTTTTTCAATCAAAAAAAGACAAGATTGAATCTTTTTTGATTGAAAAAGATCATTGTATGCTTGTTTGTTTATCTTTGGCAAAAAAACACTTCTTACTAAGTTATTCAGTAGATGCGTTTCGCGCTAGGTCAGTGCATTTTTCAATGCTGTGAAAACAAGACTGAGTCTTGTCAGTAATTCACAGTATTGAATAATGCGCTGACTTAGCACAAAACGCGTCTGCTGAATAAATCAGTAAGTATTGGTTTTTTTGTCAAGATAAACAAATGTAATTTTTTTTAAAACCTCAAGATGTACAACACAAAAACTACAAATCATTGTATAATCGAAATATTTCTGTTATACGTTTTTATATGTGTCTATTTATTTATTTCCAAGAGATTGCAGTTTTGGACTATTGCCACTAGGTGTCTGTCAATCTCCTATCTAGTCCAAAAATCATAAATAAGTTTTAAGCTCTTCTAGAACTAACCTATATATATATATAAGGAGATTACAATTATTTCATTTCATTCTCTCATATTTCTTTTTGTGTTTTCTCTTCGATTGATAAAGACCACTGTGTGGTTGAAATATATCATTGTTTAAGTGCTTTTATGTGTTTCTATTTCAAGACTACAGAGTGGACTCTTACCAAGGTAAGTCTGTCAGTCTCCTAGTCCAAAAAATCTAAATAATCTTTACCTACCAAAACTAACCTAAATATATATATATATATATATATATATATATATATATATATATATGAAGTTAATATATTACTATTGTAAGTAATTTTATCCACCATTAAGTGCAATGATTTTACCTTGAGTGATGAGGCGCCTTTCGGTCACTTGACCATTGTCGAATCACTGTTTACTTTTTCTTAATTTTTCTGGTGCGGATGTTCGGTCTGTCGTGTTGGCAATTGTTGCCGTCATATACGTTTCCTCTTGAGTCTTATGTATTATGTTTTTGAATAGTATGTCTTCTGTATATGTTGTTTGTAGATGCATTAAATTGTTGTGTATGTTTTTATAAATGTGGTATTTTTCTAGTGAGTTTAGTTCTATTGAGTTATTATTTATTTCAAGTATGGTTAGGTTATTTTCGTAATTTGTTATTTCATGTTTATGTGATATTAGGTGTGCCGCAACATTTGATACTTTTGAATTTTTGTTTTTGAATGCTCTATAATGTTCTTCAAATCTTATTTTAAATGATCTGATTGTTTTCCCTATGTAAAATGTGTTACAGTTGTTACATGTAATTTTGTAAATTCCTGATAGGTTATGTTTTTCTGAATTGGTTTTGTGGTTTGTGTTATTAAGATATTTTATTATTTTGTTGTTTGGTTTGTTGTATATACTTCTTTGTTGTATATATTTGTTATTTTTTCTATTTTGTTATTGGTGTATTTATATTTTAGGTAGATTTTTTATTTTTTTGTGTTCCGGTTGTAGTGTTGTGTTGAGGTCAGGTTTTTTGTGAATTTATTGTATATATTTTTTATAAGGTGTTTGTTGTATCCATTTTCTATTGCTATTTTTGTAATTTTATCTAATTCTTCATTTAATTTTTGTTTGTTATCCTGTGTGTATTTTATTGCTTTATTTATCATGTTACTGTAAGTGTTAATTTTGTGTGTCCAGGGGTGGTTAGATTTGTAGTGTATTGTGGTGTTGTTGGAAATAGGTTTCCTGTATACTGTAGTTTCTATTTTATTATTATTTATATTTAATGTGATGTCGAGATAGTTGATTGTTCTATTTGTTTCTGTTTCAACGGTGAATTGTATGTTTTCATTGTATGTATTTAATTTGTTTAATATTATGATGTGTTCGTTGTGAATGGTAGGTTGGTATATTACAAGTATATCGTCTACATACCTTGTCCATAGTGAAATATTGTGTGTGTTTAGTATAGGTTTAATTATTATTTGTTCAAAGTGTTGTAAATATATTTCTGACATGACTGATGATATGGGTGATCCCATGGGGAGTCCAATTGTTTGTTTATAGTATTTATTGTTAAATTGGAAGTATTTTGGTTACATATGTGTTTGGTTAGCATGGACACATATAAAAACTTATCATACTATTGAAATATTTTGATCACACTGAAGTCTTCTTTTTCTCTTTTTTGATTGACAAAGATCATTGTGATCGAAATATTTCAGAGTGTGATAAGTTTTTATATGTGTCTATTTATTTATTTCCAAGAGATTGCAGTTTTGGGCTATTGCCACTAGGTAAGTCTGTCAGTCTCCTATCTAGTCCAAAAATTCCTAAATAAGCTTTAGGCTCTACTATAACTAACCTAAAATATATGTATATATAGATATATATAATTATTTTATTGAATTATAACTAATAGCTTCTGCAAATAATATATATGAATTTAAATGTCCAGGTACTACTCTCCCAACTATCCTGAACTTCTCTTACAGCAACTGGAATCTTATATTCCTCAAATTCCTTGTGTAGTCACTCCTCCCAGAAAAACAATAATTGAAGATGAAAGTGACCAAATTTTATTGTCACCACCAGAAGAAGAAACAAAATTGCTCTCATAATGTCCTAACAGTTTATTGAAAAATTTATTTAACAAATTACGATAGCTTCAAAATTGAATCATCTGTACAATGTCTTAATTTTACTTAAATTCCAGTGAAATAAATAATAAATGTTGGTAAAGATGTTTTAATAAAAAAAAGGAAAATGGAATTGCCATTAATTGAAACAAAAATTATAAATTTTATCTTCATATATAAAAATGTTATGTTGGTTTATGTGTGTTTCAAAGTCTTGAAAATGTCTGCGATTGATTTCAAATTTTGACACAACATATATTCAGCTTCAAAGATTGTACTTATCAGTAACAAAAGCCTTTTTATCAAGTGTGATCGAGCAACACCGTTTGCCAAATCGTAAATACCAGTTATTTAGGAATGCCAGTACCTACTTGAGCAACGACTGCTTTGTTTGGTGTCAATTTGTACCATGAACAGAGTTACAACACCGGTCGTTTCAGGACATATGTGAGTGAAATCAAGCATTCCCAAATTTACATGCGAATATAAGGGCATTTATAATAGTATAATGCAAATGATAAATGATGGAGTTGGAGGGGGACTTCTTCTTACATGGGCCAGGAGGAACTGGAAAAACATTTCTTATCAAATTGATTTTGGCAATGGTTCTATCAAAAAATGACAGCCTTAGCCACTGAAGTATTGCAAAATTAAACTTCTATGAAACATATCCTTCGTTTTGTTCCTCATTTCTCGTCCATGCAACCAAAATGTGCCTCAGCAAAGTGTAGCATATTACAGCTAGTTATATATTTTCAAACATTTTAAAGTTTATAAAAATGCTTGTAAATATTATAGTTGTTTTTTTGTTTAAGTGCTTTCAACAAAGGTACCATTTGCACATTTACAGCATCTTTTCAAAAACACTCAAATTGCACAATTCATAAAACTGTACCACCAAATGCCTTGAAAAACAAATTAATTTTATTAAAAATGTGCTAATTAAGATTATTTATATAGGAGTGCTGAACAATAATAGGAGGGAATGAATATGAATTTTATTTGATTATGTTTGAATTGCCTTATACTGTATGTTCAATTATTTAATTAAGTTGATACAAATATTCTCATATTAAAAAAGCGACGTTACGTGAGATAGCATTGCTGTTACTGAAAATTACTAATAGATATATATCTTGTAGAAGCTGATGTTAGCCAATGGAAAACAATGAGTTGAAATGGGATTAAGTGCATGAGAACACAATGATGTGCAAATGTTTATAGAATGGTTGTTAATTACAGCCACTTACATTAAATATAATCACAGGAAATTTATTTGAAATAATACATCTCAGTTGTAGGATTTATAGGTTATTAAAAAGCCTGACTTATTAGAAAAATAAATAACAATAACCCTTGCTACAAATATTTAAACACCCTTGATGTACATTTCGCAAACACAGTTAGCATCATCAGAAGGTTACAAACATACTAAGACTAAACAGAAACAGTACACCTAAAATCGCGATGGGCTACTCCCACTCCTCCGCCCAGCAACCAGTTTGTTGACCTGTACCAGTTAAATTTTTAACTGTATTTATAGTTTAGTTCAAGTTGACATGATAATTTATTATTGATTATGTTTCTTTCATAATTTTAGTTTATATTAGTTTGTAATTAGTTTTAATTTAGAATTGTCACAAGTCAGTGGTGGGTGTGGTCTTGCTCCACGTGCAGCGCTGGTATAGGTCAACAAACTGGTTGCTGGGCGGAGGAGTGGGAGTAGCCCATCGGGATTTTAGGTGTACTGTTTCTTTTTAGGCTTAGTATGTTTGTAACCTTCTGATGATGCTAACTGTGTTGGCGAAATGTACATCAAGGGTGTTTAAATATTTGTAGCAAGGGTTATTGTTATTTATTTATCATAATTATGCTACTGTGCTCTGTATAAAATTTCTGACTTATTAGGTTCAGAAAAAAATATTATAAGTTTATGAAGTGTGAAAAAAGTCAGTAATGAAAAAAATAACAAGTAATAGGAATTACATACAGAAAATGTTTTATTGTAATAAATTGTACATAATTTATAAATTTAGTCCATCCTGGTCTTCAACTTCTTAATTGTCACCTTATCTTTCTCTCTGAAACAAAAATAGAAAGTAAAAGAAATTTTTGAAGTGAAAAGAATATTATAATATTAAAAAATCAGAGGATATAAATCATCAAACATCACTAACTGTTTGAAGAAACAATAGAAAATAAGTTTCACACATTGACTGGAGTACATGGGAATCGCAACCTTGTCAGGGACTGATATGACTTAAAAACAAAAAACAAAGGTTTACCTCTGTAAATGAAAAATATAATGTTCAAAAACTAAATTATATATTTAGCACTGTTACACAGTGTTGCAAATGCATGTTGTTCTTAAAGAAATACTACCAACAGAATGACACAGTAACATTGGTGGGGCAAAAGTGCGAGATATCCCGCACGTAGCACCGCTGGGCTATCTGTGAGAGTACATTACACATGCTCCACACTCAAAGTGTTAATACATTAAAACTCAAAGTGTTAATACCTTTTAAAACAAACTATTTTTTAATGCAAAAATAAATTAACCAAATTTCTTACTCGGAAAGGGATGATGTATCACTTCTTCCTTTCTATTATATTGTAACAAATTGTTTTTTAAAAAAAATTTATATTAATTATTAATCATAAAAGTGTTGCTCAACTTTTGAGACAATTTTCTGTAATCTTCATGGATTATAAAGGTAATTGCAGTATCATCAGGTTTCATACATGGTCACCTATTCCTCATATGTAAATTCAATAGCCATCATCTAAATCACAGAGAATAAGCTCTTATTTCCATTTAGACTAATTCTAATTAGAATTATTTACATAACCTAACAGCTTTATTTACATTAGCTCTCTCCTGTTACGCTCTGCATGATATAGTTTCTCAGAGTTTAGTGCAAGACTCAAATATAGTCACATCTCTCCCGTTACGACCTATGTGACGTAGTTTTCGTGAGTTCGGTGCAAGGCTCGGATATAACCGAATCTCTCCTGTTAGGTTCAGCATGGCTCAGTTTTTCTTTTTGTTTTTCTCCCGCCGTGTGGTGCAGACATTATGGTTTTTCCCTGCCATATGGCGAAGACATTATTGGACGTGACAGATTATGGTTGTGTAGTTATTAGTATATAATAGAGACAATTTTGATTTATATGTACATTACTTTCTTGTAGTAGGTAATGTGTAGTGTGCGAACTGGGTGCACCCAAAACTCATCGTTATCAATCTAGAAGACAATAGTGAACAGAAAACTTCAAGGTTCAGATATGTGCACTTTTGTTTACTATTTATTATGTTTTGTAAACCCTATATGACATCATTTGTGTTTTTACCGCGACCAGAAATTTAGTATGATTTTATCTCAATGGTTGACTGGAAAACTAATTGAATCATACATTTTATAGTACGCCGTTCCAGAATACGTAACAGTTAGGATATTAACTGTATGCAATATTTAGTTTTTAATATGAAATAGCAAGTGGGAAAAGACAGTATTAAAAAAATGTTAATATTAATAAATTCAGTAGTTTTACTTACATTATATGAACTACTGCTCCCCAACCGGAAATAGCATCACGATCAAATGCATTAATTAATGCTTGAGAAATTGTCTCAAATAGATCATCTGGTTCAAGGTCAGGTTGCCAAAGAACCTCACACATACCATACAATTGATCAGAACAAGTTCCTGCTATTACAAAATCTTCTGGAATATTTTCACACCCAATTAAATCCATATTAGATACAAAAGGCTCAAATGTCTTTGGCTTCAGACCAGCCACAACAGGTTCTACAAAAAATGGGCCAAACCTAAAAAGAGAAATAAGGTGCACAATTAACTACATTATAAAGTATTGTGCTTAAAAAATTTAAATATGTTTTATTATAAATGTATATTAGTAAAGATTTACAACAAACCAAAATTAAATAATTAGGTCAAATATCTTTTAAAAGGGTTAGATAAACAATAGCTATTGTTTATTTTATTTGACTGTTTGGCTACATCAAATAGATCCTTTCAATGCAGCGGCCATTTCTGCGAGTCATATGCATAAATTGCCGGCAGGTTTTTTTATTCTAATTGGGGAACTATTTGGAAAATAAGCATTATAAAAAAGGTTGCTCAACTTATTTTTCAAATTTTTTCCTTTGGCAACCAACTATAAAACAAAATGTTAGGAATAACATTTTCCTAAATGAAAACCATACAGTAAATAAATGTGTTACTAAAAAATAACACAAAATTAATAAACTAAATAAAATTAAGTTTAATCTAAATTTTGGTTATGCAGTATTTGTCTTCACTACTTTCAGTTATGTTATTGAAAAGACCATGAAAAGATAGACCAAATAAACTAAATAAAATTAAGTTTAATCTAAATTTTGGTTATGCAGTATTTGTCTTCACTACTTTCAGTTATGTTATTGAAAAGACCATGAAAAGATAGACCAAATTTATATATGATACAAACTTAACACACAAAAATTATACATCATAACATAATAAAAACAAAATGATCTTGAAGAAACTAACACAAATTACAAACAAACAGAAATAACATTTTATTGACTTATTCACTGTTCATGACGAATTCTAAAAAGTAGCATAAAACAATAGTACATAACAAATAGTTCTTCAAAAATAAGGTTGAACATGTGCCAATTTTTTTGTTTTTCTGAAAATTACTGGTGATTCAAAACAAAATTTACTTATCAAAACGTCTGAATACATGTAAATTTAAAAAAGCACAATTTAAAAAATCAGTTGAAATTTAACCATGAAGTGATAAAGAGCACTCGTGATAAAGTGCCACAGTCAATCCTAGTTTTTTGAAACAGCTGTAAAAACCAATGTAAGTAGATTTCGAATTGTACTGATACAATTTTCCATTATATTAAAAAGCATTTAATAGCAAACAAAATGTCTGCTTAAAATAGGTGTAAGTTTAATACAAATATCTATTTTGTAGATATCTACTAAATTAATATTTTTTACAAAATTATTCCTTGCACCTTTAGGAGTCAAAACAGTACTTACTTAAAATATATATCTCATATTATTAAAATATCTATACTCCAGAACAACTTTTTTAAAAAATTGTTTGCAAATGAAAAATAAAAACATAATAAATCCATTTAAAACTAAATGAGACGTATGATTTAAGTTTTGAAAATGGAGAGACTCTGATATGTGTCAATACAGGCAAATATTGTAACATTAGGAAAGTCAGAAAATTGTACTAAAAAATATAGAAATAATCGGGCCTTGACAACACATACACATGAATGCTACAAGGCATCTATTGATAACGTTTACAAGAGAATGAGAGCTGATCTGAATGTTGCAAAAACATTATAAAATAAAAAATTAAGTGGTATTTTGCAGAGACATAGAGCATCAGTAGTAAAATACTGCCTTGTCACATACCTTATGCATCATGTTACTAAATATATTAACATTTACCTTTTTTCATATAACAAATGAGATAACATGGCAGAAAATATCTCGGGACTCATTCTCCTGTTCTCCTTCAATTCATAAAGATTTTTCCTGAAACGAAGTTTGTTAAAGACTGTTTGTGTATCAGTTGCAAGGCCTGGTAACCCAACATATAGGTGTGGACCCACTTCAAATATTTTCTGTAAGAAAATTATTAATCACTTATAAGACTGATTTTACTTGAACACTAAGGTTAACAAATTATTGAAAGAAATGTTTAACCACAATTCTTTTTTTACAATGGCATAAATAATGAATTTGGTAAGGTAAATTAAAGATTTCGTAATACATCATATTTTTTTAACTTAAAGCCCATTGTATAAATCAGAAGATCTTTACTTGTTTTTTATAATGTAGGCAAATATTTGAAGTTTTGTTTTATTTAGTTTTGAAGATAAAATTAGGTAGGTGACATTCTCAATTCCCCATACACTAGTAAACTGATTTCTGGCATTTGCCATGACTCTTGCTAGCATAGCACGCGTTATGTTGGCAATTTCTTCCTGGATGTTTGTTTCAAATATTGTAGGGTCCTTTATGGTTCACATAAACATTAGATTTCAAAAAACCCAATAAAAAAAGAACACAAGGAGTCAAATCGGGAGAGCAGGCTGGCCACTTCAAATCTCTCCTAAATGAGATGAGGGGCTCTGGGAAGTGTTCCCAAAAAACCCCATTGATGATCTTGAAGTTTGTGCCGTTGCACCGTCATGTTGGAATCAAATGTCCCCTAAATCCATCTAGCTGTGACAAAAAATCCCTATAACATGTTTATATACCGATCTGAATTCATTGTCACTGCAATTTTATTTTCCTCAAATAGTGACCAATAATCCAACAGGGAAATCGCACACAACACTGAGACTTTAGGTAAATGCAGTTCTTGAAGATTGATGTCAGCCCAGTAGCGTGTTTTGTTTGTTGATAGATACAGACAAATCACAATGGGCTTCATCATTAAAAAACAACGATAGCATCCTTAGGAAAAACTTTGAGAATAACCCCATTACCCGTTCCTCCAAGAAATGAAACTACGTTCAGAAAGTTCCAGCACAATCGCCATCTTGTGAGGATATACATGAAGATCATCATGAAGGATTCGCTTCATAGAATGAACCAAATGTCCAAGGGAAGATGAATGTTTATGTCTAAGGGTAGACGCAGAACGCCATGGTGATTACAACACTGAAGCTCTCACTGACTCGATGTTCTCGGGTGATCTAATGGGCCAAGGGACTACAATTCTTCATCTTGTAATGCTCGTAGTTTGTCTGAACGTAATGACTCACTTAACAATTGATTTCTGTCTGGGGCAGGACCCAACGAGGCTAAGTTAAAGCTAACAGGGCCAATGAGCTAAATTAATGCTAAAAGAGCCAATGTGCTAATTCCAGAAGGTGTGCTGAGTTGCAATAACAGAATATTCGGTCGAAAAGAAGGCCTCAATGGCAAAAGCTTGCTCCTCACTGTTCCATTGCATGATAGTGACTGAACTGATTCAGAAAAAAAATTTATCCCTCAGCCTCTCGAACAAGACCACTAGCACTCCGCCACAACATCAACCGATCAACTAATGCGAATTTAAGGAAATGAAGTTTTGCTGCCACACGCGGTATTTTAAAATAAATTACAACCCTAATCCTATCTTTGTGATTCATAAATTTGGTTAAATCATAACAACCTACTGATCCATTGAAAAAATCTTGGTAATTTCTACAAAATCAATGTACAGGTGTTGACATGTAAGCTCGCACTTAAACCTGGTGCGGCACTATAGGCAAAGGGTGGTTGGAGATTAGACCGTTCTGGGAACATTTCCGCAGATGTCGACATACATCACTTATAGCATTTCATCTACTGCAGGCCTTCACAAGAGCTGTGAGGACAATTGACGCAACCAGCATGATGCTAGGTTAGTACAGACGATCAGTCAATTGCCACCTTACATGTAAACACCTATACTTTGGTCTCCTCTGCAATTTTTAATGACTTTTCTCCTCAACACCACTTAAACATCTTGTAATTTGTGTACCCTAGTAGATAATTCCTTTATTTCGTATGCCTTTCGAACTCTTCTGGCATAAAGGCGTGAATTTTGTTAATTCGGTTTGTTTACATTAATTACTTCCCTAAAAATCTTCTAAGGCTTCAATGCTTTTAGTTTGTAGATTTCGGTTGGTTTAGTTCTTTAACTCTGTTCATGAGAAAACTGAAAGTGAGCACAAACCATTTGAGCAAGTGTCTCCCTCCAGGAAAAAACAAATTCTACAAACATTTTGTATAAAGTATGTAAGCAGTTGCTGAAAGAGATAGGAAAATTGACGTGGCTAGGCATTTCTACTCAATGCTGATTACTAATGAAACTTATGCGTCAACAGTAGTGAGTCGTTGAACTAATTTTGTTGTTGACTGTTTAGTCTGCTTGACCCTTTTTAATGTGTTATTGTCTCCATGCTTCATATACTCACATTCAACACATTTTTCATAACTGGGTGAATGTTTTTGCCTGATTAAAATTCCCTGCTTGAATAAAATTAAAGTTAATATTGCATTTACATGATGCAATCGCATTTGACTGATGAGATTGAAAAGAAAAAATACTGCGCCAGTTTCAAACAAGACTTATTCACAATTAGTGGAAAATGATAATAGAAAAAGCATAATGGACCTACAGAACTGTAGACCGAAATGCAAATGAAATTAATAAATAAACATAAAAATAGTTAAATTCAGTAGATAACTGAACATGTAATGAATATGAGAGTGTGATTTATTTTATTTATAAACTTTATTTTAGTTATGTAATTAATTTTATTTATGTGAATGTCATTTATATTTTGAATTTTACCTGAAAGTCTGTTGTTAGAGTCTGGCCCTGTACACCAAATCTGCGATCAGCTGCAATTGCAACACAGTTTTTGCCTTTCATAGCAACCACCGCACCACCATTGTGACTTAAAATTGACTGCAAATAAAATCATAAGAAAATATCTTCAATCCCATACAATATAAACTTTCAGAGAAACAAACTAAACACATTATTTTTATTGTTAAGTTCAAGCAATTCTTAAATAAACTAAGGTAAAAGTTGTGTTGTACATCTTGAGGTTTTTCTTACAATTACACCTTTGGTATCAACTTGGCAAAAAAAACACTACTTATTGATATTTTACAGCAGATGCATTTCCCAGTAGGTCAGTGCATTGTTCAATACTGTGAGTATTGGACAAGAGTCTTGTGCATCTACTGAAAAATATCAGTAAGTAAAGGTTTTTTGCTAAGTTGTTACTTTTTACTTTTACTGACAACTGACTTATTGTTAGAATTTTACTGTTGCTTGTATATGTATAGTTACAATCTAATATGACATTATGTGTGATTGATTGGAATCAGCATTATATTCCCCACTTTGATGAACATTAAAATTTAGCATTATATTCCCACCTTTGATGAACATTAAAATTTAGTAAGTTATCACTACTTATGTGCAACAAAGCCTATTATTATTTATGTACAACATAGCATATTTGTAATAATTATCATTCCTGATTCATACTAAGTATGCATATTACAGCTTCTGAAGCCTAAAATTTTAGTACCCTAAACTTTTAACACCAATAACAGTATTAGGAGAAAACTAGGCTCATACTTATAACATCCACACAATTCTAAATATTCAATACCTTAATTTAACAAATATTTATATAATAGTATTATAAGTATTTATTAAAATAACATATTTTTTTATAAGTATTTATTTATAGTAAGTTGTATTGTATAGTATTTTTGTGCAAGTTTCGATAGCAGATATACTTTCAACGAAAGATAACTTTTACCCAAGTATTTATGTTTTGAAATTCTAACCATTTTTTTGTTTAGAATACGTATATGTTTGAGTAGCATAATTAAAAGGTGATGATTGAGTAGCATGAGTAAAAGATAATTATATCTTTTCTAAATGTAATGATATTGCTAAAAGAAATTATACCTAGCAGTGCTGAAAGTCTTCAGAAAATCGGACAATATAATAAAAACTTGAATGTGACACTCCAAAAATTTATAATTTTGAAAATATACAAAAATAACGACTTCAAAATACACACAGCTTTTTAAAATCACATTGCTTTTATAAAACCAAGATCTATACTATAAATTATACATTAGTTGTAATGTATAGTAAGTATATAACTTATGTTATAGATTAGAATAAAGAATGTATTTTTGAATAACATACTTGAAAAAGAAAAAATACTACAATTTTTTTGTGAATATGACACCTAGAAAGGAAATAATTACTAGAAAAAATTGTACCTAAATAACATATATTGATTTTTTTTTTAATATTGTCTCAATACTTTAATGTGTTGTACAATTAGGTTTAATTTCCTTTTAATTCTTAACTAAGCGTCGGTGACAAATTTTAATTATTTTACATGTTTAGGATCTAAGTCGTATTTTTGTCCATTATCATTTACGTCCGGAAATCGTGCAGTACCAAAATCAATCATATTGTAATAACAATGAAAATTTATTATTGCCAAGAAAAATGTAATTCGTGTTTTTCATTACTTATAAATTAATGTTAATGGTTACCGTAACAAAACATAATCTCTAACCTAAAAATTCTTTAAAATTAATTTTAAAACTTTTAATAATAGAATATAATCAGAGAAAAGAACTTACCATATTTAGTTTTTATTCTAATGTAATATGATAATAATTGAGTGATTTAAAATTTACTATAACAATGTAATAATGACTCTTCAAAATTATAATACAACAAATCACGGTACAGTACACAGGCGCAATAGAAAGCACAATGCCACAGAGGAAAAGTAATTATTTGGATAATAGGTAAACAGCAGATTGTTCTTGTTTTAAATTTTTATCTGAGCTTGATGTATTATGTGAATTAAAACTTTATTACAAAATTAGTTGACAAACGGTTGTTTTTCACTATATGTCAGAAAATCGAAAGAAAAGAACCGTTGTTCACATGAATACGGAGATACGATTATGGAACTAATACTATATATATAGTATATTTATGCTTAAACATATTAATTTCAAATTTTGAACCTCATTTGTAGAACGTGATTGATAAAACACAGTAGTCTAAAGCACAATTGTCCAACTAGAAAGGTTTGGGTCCTCATTTCATTTTTGGGCAAAGCTGTGGGCCAAACCAATATTACCAAATGTTCAATCTCCCTCGCAAGGTAAGTTTTGATATTCTACTGTCAGTAAACATATTTTTAATCGCTTAAACAATAGTTTATGACTATCCAAACTTTAAATTTAGTAAATTTGTTAAAACTTATTGAGACAGAACGTTTTCGATCGCTATGTGCCGATCTTCATCAGTGTCTTCTTCTTGGAGACGTTGAGTCAAGCGGTGACAGTTTTAAAGGTAGATTTTCGATAGTTTTCGCTGACCCAACATATCCAAGCAGAAGATACTGATGAAGATCGGCACATAGCGATCGAAAACGTTCTGTCTCAGAAAGTTTTAACAATTTTACTAAATTTAAAGTTCGGATAGTCAAACTGTTGTTTAAGTGATTAATAAGATTCACCGAACGTTTTGGACTACAAAATTTTAAAAAAATATTTTGTTACTAATCAAGTATATAAATTTAACTTGAGGATAATGCTAACTCCGAGGTTTGGATAGAACATTTGCAAAATATAGAGTACGTTTTGACTTTTTGTGAAATGTGAAAAACGTTTCTCCCACGGATAAAAATCTGAATTTTCAAAATCTTATAAAGTTCTAAATTTGAAAATCTTTAAATTTCAACAGAAAAGCGAGAAAGTTAAAGTTAAAACTTCTATTATTATTACATTAACCCACTGCTTCCTGCAGACGAATGGTGTTTGTCGGATATATTAATCATTTATAACATGAAGTCGTCAATTTTTCGTCATGATTTTGATCGTTGTGTGTTTGCTTTTTTGTATGGCACGTGCAAGACTATACATTTATGATGTCTGAGGGATATTTATTACTCTCGAAACTTGCAGCATAGATAATTTTAAATATGTATAGTCTATATGTTGTCACACGTTCTAGACATAACACACCAGTTATCAAATTTTATGCCACAAATTCTGAATCAATCTCCTCCAAAAAAATTCTTATTGTCTGTGAAAGCGGCTTTCCCCAACGTTTGATCATAATTATAATAACTACTCGTAGTTTAAACATTTTCAGAATCTTGCTTCATGAAATTTCCACATTTAGTTCCATGTTAAGCATTCTGGCAATTTACTCAATTTTTATTAAGTGACTTTAAATTATTTTCTAACACTTCAAGTGCAAATTTCTCTATAATAATTACTGAATATAACTAAGACCTTCACTAGTATCAACAGAGGCCTTTACAACATCAAATATGATTTGTCTTTCAGTAATGCCATGAATGGAACATATACATTAGAAAAACTTCATGAAATCCCTCCAGACAGATTTGCCTTTACATCCGCCGAAACGACCAAAAGCTATAGCTGCCGATTACACTATATGCTCAAAATATTATTTGCCTATATTAATTTGTTACCAGGCGCCACTTAAAAAGTCCTGTTCTAGAGTATAGCTACGCTATTTATTTTCTATTTTTAAAAATAGATGTGCTGAACTATAAAAAAAATTATAGGAGTATTTTAAAAAACTAATGACAGTTATTTCTTGTTTTTTACAAATTAGAGACATTGTTTTAGATAGGTCAACCAAAGTTTGGTTGTAAAACAAATAACTTATTCCCAAACTAATTTATTCAAGGAAAGTGTATGGGAAATGACTATTTGAACTATGATAAAGTAAATTTAAATGACAAAGAAAACTATATCTGAAAATGTCTTATATGATTACTAACTAAAAAATTTTAATTTTTTTTTTCTTTTTAGAAGAAATGGGATGTCTGAAATCAGGAAATTCCTGCACATTTTATTCCGTAAAACATGTTCAAATATTGTTATTTAAGACATGCAATTTATTACCTGTGCTTTAACTATTTTGAGCTAGTAAGATTCTTTAGTGCTCTCTGCTCTGTGTGGGCAAGAGCACTTTTGTTCTGTGGCTTTGTGTTAGTTTTTAACTAGGATAAGCTGTATCATCATTTATTAGAATTTATTATACAAATTGTTTTAATACAGTTTAAAAATGCCAGATTATTTAGGAGATGATATGCGGAAGACAAAGGATGATAAAACTGAAGAAGATAAGGATATAAAATGTGAGTTTTTAAGATATGAAGTAAATATAAAATTTGATATAACCTTTTAAAAAAGTTGGATTTTAATTCACAAAAAAAAAGAATTCATGGCCTATAAAAAAAAAATCCATCCTGTTTGATTTTTTTGACCATCTGGTTAAATGAAGCTCTTAAGTTATATGAATTTTAAATACCTATGGGGATCTAGAGATCACCTACTATGCATAAAAATACCTCTGATGATTTTGAAAGCTCTTAGGAACATAAAAAAAGGTAATTGTGCATTGTAGCGGCCACCTATGATATTTTGAAAAATTGTTCAAACCACCAAATAGGACGATATCCACAAGAATTTTTCTTTTATTAACCGTCATCAAAGGTCTCCCTCACATCCAGTCTTTCTCCATTAGATTTGTGTCACCTGGTAGGTACTTTACCCTGCCTGGTTGTGTTATCTGTTTTGTTATTTTCACATGCTGCTGGAGGAATAAAGGATTGCCTTCACAGATCCTAGAGTATAATGATAAAGCGAATAAAATACTCTGAAGTTTTGCCTAGTGTCCCCGAGACTCTGTTTAAAACCCTCTTTACCCTGACGGCTACAAATCTACATCGGCATAGATTAAACGACATTTCCAGATTCAAATAATATAAAATTTCTCCATACATTGACTGATGTTCCTTTTTTTGGTCAGAAATTAACCCTTTGATTAGTATTTATGTACCAGTACGTGAGAGCGGGAGCGTTACCGTATATGTACAATTTACCATTTCTCTCATATTAGCATTGGCGTATGTTAACGATTTGTTGTCCTGTGTATTGTGCTGCATTCTAGGATAAATATTGCAACTATCTGGACAGTAAATACTACATAGAGTACATAGTTACCATTCTTTTGTTTTCTAAGTCTTTGGGTTTTCCCTTGTATTTACAGATTGTTTTGAAATTTGTGCGGTATTTTACGATAAATAGTCAATTTTGTCTGTGCTATATTTATTGTTATAATGAGTTGGTTTGTTTTTTAAAATATTCATAACTATGATAATATTTGTAAAGTTAAGATAATTATATAAAGCAAAATCTTATGTTTCTTCAAACAGGAAAAATAGTAATAATAATTTTTAATTGTTACAGCTCTTGATGATGTGGACATAGCATTATTAAAATCTTACGTAAGTTTAAAGATTTACATTATTTAAATAAAATTATATCTAGTTAAAATATGAAATCATATCCAAATAGGTATTAGTTTCTAAAATAACAATTGACTTCAGGTTACCTCAATTAGGTAAAAATATAGTCTTAATGACATTGATGCTAAAAAAAAGTTTTTTGTCTTATATTACTCGTTAATGTGTAGAACACGAATATCAACTTTTCATTCCGCGGAAAATATGGAAAGTTACTTTTTTTCACATTTTAAATGTTGGGTTGTAATGGCATGTATAGCATAAACAAGTCTTATTGATATTGTTAAAAAAAAAAAAAAATTTTAATTACTTATTTCAACGTGTAGAACACTAATATAAACTTTTTCCGCGGAAAATATAAAAAGTTAATTTTTTTGCACATTTTTATTGTTAGTCTGTAATAGCATGTATAGCGTGAACCGACCGCGCAGTAGCTACAGCGCACTGCAGTATGTCAAAGTCAGTTTATTTTAATACTAAACTTAAAATCTAAAAATTTAACTTTTGGTTATAATTTTATACAACATGACTATATACCTACATTAAAATATACCTACGAAGTATCCAGTCAGGATAGATTTGGTTATAGTTTTATACAACATTACTATATACCTACATTAAAATATACCTATGAAGTGTCAAGTCAGGATAGATTTGGTTATAATTTTATTCAACTATATTATCTACCTATATTAAAGTTACCTACGAAGTATCCAGTTATGATAGATTTGGTTATAATTTTATTCAACATTATTATCTACCTATATTAAAGTTACCTACGAAGTATCCAGTCAGGATAGATTTGGTAATAATTTTATACAACATTACTATCTACCTATATTAAAATATACCTATGACTACAGTCATATACCTATGGTTGTTCCAGTCTGTGAACAACCAGATTTAGTTGTAATTTTCTGCATCGACAATAAGTCTAAATATTTTACCAAAATTACAACCAATCTATCCTGACTGAATACTTTGTAGGTATACTTGAATACAAGTAGATAGTAATGTTAAATAAAATTATTACCAAATCTATCCTGATTGGATACTTTGTAGGTATATTTTAATATAGGTATATAGCAATATTGAATAAAATTATAACCAAATCTATCCTGACTGGATACTTCATAGGTATATTTTAATATAGGTATATAGTAATGTATAGATTTACAAATCTAGACGTAGTTCAGTGCGCTGTAGCTACTGCGCTCCTGGTTTACACTATAGGCCTACATGCGTTTTTAACTTAACATTTAAAATGTGAAAAAAGTAACTTTCCGCTCTTCCCGCTTAAAAAATGTTAATATTCGTGTTCTACTCATTAAAACGAGTAATTTAATAACAAAAATAAGGTTTTAACACCATCGTCATTAAGACTATATTTTTACCCTCAATTACATTAGTTTAACCTTTTAACAAGAAGGTTCATGGAAATACTTAATTTTTTTATGAATAAAATTAAAAATATGTGCAATAAAACCTTCAAATACTCATCATCTTCTGTACTTCAAATGTCTGTTGTTTTAAGGTGTCCGCTGCTCAGAGAGGTCATTAAATATTAGCAGTAAAAAATAATGACTTTAAATTGTCTGTGAAAATTGTATGAAACAGTGAATGGAGTTCTAATCACCACCAAAATTCAAAGATATTTATTTTAAAGTAAAACATTGACAATTTTTCAATTTGGTCTTTGTAAATTTAACAAGTTTATAAATTTTAATTTAATTATGATAAATTTAACTTTATTTAACACATTGATTAATAATCAACTAAGCTATAATATTGCCCAAGTAGTTGATATCAACAATTTTTGTTTTACCACATATGAATTGTAACAATTGCTTTTGAACAAGGAAAACAGGTCACAATCATGGCCTTACAGAACAGACTAAACACATGGGCAACGAATATAAATAAAACAAAAGAACATGGGCAATGAATATATTGACTTACCGAGTACATGAGTACTATACATAACTTATCGAGGTTCTACTGAATACAATTCTATAAAGTAAGTAGAAAAAATTGTAAGTATATAGAAATTGTCAGCATATTTAATTACTAAGATTAGTATGGACATAGATTGAGCCTTAATATAGCAGTAACATCAAAAGTGAGTGATTGAGGATTAGAATAGTATATATGGATTATTATTCCATGTTTATTACATGATCAAAATTGATTGTTTTCTTCTCCTAAGGAACTTAGTAACATAGAGACAAATACGAAATTCCAAACCAAAATAGATAATCCTCTGTAAACTAATTTCTGATTCTGGTTTTAGTATTAAATGTTTGCATCTGTGTACAGTGGCCTCTACACATCAGCAGATCATTCATTTGCACCTGAGTAGCAAATAGTGATTTTCTTATTATAAATCTTTCCCAGAAATTATCCCATTTTTGCTCAACATACTAAATTGTCTGTTTCCACTAATTATGCCACAGAAACATGCCACATTAACCTTTCCCTTAACCTTGTCATTATTGTAAATTAGTTTTATCTCAAGTTTGTATATATTTTAAATAATTTCTCATTATTTATAACTGTTAACATGATTTTAGGGTCAAGGGCAATATACAAAGAGTATCAAGACCGTGGAAGATGATATTCAAACTGTTATTAAGAGAGTGAATGAACTGACAGGTATTAAGGAATCTGACACAGGCCTTGCTCCTCCAGCATTATGGGATTTGGCAGCAGATAAACAGACACTACAAAATGAGCAACCTTTACAAGTATGTAGTTGTAAAAAAATTCATTTTTTAAATAATTTTTGTATGATATTGAAAGCTTAGAGAATTTGAAGTAATGGATGATAAAGCCTACCAAGGGCAAAAAGGAGTATGTGGTACTAGAGGCTCAAGAAACACAGGTGACTTAAACAGTCATTCAACACAACAGCATGCAATTTCCTTTAGAAGTAAGAATTTACTGTAGTAAATGTATTCTGTAAACAGTATATTCATTTTCAAACATTTTCTCTTTGTGTGCACCATTTATTGTCAGAATATAAACACAACTAAAAACTCTAAGTTGGTACTACCTGGCAAATGCAAAGACGTTTGTATTTCTTCATACAGCAAAGTGATTAAAATTACATAGTAATTATGACTATGATCTGTTAGAAGCAAAATTAATTGAAAATGTTACTGTGCCAGTCAAGTGCCTACTTTTTAGTTTTCATATGATATTTAATGTTAAGTAAATCCTAATATACAGTTTTTTTTACTAATTATATAAGGTATATTTTCCCAAAAATAATTTCTCAAAACATGAGTGTGTCTTAAATTAATGGTATAATTTTTTTGCAAAAGTTATTTTGTAAGAATGGGTGCATCTTAAATTCGAAATAATGCAGTATTTTATAAATATAATTTTAAAACCTTTATTAAAAAACATCTTTTTATAAGCTTAATTATTATTATTTTGTTTTGGTAAAAGATTATATTACAATACAGTAGAGTTCCGATATTTTGAGCATCCATTAAATTTAAGCCTACTTCCTATTTAAATAAATGAGTCGGGCTTCCAAGATATGTTTATGTCAATATAGTATGCAAAGGAAATGAGTCGGGCTTCTGTGAAATATTTATAGTGTAATGACATGCAAACGAAATAAGTTGGGCTTCCAAGATATGTTTATATAAATTCTGTATGAAAAGGAAAGAGTCAGGCTTTTGCGAAATGTTTATACAATACGGTATGCAAAGGAAATGAGTCAGACTTCCAAGAAATGCTTATATCAATACAAGGTATGCGAAGGAAATGACTCAAGCTTCCAAGAAATGTCCTGTAACATTTATAGAATGGGCTATATAATGTTGTTTAAGAATTGGAAGAATAGATTAGAAATAACTCACACAAAATATGAAATCGGAGAAATTAATTAAGAAATTGGTTAGATTAAATTAAAACTAATTTTAGGTGAAAGCCTAGAAAAGGTTGTAACATATAAACAAGATTTTGAACTGTAAAATGCATTAGGAAATTTATTGGATCAAATAACCTAACAAATAAAATTAGAACAAGATAATCTAATAATAATTATATTTTAAAAAAATTGTAAACTTTGTTAACATAGGGCATAAGTAATTACTTAAGAGAGAGAAGGTGAAACACGATTGTAAACAATGAAATGAGAGGTTATGTTTGTATAAATCCAGGCCAAACACACACATTTCGGAATTATTACAAAAGTAAAAAGCAAAGACACTGCACACACAAATAATAGTAATTAAATAAACACTGGAAGGGTTGTTAAGGATAGGAAAGGTGAAACAGTATGTTAACCAAATTAAAACGGGTGAGAACAATTCGTTGATTGGTCGAGTCTGGAGCCAAGAAAGTAGGTCAGTGTTACAGTCGACTCTAGTGGGAAGAAATGGAACTTCATTACATGAAAGCAAAGGTTTATGGATAATTAATATGAGGTTTGGAAAAGGAATCGCTGCCATGTATTAAACATTTTTAAAAGTAAAAACGACGCGTTAGTATAGCGTGGGCAGCCGAACGAAGCGAAGGCATTCTTAGAAGCCAAAATCCCGTTTGAAGAATCTCGTCAAAATTATACGAATTTGTGAAGAAACTTGGCCAAATTAAAACGAGGATAAGTGAATTTAAAATCTATAATACAGTATTAATATAATTGAAGTAACTAAAAGGAATTTAATTGTGTGAGATATAAAATTTAAAGAGAACTGAATCCTAAATGAACGAACAGCCGAACTCCGAAAATTGATAAGTACATAGCGCTATAAAATTAACTTTTAGTGAACTTTTAAAATTATAAGGAAATTTAAAATTGTACATTATTAGAATATCTTGAGATCAAATAATAGTTTAGTAGTAAGAAACCTAATCCAGTTCAAACAGTTTAGGGACCTTTTTGCTTATTCCAAATTTAAGATTTTATATCAGGAAGCTAATTATTAAAACTATTTTCTAAATTTAATCTTGTTTATCAAAATTTATTTAATTAACCAAAGAGTTAAAAGATATAGCCCATGCATAAAACCCCGAGATATTAAGAGATCTTAGAAAATAGCCTAGGGTATAAAACCTTATAACTAAAATTAAAAGAATTGAGTTTAGCCTATTGTGTTGAAACTTGTTAAGTTTTATTTTTTTGTTCTGTTTATTGTGTGAATTAAAAAATTGTTATAATAAAGAACTTAAATTATCCCTGAGTTTTTTTGTGTTCCAAATATAATTATAAAAAAATAAATTATAGTCCATATAAAGTTCTATAAGCTTATTTCGTTCATTTAATGGTTCGTATTATGGTTCTTTAAAGCTTCTATTTTTTCTAATGCACAGGAACTCATTTCGAGTTTGCAGTAATTCCAGGCAGTCTCTACATCGAATTATCGAGACTACTTTATTTATATGTGGTAAAACATAACACTTATAACAAATTCAAAAGGTACAACGGTGTTATTTATTGAGTAAAATAGAATCTAATTATAAGTAAGATTTTATTTTACTTAAATAAGAAAAGTTTTAGTTTACTTAATAAATTGTAATGTAATTTTGGGGTTTACGATTTGTATTGATTAATTTTAATCTAATTTTCAATTTATTCGTTTAAGGTTGCACGATGTACAAAGATCATTAATGCAGATTCTGATGATCCAAAATACATCATTAACGTGAAGCAGTTTGCGAAGTTTGTAGTGGATTTGGCTGACTCTGTTGCTCCTACAGACATTGAAGAAGGAATGAGAGTTGGGTAATAATAATAAAATACAGTATTTATTGTTATTTAAGCCATTCACATAACATAGTCCTAATTAATAATATTATTTTGTAATTAGGCATAAAAAATAGGTTTTGAAAACTATTTAAAGTATTTATGAGGGCTAGAAAGAAAATATATTATTTTCTAATATATTTAAAATCACATACTAAAAGTAAAACAAAAAAATGTTTATTAAGTGTTGATTCTTCTATAAATCATAAAGTTGGACTATATACTTAAAACTTATGATGTTTTAAAATATTGAAACTTTTTTAATAAATATTTTAGAGTGGATCGCAACAAGTATCAAATTCACATCCCCCTGCCACCTAAGATAGATCCTACAGTAACCATGATGCAGGTTGAAGAGAAACCTGATGTTACTTACAGTGATGTAGGAGGCTGTAAGGAGCAGATTGAAAAGTTGCGAGAAGTAGTTGAAACTCCTTTACTACATGTAAGTTTTTATCATTTAAAATAATTAATTAATAACTGCTTGTAACTTTTATTAATAACAACCTGATATTGTATTTTCAGCCAGAAAAATTCGTTAATCTAGGAATAGAACCGCCCAAAGGAGTTTTACTGTTTGGACCTCCAGGCACTGGAAAAACTTTGTGTGCTCGTGCTGTTGCTAACAGAACTGATGCTTGCTTCATTCGAGTAATTGGATCTGAATTGGTACAGAAGTATGTAGGAGAGGTAAGAATACTGTCAGTCTTAAATATTAGAGTTAAAGGTATTAAATCTTAAAATTTAAATATGCATCTTTTTACAAATAACAAAAATTGTTTCTTCACCTTACAAAATAGAAAAGGTTGAAACTGAAGAACACTAATTATTTACATGCTGTGAGTATTCTGCAAGATTATTGCCAAATCCAATTCTTGATTCTAGGAATCGTCGATTCTAATGGTATCGAGTAGTCGTCGATACTCGATTCCCCATTGGTTAAAGTGCCGATTCCGATTCTTTTTTATTTTCAATTGTTAAAATACGTGTGTGGTGTAATTTATTGGAAAAATAATTAATCATTGACTATATCTTATTTATGTATTCGTTAATTTGAACAAATGAAATGATTAAAGCAAATGCCGATTTAAGATAATGAAAATATTATTAGTTATAACGCAACAACAAAGACGATCAGTAGCATTTCTGCCGTTTGTTTGTCACCGCCCTTCTCTCTCTGCTGTTCACTCAAGTGGACTCTCTCTCTCTCTCTCTCTCTCCCTCCCCTTGTCTCTGGGTGCCACTACTAGCCATTCTATAAATGTCAAAACAAAACACACAAAAAAAGTAGTTTCAATTTCTCCAGTTATACAAACTGAAATTTCTATTACTGAAGTTATATTGTAATTCTGAACTGTAGTTTACATTTGTAATTTTAACACTTTGTGTAGCCTATTACATTAAAACGGAACTTTTAAAAAGTTCATTATTACTACTAAATTCATTATTAGAGAATATCATGTAGGTCTTTGGAATTTAAAATAATAAAAAATCCACTTAAAAATCGAGAATCGGATGACAAATTTTAGAACTGAGATCGGAATCGACAACTTTAGGTATCGGCCCATTCTTTTACTATAAGTTCAATACTGTTATTTGTGTCACAAGTTAATGTAGCATAATAAATTATTGAATACAGAGAAAAGTATGGCCTAGTAACGATTGCCTTCTAGACAGTTGACTGAAATGTAAGGTATTGGACAATACCATTTCAGTCATTAAAACAAACAAACCTTACTTTTAAACTTCGTGTCAGTGTTTGAAAATCAAGAGGAACTTTCTTCAAGGAAAACAATGAGGAGATTGAAAAACAAAGTTTTTGTAGCAACATTCTAAGAGAAACCAGATTCTTTGTGAAAGAGCTCAAAAGCTTAGAAAAAAATATAAAACTACCAAAAAATGTTTTATTCTCATTTGGAACGTACATAAAGTAATTAATTAAAATTGACTTTTTCTAAATAAATCCAACTATTCCAATTTTTTAAAATCTAAATTGGGTTCGGTTCCAATTGTTTCGGATAGTTGGGGATCTACTGTAATTTTTAAAAAACCTAGGATTGTAATACAACAAATTCAACAAGTTTAATATTAATTTTATAAAACCTAGAAGATTTATTGCTTTGAAAATGGTAACCTCAATTTCTGGGAATACATGCAACTCACAATGTCTCTTCCGGGCTCAGAAACATTTTAAAGTTCATGTGCAATACCAAAACATTTGTTTTAATTATTTGTGAAATAAAGATAAATCATGACTTTTAGATCAGGCGAGTAAAGTATACAGAACAATTCTTGTTTTCTGCTTTACTGAAAACAAACAACAGTAGAACTGCCTGATAAATTTTGTCAGTTAGGGTAACTACCAGTTAGTAACATTTTGTGTAACAGTTTTGATAATTGCGTGAGCCTAATATTGTGTAATATGTAACCATAATCTTTGTCCCATTTCCAGTAATAATGCTAAAAAAGTTTAAATACTTACATAGCATGATGGTCCAGAAGATTTTGCTTTTCACCTGTAATCTGTTTTAACTATTTGGCCGAAAGAAATTTATTGTTACTTGAGTCATTTTAGCATAACAATTTATAACATTTCCTTTTTTTAATTTTTACTTTTTATGTTAAACTTTCAACAAAGATAAAACTATGACTTCGAGAGAACTAGCTCAAATAAAGCAAAAGCTTTTATCATTAAATGCCTTGTATAAAAATTTTAATGATTTTCTTTGAGAAAACGATTTTATAGTTTTCTAAACTGTCACTGTCTCATAAACACATTTCATCGCCTATTAATAACAAATTTTTGAATTTTCACAGTTTTCACAACACTGCTTAATCTCTTACTAAACTCAATCTGTGGCTTTAGACATGTTTAAGAACATGTCAATGCTCGCAAAGCTGGCAATTGGTTGTGGATGTGGAGGTTGTGTGTAAAACTTCAAGAAACATTTGTAACTGTGCAAAACAAATACCCTTACTCTCTCCTTATGACTCACTATATAAATAGTTTGAAATTATTAGCAACTATAATAGAAACAAAAATGAGTTTGATGTTTTTTCATTTAGATTCTGTTACTTAACGACACTTTTTTTTCAGGGTGCAAGGATGGTGAGAGAGTTATTCGAAATGGCTCGCAGTAAAAAGGCATGTTTAATTTTTTTTGATGAAATAGATGCTATTGGAGGGGCCAGGTTTGACGATGGGGCTGGAGGAGATAATGAAGTGCAGCGTACGATGTTGGAACTTATCAACCAGTTAGATGGTTTTGATCCTCGAGGGAACATCAAGGTATTTAATGTGGTGTTGATTATTAAATAATCTTTTTTTTAATTGTAATTTACATGTTATGTTCCTGCCAGGCATTCAGATAAATAAAGTTATTGTTTTTTCTGTTTTTCCTAGAATTGTCATTAACTACAAAAGTTGGCCTATTTCATAATGCATTCACTTTTCAGTATAGAAAAGGAATTTCCCATTTTTGTAGAAAAAACTGGAAGAAAATTCACACTTTTTCTAATGTTATTAAAAATGTGCAATTCTATATCGTGGAACCTATATATTTTTGGTTTCAAGCAAGCAAAAAAACAAGTAGTGTCTCCTGATTCAAGGCAGTATTTAGGATAAAAATCTTAAAACATTTATTACAGTTACTTCACGGTATAACTATTTTCAGTTATCTTTTTTCCTCTTTAATTAAATTCATATAGTCTTGTTCTTCATCATCCTTTAACAAATCTACTGATGTGCCAAGATTTTTCTAGACAAA
Organism: Prosapia bicincta; assembly: GCA_036971475.1. NCBI lineage: Eukaryota > Metazoa > Arthropoda > Insecta > Hemiptera > Cercopidae > Prosapia > Prosapia bicincta. The sequence goes on along the minus strand of JBAIZL010000003.1, from coordinate 4,184,380 downwards.
CTATTACCAAAATAAATGGCAATGTATGATTTAAATAGATCAACTTCCCAACAATACATTAATCTCACTTTAACCCTTTAGCGCCCAAATTAATTTTGTCTAATTTACATAAACTGTTTATGGTATTAGATACTACAGTGCCTAAATATGTTTGAAACAAGTTTTCAAAAAATCGATTTTGGTTTTCGAGTTTTTGACTGTTACCATATGGTAACGCTAGGCTCCTTGGTGTCCGTGTTTTGGCATTGTCTCATAATTGAGACCTGATTTTTATTTACTAAACTTTATGAGCCAATATTCATCAATGCTACCGATTGGAAGAAGAGGGAATAACTGAAACATGATTTCAGAAACAAAACCAATTGTTTTAATTAGTAATTGGTCAATTACAAAAGTCGATTCCACCAATTCTGGACACTAGAATCGGAATCGGGAATCGATCGCAAAAGTCGTTTCCAAATACCTTGATGCCAGCGTGGCCCCCATTTACACATTCGGCAGTAAATATTCGTTGCCGGTCTAACAATATTGCGTTTACACATCGAGCAGTAAAATACTCAAAGCCGCTCAAACGCAATGTCGCGTTTACATATTGGTGGTAAAATATCTGTCGCTGCTCTAACATAATCTGCTGTCACGGTGGTTAGCTTCTTCTAGCATCTAACAATTGCTCTTAAAAAAATTAAGAAAATCCTACTACGGGAAGTATTAGAGTTTAATTTTGGAAATGAAAAAGGTGAGGCTATCTCAAATTGGAGAAAAAGAAAACTGACAATTGAATAACTCACCTCAATCATGTGATATGGGTTCAAGGTCAGCTGATATGTTCTCAAGGGGATTGACTACAATGATTTAGAGGCTTACATTCAACCTTCATCTGTGTGTTTATTATTCATAAACAAACAGACCCGTCCCATTACCACATGGTAGTGCTATATTAATGTTGATTTTATTTATTGATTTAAATTCTACTCTTTGTTATATATAGTGTTTTTTTTTTTTTAGTAAGGTCCTACAGAACACCAATTTGTATGCCTTAACAATAATAACCTCCTGTCAGAAAATAAAATATATTAAACAATTTGTACACTATATATATATATATATATATATATATATATATATATATATATATATATTCTTGATATTTAATATTATAATTGTTTTTCCGTTGCACTGACTTTATGAAGTTAATATATTACTATTTTTGAGTAATTTTATCCACCATTAAGTGCAATAATTTTACCTTGAGTGATGAGGCACCTTTCGGTCTTTGACCATTGTCGAATCACTGATTGTTCTCTGCTGTGGATGCTACGTCCGTGAAGCCGGTGTTTGTTGAAGTTACGCGCACTATTTCTTGATCTGTGTGTATGAGGTTTCTGTATAGTATGTCTTCTGTATATGTTGTTTGTAAATTCATTAAGTTGTTGTGTATGTTTTTATAAATGTGGTATTTTTCTAGTGAGTTTAGTTCTATTGGGTTGTTATTTATTTCCAGTATGGTTAGGTTATTTTCGTAATTTGTAATTTCGTGTTTATGGGAAATTAGGTGTGCTGCAACATTTGATACTTTAGAATTTTTATTTTTGAATGCTCTATAATGTTCTTCAAATCTTATTTTAAATGTTCTGGATGTTTTTCCTATGTAAAAAGCGTTACAGTTGTTGCATGTGATTTTGTAGATTCCTGATAGGTTATGTTTTTCTGAATTTGTTATGTGGTTTTTGTTACTAAGATATTTTATTATTTTGTTGTTTGGTTTGTAAGTTGGAGTGTAGTATTCTTTGTTGTATATATTTGTTATTTTTTTTATTTTGTTATTGGTATATTTATATTTTAGGTAGATTTTTTTATTTTTATTGTTTTCGTGTTCCGGTTGTAGTGTTGTGTTGAGGTTAGGTTTTTTTGTGAATTTATTGTATTGAAAACTTTTGACACTCTCACACCTATTATTCACGAAAAAATACAACAAATTATAATAAAACATAAAACAAACACTATTAACAGACAAAACAAAAAAATCGAAAATTTATCAAAACAACTTAACCTAAAAAATAGCCTAGCACCAATCCACACATCAAAACAACAACATAACCTAAAAAATAGCCTAGAACCAACCCACACCTCTAACAATAATAAATTCATAAACTTAACTAAAACAGAATTTACTGAAAAAGAAAAAATAATAATAACAAATTCCTTCAAATATAACCTACCTAACTTCAACAAAAAACAAATAATAAAAAACCTAATAGTTGACACAGAATCTAACATCCACAAAATTACCCACCAAAATACTGAACACATAAGAAATAACATTAATAATAAAATTAACCTAATAAAAACGGAAAAAAACAAAAAAACAGAACAATATATTAATAAAAAAAAAATTATAAAACTCAGAGAAAAACTAGAAAACAACGATTACTTAATATTAAAATCAGATAAAACAAATACTCCAGTAATAATAGAAAATACCAAATATATCGATTCAATGACTAACTACATAAAAGAAAATAAATACGAACAAATCCCAGACCCAACTAACAAATACCTTATTACAATAAAAAACTTAATAGTCACTCACCGTAACACCCTAAACTATAACAATAAATTAAAATACCACACAAGATTATACCCATTTAAACCATGCGCACCCGTATTATCAGGGATACCTAAAATCCATAAACCAAACACACCATTTAGACCACTAATAAATTTCACAACAGCACCATCTTACATAATCGCAAAAATTCTAGACAAAATCCTAAGGTCTAAAATACACATCAACAACACATACAATATAAAAAATGGATACGAATTAATTAATAAAATAAAAACGATAAAAACAAACAGCAACACAAAAATAATAAGTTATGACATAACTAACATGTACCCTAGTATCCCAATAGAAGAAACCATAGAAATAATAAAAAACAAACTGATACACAATAACGAAAAAAGAAACATAATATATAGTATCATTACGCTAACCAAACACATATGTAACCAAAATTACTTCCAATTTAACAATAAATATTATAAACAAACAACAGGACTCCCCATGGGTTCACCCATCTCATCTGTCATGTCAGAAATATATTTACAACACTTTGAACAAATAATAATTAAACCTATAATAAACACACACAATATCTCACTATGGACAAGATATGTAGACGATATACTTGTAATATACCAACCTACCATTCACAACGAACACGTCATAATATTAAACAAACTAAATACATACAACGAAAACATACAATTCACCGTTGAAACAGAAACAAATAGAACAATCAACTTCCTCGACATTACTTTAAATATAAATGATAATAAAATAGAAACTACAGTATACAGGAAACCTACTTCCAACAACACCACAATACACTACAAATCTAACCACCCCTGGACACACAAAATTAACACTTACAGTAACATGATAAATAAAGCAATAAAATACACACAGGATAACAAACAAAAATTAAATGAAGAATTAGATAACATTACAAAAATAGCAATAGAAAATGGATACAACAAACACATTATAAAAAATATATACAATAAATTCACAAAAAAACCTAACCTCAACACAACACTACAACCGGAACACGAAAACAATAAAAATAAAAAAATCTACCTAAAATATAAATATACCAATAACAAAATAAAAAAAATAACAAATATATACAACAAAGAATACTACACTCCAACTTACAAACCAAACAACAAAATAATAAAATATCTTAGTAACAAAAACCACATAACAAATTCAGAAAAACATAACCTATCAGGAATCTACAAAATCACATGCAACAACTGTAACGCTTTTTACATAGGAAAAACATCCAGAACATTTAAAATAAGATTTGAAGAACATTATAGAGCATTCAAAAATAAAAATTCTAAAGTATCAAATGTTGCAGCACACCTAATTTCCCATAAACACGAAATTACAAATTACGAAAATAACCTAACCATACTGGAAATAAATAACAACCCAATAGAACTAAACTCACTAGAAAAATACCACATTTATAAAAACATACACAACAACTTAATGAATTTACAAACAACATATACAGAAGACATACTATACAGAAACCTCATACACACAGATCAAGAAATAGTGCGCGTAACTTCAACAAACACCGGCTTCACGGACGTAGCATCCACAGCAGAGAACAATCAGTGATTCGACAATGGTCAAAGACCGAAAGGTGCCTCATCACTCAAGGTAAAATTATTGCACTTAATGGTGGATAAAATTACTCAAAAATAGTAATATATTAACTTCATATATATATATAGTTTTTTTTTTTTTTTTTTTTTTTTTTACATAAACCACAAACAGAACAAAATAAACTGTCTTTAATAACAGACTACCATCCTGGTCTACATAAACTCAACAAGATATTGAGAGATGGCTTCAAAATTCTTCAAGCTTCCGTCCACACCAAAAATCTTTTCACCGATCCACCGTAAATTTGGTACAAGCAACCTCCCAACTTGAAAAACATCCTAGTACATCCTAAACTACCAGACCCTGATGCAGAGAAACCACACAAACTTTCTCATGGCTCCTTCCCATGCAATAGACCTAGATGCAAGACGTGTCCAATACACCCCTCAGCAAATAGTTTCAACAGCCAAACAACAAAAATGGTCTTCAAAATACAGGGTCATCATAATTGTACATCTATAAATGTCATATACCAGCTACAATGTAAACTTTGCTCAGCACAGTACATAGGCCTGACCACGGATGGTCTGAATATCAGAATGAATGGCCACAGACATGATGTTAAAATTATGAATATGGATAGACCAACAGCTCAACATGCTGCGAGTCACAACATCACAACTTTTGATGACTGCTATACCACAAAAATAATTAAATCACTCCCCCCTGATTGCAATCCCTCAGAACTGAGAAGGTGGGAACTATCATACCAGTGGTATACCAGGTCCAGAGAATTCCCTAACCTCAACATTAGATAAATCCATTCATTTTTTTTCCCCCCAAATAGCCTTATCTCTTTCTCCCTGAAAGACTTATATAAACTATAATCACTCATATGCTCATGGAAACAATATATATATCTTTAATCTGTGCATCTGTGACATCTGATTTCTACTCTACACAATCTGTGGTTACAATTATTTTATTTCATTCTCTCATATTTCTTTTTGTGTTTTCTCTTCTATTGACAAAGACCACTGTGTGGTTGAAATATATCATTGTTTAAGTGCTTTTATGTGTTTCTATTTCAAGACTACAGAGTGGACTCTTACCAAGGTAAGTCTGTCAGTCTCCTAGTCCAAAAAATCTAAATAATCTTTACCAACCAAAACTAACCTAAATATATATATATATATTACTATGTGAGTAATTTTATCCACCATTAAGTGCAATAATTTTACCTTGAGTGATGAGGCACCTTTCGGTCGTTGACCATTGTCGAATCACTGATTTTTCTCTGCTGTGGATGCTACGTCCGTGAAGCCGGTGTTTGTTGACGTTACGCGCACTTTTTCTTGATCTGTGTGTATGATATTTTTGTATAGTATGTGGTCTGTATACAGAAGACATACTATACAAAAATATCATACACACAGATCAAGAAAAAGTGCGCGTAACGTCAACAAACACCGGCTTCACGGACGTAGCATCCACAGCAGAGAAAAATCAGTGATTCGACAATGGTCAACGACCGAAAGGTACCTCATCACTCAAGGTAAAATTATTGCACTTAATGGTGGATAAAATTACTCACATAGTAATATATTAACTTCATAAAGTCAGTGCAACGGAAAAACAATGGATAATGTTAAATATATATATATATATATATATATATATATATATATATATATATATATATATGGACTGATGTTCTTGGTTTGTCCTGTAAATTTATTTACTTAGTGTCTAAAAGTTGTACAGTATTTTGCACTGGAAATGTTTTAAAATGCAATAAAATCCTTATATTTTAAATGGTAACTTTATATTGGTTAAGGAATTAGAACATGACAAGCACAATTATTAAAACACAACAATATCTTTCTCTTGTAAAGTTTTATCTTGTTAAACATATTCAACCATTTTCTTCAATGGCGTCTGATAAAAATATCTAAATGGCTGTCAGTGAGGCCGCGAGGAAAGAACTTTGCCGCTACCCGATGCATCTGTAATTCTTCAGTGAGAATTCTTTGACACGAACTCCAGGAAATATTAGTTTAGTCAACAAATTCCTCATTTGTTGTTCACTGGTCAACCATAATCTCCTCTAGGATTTTCACAACATTTTCCTCGGTTTTTAATCTTGTTTTTCCCTTGAAGTTTAGGAACACCCTGGTCGAGGCAAGTCAGATCTACATGTCGCCATTTTTAAATCATTAAAACCGCTTATAGACCTGTGTTTGCTCATAGTGTTTCTCTTGTAAGCTGATTTTAATAACAAAAAGTTTCTCCTGCGGTTTTCTGTAAGAGAAAACAAAACCTCATTCATAGACGCTGTTCTTAAAAACAGACAATTTAACTATTAGCCCCTTCAAATAAAAGCTTGCATAATCAAATGCAATCTCTTACAAAGACGCCAGCTGGCAGACAGACTAATCCAGGTCATGTCTACTCCCTGCTAGTGGTGGAAGTCTATACTGCGACTAACAAGCTCACTGATACACGATTTTTGGGTGCCCCTTGCGTACTGAGGGTGATATCAGCAGTTTTAAAATCATAAAGAGTTCATAGAGATTAATAAAGATATTCGCTTTTATGATGAGAACAATAATTTTTATATCAATAGAAAAATACTCAGCAAGTGCCTTTAAAGATTCTAATGAAGAAAATGATGAAGCACCAGAAATTAAATATTTTTTGACCACAGAAACACGAAAATTATTTTTGGTCTTTAGTGCCATTTCGTGCAATGAAAATAACCTGTTAGCAGAATTTGAAGTTTGCCCCCATTTTATTAAATAGTAGTTAAATAAAAGAAAGCAAACTATATGATTTTTTTCTCCGAGACCTAAAGGACAAATTTTCTTATCAGGTAAAAAAATGTTTAATAACTACAATATATATGACTATGTTTTTTGTTTTAAATGATAATATAAGTGTTTGTAATTGTAGTTGTCAACAATTATTTTTACACTTATAATCGAATTTTTTCTTGCTTTAAGTTTTAAGTAATTTAGTTTGTTTAATTTTTATACATTATATTGTATTAAAAGCAAGAATTTAATTTTAAAATTCAAATTTTTTGAAAAAAATAAAACAATCTTTTAAATATTTGACAAAGTTTATGTATTAAATTATTTTTATAGGTATTAATGGCAACAAATAGACCAGACACATTGGATCCAGCTCTTATGAGGCCAGGGCGGCTTGACCGTAAAGTGGAATTTGGCTTACCTGATCTAGAAGGGCGAACACATATTTTTAAGATTCATGCTCGTTCAATGAGTGTTGAAAGAGATATTAGATTTGAATTGCTAGCTAGACTTTGTCCTAATAGCACTGGTAAGTTGGGTTATAATTTATATTTAAGAAGTTATGATGGGTACAACCATAATACAAAGAATATGGACAAGTGTAACTAATAGTACATAAATATTAAGCTTCAGAATTATAATTATTACTAAACCTTCATTTTTAAAAACACATTTTGCTAATTGTAAACCAGTTTCTTCCCCGACATTAAAGATTGTAGCAAAGTTTCCGAGAGACCATTAAAATATTGCATCCGTCGGGTAAATTCATGTTTAAAAAAATATTATTTATATCCATTTTAAAATGTGGAATAAATGGGAAAATATGGAGAGAATGAATGTAGCATAACAAGCTTAAGTTTTAGACTCATTGATTGTATGAGACATCTATGACGAAGGATTATTTCAATTCATAATTAGGTTGTTCAGTGACTTTGTTTTTTTGAAGATGATTTGCAGAATTGACAGACGTTTTAGGTATTCATTTGTTCATGTCATAAGATGTCATTTAAGAATTTTTTTAGAGAAATTTTTTATATGTGGTTCATTTGGATGTTATAAATTGTTTGAAAATAACAGTAATCCTCACCTGTCGCTCCCTGGTAATACTGTAGGGATGGTTGATCCAGAGACTTTAACAGGTCGGTGATTTTAGTGGCAGCGCCAGGTTTGGATCAGTGACTTTTACCAGTGATTTTAGTACCGGTGACAAGGGATCATGAGACAACTCTGTACAGCCAGGCATACCATCCTGGTGAAATGATACCAAATCTTGCTTTTTTCTATTTTGGAAGGGACATTTCATTTAAAAATAAACTTCAACATAATTAAGATCAAACTACCGAGTGTGAATTTGCGTCTATTGTACACAACACTATCACTAAATTAAAGTATTGAAAAACATCGTCTATTTCTAGGTATTCACTTTATAGTGTTATTGTTGCATAGGAAGCTTTCTCAAATGCTTCATATTATCCTTCATATATTCTGCTTTACATATTACATTTTTTAGATTGGAAGATTACTTGAACCAAATTTTTGGGAATCTAATTGAAAATATTCTTGGTTTGGGTAGAAGATGTAAAGACCTGTATATTATATAACTTGTTGATTTATTCTGGCCTACCACTACTCAATCACCATCAAAGTAAATGCTTTGTTTAAAGGGTTTATTACTTTTTTACATAATAAATTATGAAACTTACACCGCTCAAAAAGGTCGCCCTTTTCTTTAGAACGATCAGTCTGGATCAGCCAGAACTCCTTTATGGTAGAGGTCCAAATAAATGAGCTTCTATTGCATATGAAATAATTACATATTTACTGGGTTAGTTATTGCAGTTTATACACATATATCCTTGACTGTCTAGACACAATGGCACTCAAAGGGTTAATTGAGTGTAACTGTTCTTTAAATATTTTGAAAACAGGCATATTTGCTTATTGTAGAAATTTTTACATTATAGTCTATACAGTTCAGTTTGTGTAATCATTTTGGAGTTTTTCTTTCTTCATGTAAACAAAGCAGCTTGTTCTACAGCAGTGTTGTGTTGCATATTGTTTTATAGTTTGTTGTTTGTTTTATATGCTACCATGCACCCTTTTTTTTTGATTTCTTGATCCATCTTATTTGAGGTCTTGTTTATATTTGTTACTGTAATGAATATTTTTTCTTAGGTATGTTTCTTCTATTTGGTGTTAACAATTAATGTGATAGTATATTTATTCCTGTGTAATAGGTACAGTAAAACTTGTTTAACCGTCAGTTTCTATTAACTGTCATCGCTGTAATACATAGTAACACTGTAAGGACAATATACTCTATGGTGGAGTGATGCATTTGCTTTGTAAACTAAATGAACTACGAGGCGTATTTTTAAACTACGCCACAATGAGCGCTTGCGTCGCGTCCTGGCATGCCTTGGCAACAACTACGCTCAGTTACAGCTGTGTAGCTAACCTGTGCGTTGTGTTCTGTGCTTGCAAAATGTTCAAGGTCATCGAATCGCCCGCCCCTTGCGAAGTTCGTTCGATGATACGGTTTTTGTCGGCAAGAAACATGTCTGCTGCAGAAATTCACCGATAGATTTCTGAAGTTTAAGGTGCTAATGCCATGTGTGAAGGAAAAGTGCGTAAGTGGGTTCGAGACTTCAAAGATGGCCGCGACAATGTCCATGACAAAACGCGATCTGGTCGTCTACCTCTAATGTCAGACGATTTGCTGGCTTCAGTTGAAGCGAAAATTCATGACAACAGACGCTTCACGATCATTACTCTCTCACACGAATTTCCCGAAGTTTCGAGGTCTGTGATTTACAAAATTGTTCATGAAAAATTAAACTTTAAGAAACTGTGCTCGCGTTGGGTCCCTAAACTCCTGACGGAGGAGCACAAACACAAAAGACTCGAGAGTTCCTTGAATTTTCTGACACGTTATGACAAAAAATGGTGACGAAATGCTGAGTCGGATCATAATTGGAGATGAAACATGGGTTTAGCATTTCACTACCGAATCGAAACAACAAAGCATGGAATGGAGATACACAATCTCCTGTAAAGGTCAAAGCCAAACTGACTTTGTCACAGCGCAAGATCATGGCGTCCGTGTTTTGGGATAGGCATGGTGTTTTGCTGGTCGACTTTATGGAACGAGGAATGACAATAAATGCAGAAGCCTACTGCCAAACCCTGAGGAAGCTGCGCAGAGCAATTCGAAACAAGAGACGTGGCATGCTCACAAAAGGATTGTTTCTGCACAATAATGTAAGGCCTCACACTGCCGCTCAGACCCGAGCTGCATTGGACTCTTTTGGTTGGTAAGTTTTGGACCACCCACTCTATAGCCCTGACCTTGGGCCGAGCAACTTTCATCTCTTCCGTCATCTGAAACATCACTTGGGCGGCAGCCGTTATGACGATGAAGACGAATTGAAAACGGCCGTGAATTCTTGGTTATCACAGCAGGCGGCAAGTTTTTATGAAGAAGGTTTCCAAAATTTAGTTGTGCGATATAATAAGTGTTTAAAAAAACTTGGAAACTATGTAGAAAAATAGATAAAAGTATTTAGATTCCGAAAATAAAATTAGTTTTTGCAAATATCCTTCTGTTTTTTTTAAATTTTCAAACGGCCCTTACTTTAAAAACACGTTTCGTATTTCACCTGTAGGTTTATATTACTGTACATTATTTTCCCTCATTTGTAGCTCCTGTGCATAGGTTTTTTTTATGATGTAATAAATAGTTTTACTTGCTAATATAATCGTGTTTAATTTCTTTTTGCTCAGAAATATATTACATTACTGTGAGATTGATATCTGTCTATAATATAATTGATTGAGGTTATGTTTTGGAGGAATTATACAGTGTTTCTGTTATCCATCTATCCACTTATAGTCATGACCACGGTTCTGATGATGATGGTTAATCGAGTTTTTACTGTATTTCATTGGATCGATTTTGTTGTTAATGTTGCTGTTGGACATTAGTATTTTTTTCTCTTTCTAGATTTATAAAGGAAACATTGGATTGGTTGGTTTTGATTAGGTATGTATAAGTTTATTTGTTTTTCTTGTTTTTTAATATAATATAAATGCGGTAAAACACAGCTCTTTGAATGCCTACCTAAACCACATGTAAAACAAGTGCTTGCTGCCCTGCTCAAAAGCATAACTTGACACTGATGATTGCCAATTATTGAAAGAAGTCAAATCATTTAATACTTCAGAGTCGTACTATAATGTATGTGTTGTTACAGGTGCTGAAATCAGATCAGTATGTACTGAAGCCGGAATGTTTGCTATTAGAGCTCGTAGGAAAGTAGCCACTGAGAAGGATTTCTTGGAAGCAGTTAACAAAGTGATAAAATCATACGCAAAGTTCTCAGCTACACCTCGTTACATGACCTACAACTAAATTTATTACATCTTTTATTGTATTAAAATACAGATTTTTCATTCCCTGTTTATAATTTGATTATTAAGCTTTATGGTTGCCTTTACATTACTTCAAAATTTCCATCATAATTTGAAAAATTTACTTCAGTCCATTGTTTCTACTGAAAACATTTTTTATAATGTCAGTTATAATTTTAAAGCATACTTTTACTTTAGATCCATATATTCTCTTAGTTTTTATGTTGGATTTGTTTGTGTACTTTTTAGTGTATGAATTCGCTAACATTTGAATTAATTGTTGTTCATCCTAGTTATTAACAGATCTTATTCTTATTATTTTGCATAAGCTGGCTGAGATAATGTAGGTAAAAGCATAACAAAGTTTTCTCAATACAAATTGAATTTCTGTTTATAGTTTCATTTATAATGTTTTTATCTTTTGTTTTTGTAGAAATAAAGAAATTACAATTTTGAATATCATATTCTTTAATAAAAAAGTTGGTAAAAGGGAAGTTATTAAATTTGCATTATTGATTAATTTGCCTGTTCAGACAACTGGTCAACAATATCTAAATCAACTACTTTCAGGGTAAACAAGAGAATTGGAAAGTATGGTTTCTTGTGTACTAAAACACTTGTGTGAATAGCTGAATATCTTGGTCAGATAGTAACAAAAAATACAAAGAAAACAAGTAATATAAAAAAAAAGTTAAGTAAATTCCTACTAGGGTTAACAAAGAAAGATATAATTTTAGTTACCCTAGACCACTATTTTATGATATTGTGTGGTAACGTTGACAACAGTTTAAGGTTGTACGATGGAGGTTTCAACGAAAACCAGATGGGAGGAAAAAATTCGTATATATCTTTGAGAAAAATAATTCTAGGTATTGGAAAGTTGGGGCAGTGCCAAAGTGCTAGACTTCGAACTTGAAGATTCTCAGTTCAAATTCGGCTGGACCCCACAAATTTTATAATTTAATTATTGAATAAATATTTGAACAAACTATTAACATCAGTTGTCATCCAATATAGGTTGAAAAAATGTATTTTAACTTGATTGGATAAATAAAAACCTATTTTGTTAATGATTGAAAAATTGTACGAGTTATATACCGGGAGAGTGTGAGCTAATAGAAGGAATTTAATAACTACAATCTGAAAAATACCCTACAATATGTGCCCTCAAAAGCTATTTATTTGTCGAATGTTTTTACACCTTCACATGTACTTTTTTGAAATATAAAAGATATAAAAAAATTATCAGTCTTATTTTTTCCTATTAATGAATTAGAAAGAAATTATATTCTTGAATTTTGTAGTTACATTTACCATAGCCTAGAAAACCTACACATCAACAAAAAAAGGACCAGATCTCAACACACTAGAACAATATGAAATTTACAGACACACAAAAACACAAAGTACAAACATATTAAACAAACAAACACAATAAAAATCACACATACTTTTTGATACTATCGAAAACCTACCTTTAAAACCGTCACCGCTTGACCCAACATCTCCAAGCAGAAGACACTGAGGAAGATCGCCACATAGCAATCGAAAACATTCCGTCTCAGTAAGTTTTAACAAATTTACTAAATATAATGTTCGGATAGTCATTGTTTAAGTGATTAAGAAATTATATGTCCTTGAGCAACAATACAATTATTTATTAGACCTTAATAATATCAATTAAAGGGACCTATTTTTGTAATTGTATACACTTTTTAGGGAACATGTAGTTAAGATTTCAGAGTGTCTACCTGTCTGTATTACATATAGATAATGTGTGAAACATAATTGGTCAGCTTAGAGGTTTGTTTGACCACTAGAAGCCAACAAAGAATAACACATTTACTGTGACTGATTAATTAGGTGACAACTTTTGGCAGTTAACATGTTAAAGTCAAAATAAAAATTTGTAGATAAAGTATAATTTCAATTTGTTATTACTACTCGATTTTTGAAACTGTCTTTTTTGTTGAATGTTTAGTCTCCTTGACCCTCATTGTGTGTTATCATCTCAATGCTTCAGATAAGCACATGCAACATGTGCTTCATGTTGCAACATGAGAGCCATAACAACTTGAAGCAACTGTGGTGTAAATGTTTATATTAATTAAAACAACCTCTTACCGCAAATTCAACAATTTTTATTTTAACCTTATGTACATTTTGATCACAAAGTAATCATCTTCAGATGTATTTTACAAATAACTGTGCAACATGGTTTCTCATGTCTAAGCAATTGTTTTTTTAGCGCAATACAATTCAGTTGCTGATGCAAATCAGTTGATGCGACAAATTAACTCTTACCGCTAAATTACTCGGATTGAAAATAATTTAATCCGCAATGGGTTGAGAAGGTCAGGTAAGTTATAAAGTGTTTTGGCTCAAAACTTAAATTACTAAGGAAGTAAACAAAACGATAGTCTCCCTGGATTGGTGCTACAGAGATTGAATCTAAGATAGAGTGATTGGTCGAAATCGTTGCAGAAAAATGTTCTGGATTCGATATATTCTGATTAAAATGTCTAAACAAAAAATCTGATCTCATTGCATAGCCAATAAGATAGTATCAAAAAAATCTTGAATATTTTCAAGCCTCTAGGTACACAGATTCGAATACCCAAAAGATAACGTCAAATAAAGTATATATTGAAATGATGGACCTGTGAAAAGTATGTAAATGAGAGGCTTATGTCTTCAGAAAGTATTGACAGTAGAAAAAGAGAGTGTATCAGCTGGTAATTCTAACGCTAACGTAACAAAACTGTCAAACTAGAAATTGTATAGACATTTTTTAAACATGATTTAAATATTGACAGATTGTCTCTTCATTTGTCATGTTAGGGGAGATCGCCAGACAAAGAAAAATTAATTTACCTCCATGCAAGATATAAGAAAGCTTTCAATTGACGACAACACAATATGTAAGCTTATTGTCAACTTCTGTGTCAGAACTTTATAATTGTGTCAAGCTCCTTCGTACTTGCCCGTGACCACTGCTTCAGCTGAGAAGTCATTTAGCTCTCTTCGCTGGTTAAAAACGTACCTGCGATCTACATTGAAGCAGAAGAGGTTGAACAACCGTACATCGTATACCCATCAAGGTGTATTGATCAATTTAGATCTGAGACCTATTGTAAATGATTTTATAAAAAATATGACAGGAAACATTTGCATTGTATTAAGACTAAGACCTCATTATGAGAGTAACAATCAATGCGTAAACAAATAATTGTAATTTTTCAATTTCTGTGTTTTTATATTAAAAAGGTGAAAGGATATACTTATCTCATATTTTCCTAAAACCTTTCATTTGAATTCTAAACACATTCATCCAGCCATCAAATTACAGTTGACGTGGTTTTAGCAGCACAATAAAAGTACATTATATTAAATTTAATTACACTTGGCAAAAAAACCACTACTTACTGATATTTTTCAGCAGACGCGTTTCACACTAGCTCAGTGCATTGTACAATGCTGTGAGTCATGGACAAGACTGATGCTCTGGTTTGTGTCTGAGGTGTTTTATTGTTCATAGAGTAGTTGTTAACTATGTGGTCACCCCATACAACAGAAATATGCTGCCTTCCACTCCCTCAGTGGAATACAACTCACCTGAGCAACAGCCTAACCGTGACTCACAGCATTGTACAATGCACTGACCTAGTGTGAAACGCGTCTACTGAAAAATATCAGTAAGTAGTGGTTTTATGCCAAGTGATATCAAAAGTGTAATTTATAAGAGAAACCTCAAGATGTTAAACACAAAAAACTGCAAAATTTAATTAGTTTAAACCCCTCAAATATTCTTTAGAATTTGCAGTAGCCTGAGTTATTCTTTAGTTAGCAACTTATAAAATAGTCCTACAATTTATTTAAATTTCATTTCAACTTTTCAAGGTAATTGTTGAAATCAAATAATTTTATTACAATAGTGATTTTGATTTAATATTTTACAGTCAGTAAATAGGAGAAAATAATAACAAAACTGTTACTGCTGAGCAACTTGCAATCTATTGATAATGCATTGTCAATTTATTTTTAAAATTTGGGAATCATCAATGTGTCCTTCAAAATACCTCCTGATCAGCCTCCCAATGATTTTTACAAGTGAGTGCCCCTGCAAAAACCAATGGTACATAACTGGAGAGATACATTCATACGTTCCCTTCAGCTGCTCTGAGGACCTGTTTGTTCATGAACTAAGGACTCTTTTCCATTCACTCATGTATAATTCATTTTACTTATATAAGCTTGTTTGGATATTGGAGCACTTTAAAAATTATCAAAAGATGAGCACATTTGACTGTTTTAATATTTCTAGGTGTTTATTTGTCTTTTGTTTTAAAGGTCTTCATCTATTATGTAGGCTACTATTAAAAAAACTTTAAATAATTCGATTTTCCTAAATTTATGAAATCTCAGGTGCGTTGCACTAGTTGGTTTTTGAAAAAATATTATTTTTCTGTTTTGCATTTTGCTTACTTATTCTACAAGCACGTTTTGTGTGACAGCATTAAAAAATAATAAAATATATTTTGGCCTACTTACTATATTTATATTGAAAGTTAAATATTAAATTTATACTAATATTGTTTTTTTTAGAAACAAGTACTCATCAAATTGCACAAATATTCTTTAATTGTATGTGAGTCTATATAATTTTCCCGGATGGAAAAATATGATGCATAGTTAGTATTCAGAGTACATCCATTCATTTTGCACTGCACAAAATCGCAATTTTGACATTACACTAGAATCTCATCTAGCATTGACGAGGTGAACCCAACAACAGTTGAAGAGCACAGACAACTCCGCTCCTATATGTAGATGAAAGAATCCCATTGACGTCAATCCACACACACCTGAGCCAAACAATTAGTCACATTCCTTTCCTTTTGTTCACTTTCAATGATAACCACAGTTGGTTTTTCGCCAGGGAAAAAAAATTTCCGCCAATAAAATCTATCAATGACACATTCCTACACTGCTGGCAAATTCAAAGTATCATAGCGTTTGTTAAGATTCCCTTGCTTCTCTATTTTGACAGCCTCACGTATAATTCTAGTCCTTTATTTTTTCACCTGAGCAATCTGTCAGCAAGACTGAAAATCAATGGGATGTCCTGTATCGCTGTGGTGGTTGTACGGAGCTGACATTTTCTGCTTGTTTTAAGGCTAAGTTTGTGTTTCTCAAGCTAGCTGAGATACGTCTATTCGTTGGGCCAACGTACAATTTCTTTTACAAATTTCACAGAAACGCCATGGTTTTCCAAAAAGATCTAATTTTTGTTATTACCAAGAACATTGTTGATGGTGTTGTTAGGTTTGTAGACAGAACGTATACCATGCCTCTTAAAGAGTCTGCCAATCTTATCAGTGGTCCCTCTAATATAGCCTAAAAAAAGATTAGATTTTAGAGATAAGTCGGAACTGCAAAATGAACGGATATACTCAGGATATTAACTATTCATCATATATATATGAAGTTAATATATTACTATTGTAAGTAATTTTATCCACCATTAAGTGCAATGATTTTACCTTGAGTGATGAGGCGCCTTTCAGTCACTTGACCATTGTCGAATCACTAATTACTTTTTCTCAATTTTTCTGGAGCGGATCTTCGGTCCGTCGTGTTAGTAAAATATCAAGAATATATATATATATATATATATATATATATATATCACAATATGTATTCTTGTGTTTTAATAAAGAACTAAGTCAAAATACAAATACAAGAATTATAATTGAATTTACAATTATAATTGCCTTACAAGTAGAGGCTTTGCTTCATAAAAGTAATGATTGTTTTGAAATGCCTCAGCAAGTAAGCCCTTATGTATTTACTTAGTTAAGTATTATTTAATTATAATTTTATTATCTTTTGAAAACTTTAATATATATATATATATATATATATATATATATATATATATATATATATATATATATATATATTTATAAAGCTTTTTATAATGAAGTTGGTAATCTTGCAGTAATAAAAACGTATTATTTGACTTGGAATCTGGTGATATTTTCAAGATTTAAACAGAAAAATAACAGTTTACAAATGAAAAGTATGCAGAGGAAACAGTACAGTAATGTACTTCAGTAGAAGTATTAACATTGAAATGATTTTTACCAGAAGCTCTGAAGATAGTACCTTTATATATTTTAGTATATTTTGCTATCTTTATACCAAGAGTATGGCATCTTTATTAATTTTATTACACAGAAAACCTACAAACTTAGTTTTCAACAGAAAATGGTTGTACTCGAACTATGTTTCAAAGATCAAGTGCTAAAACCTGTAAGTTACTATGTGGAGTTGGATATAAAAATTGGTTTGTGGTTTTAAGCCAGTAAATTTGACTATTGTAATTTGTACAAAAAAGATTTCTGAAATCATGCATCATTATGCAAGGAACATTACATGCTTTACTTATTCTTGTTGATTGTTGCCAATAAAGATTGGTGAAACATTTACATTTGAAGTTATTAAATAGTACTATTTTTATTTATTTTACTTAGGAAGTGATGCACAAAGAAAATGGAACACTATATTAAGTTGAAAATAAGCAAGAATACTGGCATAGTATATTAAAATGAGGTAAAGAAAAATATTTTTTTTGCAAATACCTAGATGAATGAATCAAAAAATATTATTTATCCATCAAATAAATTACATTATATTTTTAGACAAGCTTTATTTACACAGTAAATATCCAAATTTATAAATCAATGAAGATAAAATTATATACTCCCATTCAAAAAAAATATTCCCATATTTTACTCTACCAGGTAGACCACATTCAACAAATGTTTTGCAAATACAGACTACCTATTTTTGCTATAAAATACAGACACTGACAGATTAATTAATTCAAATACTAAATAAAACGGTATAACAATGACTGTGAGAACAAAAATAGAGTTGTAAAATTTTATTTTAGTTAATTAATAATAACTAAACTGAAATATTTAGTGGCGTATAGTCTGTTTTCCACATGAATAAACGAAGTGGGTTCAATCACACATGCGCTACATGAAAACAGCTGACTGCCAGCTGTTCACGGTTGAAGTTGGTGGAACGCGGCTGCGTGGAGGTTGAGCCACCGGTGTCTCGTGTCTTAAATCTGGTGAGCGGGTTGAAATTTAAAATAATTGTTAATGCATTTGTTTTGAATTAGTTTCTCTAAACCTCAAGTTTCAAGTGTTGTAAAATTTTTAGGCCACAGTTTAAGGTAATTAAACAGGAGAACAAGAGTTTGCTAACTTGGTTAATTTTGCATTTAGTTAGTTTATGTAATTGAATAAAATACTATCTTTATAATTAAACAGATAGTACTCTTACTGAAATTAATAAATTTGTTTCGTATATGCTTGACTATTTTAATAGAATAATTAATTACTTTGAGTTGTTATTTAGGTTAACAACTTTATATACAATTCAAATACACAATTTCAGTAAAAAACCTCATCTAACATACGTCAATTTTACTGTCTGCGCTCTCAGTTGTTTACATTTATTAATATTGATTTTTTTCACCAATTTATCGTTAAAATATTTGTAATGCTTGCGTACGTCAAGTATTTACTTGTTACGCATGTTTGAGGTGGAGGGGATCCTAAGTTTCAAACGGTTGATTTGCAATAGGTCGCTAAATTAAAACCCAGCTGCTGCAAGATTGCTTATAGTTTGGCAGGATTTTAATATTCACAGAGATGTAATTCAATTGAGTATTAAAACGTAAAAAAGTATTAATTTATTTTATAAGTTACAATTTTTTGAAATATATTCAAAACAAAGTAAATATATTCTACGGAGTCTTAAAAGTAAAACATTTACTGTTATACATTCAACAGTGAATTCTGTTAGCATTGTTTAAAGGAAATGAAACACAGGTCTAAACGTCAAGATAGGCTCGTTTGTTAATGTAAATGATTATAGTTGGTAATATTTTCGAATTTCATTGAATGAATATGAAGTTTCAAGGCTTTTTATCAATAAAAGATATATCAGGAAATAAAGTCATTGTCTGGAGATTACTTTAGAAATATATCTTTATATTATAGTCTTAATTAGTTACGGTTTGAATTAAAGGCTTAGAATCATGTAAAAAATATGTTTGTCAATATTTTTAATGAGTTTTTAAAATTCTAATAAATAGGAGCAGTCATTTTCTTCCTATGTATGAAGAAAATAAGAAACAATTTAGGCATACATCTCGAGTCCTACAGTAGAATCCTCGAGTAGAATTCAAACGGTCCAATTCTAAGTTCCTTTGTTAATTTCTTACCAATATGAAGGTTAGGAAAAAGTAAAATGGATCTTGCATACTTGAAAATTACAGAATCGAGAAAATAAAGTATTTTAATAATACTGATTAAAATTCGTTTTGTTTGTTTTAAGAGGAAAATTAGAGTTTAATATAATACAAATTTATTGTTGTGGAAATGTTTTTTTATTGGTAAACAAAAAAAGTTGCAAACTATTATAATCTTTATTTTTTTATTTGTCAATTATTATATTTGCTTTTCTTTAGCCCTACCGTAGTTTCTAATTAACAAAAGCCTACAAGATTGCCAAACTCCTTTTAGTGGATCTATAAACAGTAAATATATTCACCTACAAATCCACAACACACAAAACAGATTTTATATGACCAATAAAACTCTCTCATAAATATAAAATTCCAAAAACATGTTGAACGACCATCTTTAACCTGTAAACTGTTGGTAGGCCTACCTAAATGAAAATAAGAATTATTAATAATGCACGTTAGCTTCTGTTTATGTTTTTAAATTTTATTTTCTATGCTAACGTTTTTTAGTATCTTTTCTCTAATACGTTTTAAGCCGATCACAATTTTAAATCTAATACTATAGATAGATAACCCTATTTTTGAAAAATATACACTTTTAGAGCTAGCTACGTAAGAAATGTTTATTTTTAAGAATTAAAACTAGAATTAAGTATAGTCTACTTTTGGGGAAAATATTAATTTTATTTCTTGAAATCAGAGGAAATGTTTAAATTAATTTGTTATAACTGTGGAACTTGTAGGAATTAATACGCGCACTTACTCTAAATAATGTTTTAAAACATTTATAAAGCTCCTAAAATGCAAGCTTTAGGGTTTTACTTATATTTTGTTCAATATAAGACTAAACGATTCCTACATAATTTAAACTTATCTGTTCGTATTTTAGGCTCTGAAACTAATGAAACATTTAAAAAAGTACCATAGGCTTGCAGGACGGTTTTGCCACCTGTGGTTTGTCTCTACAGAATAAAACTTTTCGCAGATGTATTGTATCTAGTTCTAAAGCTGGAAACGTACTGGCGCAGGTAGTCTAGGAAACCTTTTAACACAGATTTTGTTGTTAGTGAACCTTTAATTCCACGACCCTATGTCTGCCTTACCTCGACGTTCTAGGAATGCGGCATCAGAGTCAACGTAAGAGAAAATGACGCTGTGAGTTGAGCACCGAATAGTAGGGCCTACTGATGTATTAATGAACAGCGGGCTTTTCTTCGTTTTCTTTGTGTTATTGAAACAAATTTTAATGCACAGTTCAACGGCTACCTGTTAAATACCCGGCTGAAATTGTTATGCTATGAACATTCACGTTTTATAAATAATAAATCTTATATTAAAATCCACCGACGCACTTTTATGTTTAAACTGGTTGGCAACACTGTTGGTATTGTTGTTAATAATATTAGTGTTGGTAATATAACGTTTGGCGAGTTTTTGAATACAATTATAAACAATAATATTCACACAAAATGTTTTTGATCGCACTAAACGATTCAGTGTCCACAACTAATTGATCCCAATCTAGACCAATTTATAAAAAACAGAACAGATTTTACGAAGAAAATAAAAGACAAAATATACCACAGAACTTTAATTTGACAAAATTAATTGAATTTGATGTAACAAACTCGTAGATTTGGTTGTCTATTACGTTAGGAGCGGATCTAGAAAAATATTTTGGGGAGGGCTGGTGTGAGGGGGGAAAAGGGTTCCCCCCCGTCCAGAAAATATTTAGGAGATATGGTATATATAGTGTAAACTCTAAGAGTGTTCTGTCCGAGAGAAATAGTTATAGGCCTGCTATGTGATATTACACACGCATTATTTAGCCCCATTTACCATTTATTTACTATGAAAACTACCTATTTATTACATTGAGGGTGGGCGTATTTATTAATGATTACAGTATGATATTATAGTGATTAATATGGGTTTGTAAACATATTCTACTAATTATTAAGTAGATTTAAATCGGGGACGAACGCAGATATCGGAAATATCATTTAAGTTTACATTTATAGTTTAAAAATTTCACTTTTCCATATTTTGGGAGGGGCTTGAGCCCCCTCCTTAAATCAGCTTAGACTAAATCGCTGAACTTAGACTAATAATTAATGTTAATTTATATAAATAAATATATAAGCAAATGAAAATAATCAATGTTTTAAAAGTTCTGGGAAGACGAAGAGAGGAACAGTAGTAGTTTAAGTTTTCTATTTAATCCTGTGACCTTGTATTCGCTGACTAGTTAGGATGTCTTAGATGATTTCGTTTGCAATAAAATCGGTACAATAAAATTAACACAAATCTCACACTTGAAAACCCGTTTAGTCACCAAATGTTTCAACAAATAAGTGTCGTCATCAGTGATGGTACAAACTCACAATTTGTAAAAACACTAATAATGTAGCTAACTAATTTTATTTCCGAATTTATACGACTCGGAGCGTGAATAAATTTCCGGAGGTAACTGTCCCTATAACAATTTTTTATGGTCTGTGCTAGACCTATTACATTTTCGAAAAGCCCTAGAGGGCGAGCGTTTCCAGGTGGCGGTTCGGGAAATCCCTCCATCTGTTTTTCAAATGAGTAGTAGGAGGGAAATGAAATACCTCCCACGGACCAACAAGCAAAATCCGACCTCTGAGGCGTTTCTCCATTGACACTGCAGTATTATGTAGCTTCTAATAATAATTAAGATTTTTAACTATTAAGCAAATTTCAATATGTACCGAAAGAAATAGATGAAATATATACAAATTATGTTAATGTTTATATGGATAATCTAATAGTAAATCGCGGGTATTAAATATGTTTTACATTATTACATACTTTACAATAAATGTGATAAATATGTAGTGTAAAGTTTTATAACAACATGAGAAAGATTTACCGAAAGGGTTAACAGGTTCACCTGTAAATAATGTTAGTCATGCTGAATAACCCTTTAGCTTAACGAATTCCTTTAAGTGAAGATTACTTCATTAAAAAAACATATTGTTTGTGTGAAGTAGCGAGTATTCGAACAAGACGTTTCAGAACTCTCTAGTATTGTTATCACAGTAGTAAATG
Source organism: Prosapia bicincta (assembly GCA_036971475.1). Taxonomy (NCBI): domain Eukaryota; kingdom Metazoa; phylum Arthropoda; class Insecta; order Hemiptera; family Cercopidae; genus Prosapia; species Prosapia bicincta. The sequence continues at coordinate 4,161,570 of JBAIZL010000003.1, read as the reverse complement.
CCATGTGTCATAACTTTCATTAGCAAATACTGTAAAGCCTCAGGCCGTGCAGGTAAATTGCGATTGCGTGTATTCCGACTTCATCTGAACACTTTTCTGTCAGCTGTTCACATTGTTGCACATCTGTTTGGCTTTACGTAAATACCCAAGGCGCCACTGGTTAAATATTTTGAGTCGTAGTATATCTTGGTTGATCAATTGTTTCGTTTTTTAATGTTCCATAATTAACGTAATGATGTTTCATATTGAAGATTTTTTTAATATCATAAATTTTGTTGTGTGGAGATTGTTTTCATTGAAAATAAATTGGTCAGTTTTATGATTTATTTTAGAAAACAATATGGAATTTAGAATATGTAATGTAGATCTACATTTTAAGTGAATTTTTTTTCTTGAATCTATCCTAACTTAATGCTTTTTACATAATATATTGTAATGTAAACGGTTTTAAATTTATACTCTAATGTTTTGCCAAGATTGAGGTTATGTTTCAAAATTTTAAAAAAAATAAGCATTTTTAATATTTTTCCGTATACTATATCAACTTTTTTTTCATAGCGTATTTTCAAATATAAATATGTATTAATATATAAGAAACTATTTTTTTCTAATGCTTTTTGTATGTTTCTACATTAAGGTTATGTTTCAAAATAAGCCTATGCAAATTTAAGCAGTGTTTGTTCTGTACCAACTAAAATCGACTCTTTCTTGTTTAAGACGTATTCTTCAGTAACAATTAATCGTGAAAATGAAACAATCTAAGTTGGTCAGCATTTTTCAAGTTATTAGCCGTATTTTGATAAAAATAAACTTAAGAATTTTATTGAAATACCGTATAAGTCCGCTAATTCTAAACTTTATTTCTTGATTAGCCTTAATTAAACGCCTTGTTACAAAAAGACTACGAATGTTCATAAATGTTGTTTCATGTGACAATTTGAACATATTAACATCAAGTTTTTTTTTATGTAAACAATATCTTCATAATCTATTAAATTTGTTATTGTTAAAAGTATATTGTCTTTTTACTAAATTAAAAAAAATTCGCATCCCAAATTAAATTTACAAAACCCATGTTTAAGTTGAGGTTGTAACACTGTAGTTTGATTATTCCGATTAAACGATGATTAGGGCATAGGCCTAAATTTATACTATTACAGAATGGGGTAGACTCAAATGTAGGCCTATTTGTAGGCCTATAAGTATAGTTTCAAACTTGCCTTTAAACATTTTATATTTAGTTGGAAAACTTAAGTAGTCTAGACAAAAAAATTTAGAATATGATTATAATTTTCATTGCACAATATACGGATGAAAAATATTTTCAATAAAAATTAAGTTTTTTCTGAGGAAATGAAAAATTTGGAACTTTTTTCTCTCATCTACTTTCTATTGCATATACATTTTTGCTTAATGTTTTTAGTGTCTATAAATATCTTTTGAAGAAATTTCTTATAATTATAAAAATCCTTCAGCGTTGGGCGCCGTCCGAGCTTGCCCCCTCCCCTAAAGGTAGGGAATCTTTATCTTTTACCCTGTACAAGTAAAAAAGAATTCTTTGGATACGTGATCTAATAGTGAATATTATGTAACTTAGGTCATTGCAGTTGTTTATTGTTCCTTGTTCATAGTGTTCAATTTATCTTTCATTAATAGTAATAACAAACAATAAACCCAAGTTTTTAGGTTAATGACAGATCACAGACCAATTCATGTTTTTACAATACCCAACGTTTCTATTTTCTTTCCGAAAATCCTTTTCAAGAGTATAGATTAGAAATATAGTAGCACCAAAACATCAGATTATGTCTTCTTTAGATATTGTTTCTTTGTATCCCAGTATACCATTTGAATTGTTTAAAGAAAGTATTACAAAGAGATAGGAGATAATAAAAGGTAAGACATGTTTACCAATGACTGAATGTTTAAAATATTTTGATGTTCTAATAAACTATGTTTTCAATTTAATAACGAGTATTATAAAGGAATAAATGGAATGCCAATTGGTTTATCTGTTTCTTCTATAATATCAGATACAGTATCAAGAAAAAAAGAAATTTTTCTAAAATTGTTTGAAAAATTAATTATGTATTGCGGTAGATATGTTGATGATACTTTTTTGATTATTGCTAAAATAAATTTAAAATGTTAGAAAAGGGGATGAACTATGCTCATGAGAGATAATTCTTCACGTATGAGGTTGAGATGTATGATGAATTAAATTTTCTTGATATTTTAGTTAAAAAGCAAGATAATGGTGGGCTGTTATTAGATTTATATAAAAAAATACGTTTTCAGGTAGATACGTAAATTTTTGTATCTGCAAATTCTAGTCAAATAAAAATAGGAATCATAAAAAGTCTTATAAAACTTTAACATTATCTGATCCACAGTTTCATGTAAAAAATATTTTATTTATGAAAAATGCTTTAATTCTGAATAATTTGTAAATGTGAATATTTATTAAGAGTGTGTATTGTTTGGTTTTTATTATGTTTAATGTATTGTCATGAATTTTATAAATTGTAAGCCATGGTTAAATATTAAACTAATAAATTTTAGCTCTAACACGGATTTTCGGAAAGAAAATAAAAACTAAGTGTATTGTAAAAACATGAATTGGTCTGTGATCTGTCATTAAGCTAAACTACATTGAATAGCTACTAACTAAATAGAAATAAATAAAGTTTAGTAATAATCCCAAGACCAATTCAATACAATCCAAGACTAATACAATACAAACCAAGACCAATACAAAGAAACGCAAGATCAATACAATATAAACCAAGACCAATACAATATAACCCAAGACCAATACAATATAAACCAAGACCAACACAATATAACCCAAGACCAATAAAATATAACCCAAGACCAATACAATGCAACGCAAGACTAATACAATATAAACCAAGACCAATACAATATAAACCAAGACCAATACAATATAAACCAAGACCAATACAATATAACCCAAGACCAATACAATGCAACGCAAGACCAAAACAATATAAACCAAGACTAATACAATACAAACCAAGACTAATACAATACAAACCAAGACCAATACAATGCAACGCAAGACCAATACAATATAAACCAAGACCAATACAATATAAACCAAGACCAATACAATATAACCCAAGACCAATACAATGCAACCCAAGACCAATACAATATAAACCAAGACCAATACAATATAACCCAAGACCAATACAATGCAACGCAAGACTAATACAATATAAACCAAGACCAATACAATATAACTCAAGACCAATACAATATAACCCAAGACCAAGACAATATAACCCAAGACCTAGACAATATAACTCAAGATCAATACAATATAACCCAAGACCAATACAATATAGACCAAGACAATATAACCCAAGACCAATACAATATAACCCAAGACCAATACAATACAAACCAAGACCAATACAATGCAACGCAATACCAATACAATATAAACCAAGACCAATACAATATAACCCAAGACCAATACAATGCAACGCAAGACCAATACAATATAACTCAAGACCAATACAATATAACCCAAGATCAAGACAATATAACCCAAGACCTAGACAATATAACCCAAGATCAATACAATATAACCCAAGACCAATACAATGCAACGCAAGACCAATACAATATAAACCAAGACCAATACAATATAACCCAAGACCAATACAATATAACCCATGACCAATACAATGCAACGCAAGACCAATACAATATAAACCTAGACCAATACAATTTAACCCAAGACCAAGACAATATAACCCAATACCAATACAATATAACCCAAGACCAATACAATATTACCCAAGTCCAATACAATATAAACCAAGACCAATACAATATAACCCAAGACCAATACAATGCATCGCAAGACTAATACAATATAAACCAAGACCAATACAATATAAACCAAGACCAATACAATATAAACCAAGACCAATACAATATAAACCAAGACCAATACAATATAACCCAAGACCAATACAACGCAACGCAAGACCAATACAATATAAACCAAGACTAATACAATACAAACCAAGACTAATACAATACAAACCAAGACCAATACAATGCAACGCAAGACCAATACAATATAAACCAAGACCAATACAATATAAACCAAGACCAATACAATATAAACCAAGACCAATACAATATAACCCAAGACCAATACAATGCAACGCAAGACCAATACAATATAAACCAAGACCAATACAATATAAACCAAGACCAATACAATATAAACCAAGACCAATACAATATAAACCAAGACCAATACAATATAAACCAAGACCAATACAATATAACCCAAGACCAATACAACGCAACGCAAGACCAATACAATATAAACCAAGACTAATACAATACAAACCAAGACTAATACAATACAAACCAAGACCAATACAATGCAACGCAAGACCAATACAATATAAACCAAGACCAATACAATATAAACCAAGACCAATACAATATAAACCAAGACCAATACAATATAACCCAAGACCAATACAATGCAACGCAAGACCAATACAATATAAACCAAGACCAATACAATATAAACCAAGACCAATACAATATAAACCAAGACCAATACAATATAACCCAAGACCAATACAATGCAACGCAAGACCAATACAATATAAACCAAGACCAATACAATATAAACCAAGACCAATACAATATAACCCATGACCAATACAATGCAACGCAAGACCAATACAATATAAACCTAGACCAATACAATTTAACCCAAGACCAAGACAATATAACCCAATACCAATACAATATAACCCATGACCAATACAATGCAACGCAAGACCAATACAATATAAACCTAGACCAATACAATTTAACCCAAGACCAAGACAATATAACCCAATACCTAGACAATATAACCCAAGACCTAGACAATATAACCCAAGACCTAGACTATATAACCCAATACCATACAATACAACCCAAGACCAATACAATTCAACCCAAGACCAAGACAATATAACCCAAGACCAATACAATATAACCCAAGACCAATACAATATAAACCAAGACCAATACAATATAACCCAAGACCAATACAATGCAACGCAAGACCAATACAATATAAACCAAGACCAATACAATATAACCCAAGACCAATACAATATAACCCATGACCAATACAATGCAACGCAAGACCAATACAATATAAACCTAGACCAATACAATTTAACCCACGACCAAGACAATATAACCCAAGACCTAGACAATATAACCCAAGACCAATACAATATAACCCAAGACCAAGACAATATAACCCAAGACCAATACAATATAACCAAAGACCAATACAATATAAACCAAGACTAAGACAATATAACCCAAGACCAATACAATATAACCCAAGACCAATACAATATTACCCAAGTCCAATACAATATATCCCAAGACCAATACAATACAACACGAGACCAAAAGAATACAATGCAAGACCAATATAATACAACCCATACACACACTCACACACACACACACACGCACGAACGCGCGCACGCACACACACACACACACACACACACACACACACACACACACACACACACACACACACACACACACACACACACACACACACACACACACACACACACACACACACAAAAGAGAGCACATAATTAACAGGTCACGAAATTGGACCCGCAAATATACCAATTAGGATTCCTATTTAAGTACATTAAAGTGTAAGTGTAATATACAATATCTAGAACTTGAGTCATCACTCTAGTTTGTAACTTCTTGTTTGCTAGATTGTAATTTTGTAATAAGACCCGATATGTACACAAGGATTTAATCTTTAGTAATTTGTTTTATTTGTTATTTTTGATTAATTTTGTGGTATTGGGGTTTTTTTCCAATATTTTCATTGTAATGTAAGTGTAAGTTATATATATATATATATATATATAAATATAAAATACGTTTTCTTGTTTAATAATTTAAAACGACATAGGTTATTCAAATACAAGAATATTTAGTAATTATTAATATATATATATATATATATATATATATATATATATATATATATATATATATATATGATTTTTTAAGCATTGTAGACTAGGTTAATAAAAAAAACTCATAACATTTTAGAAAATAACACTAAAATAAAAATAGCTGATACAAAAGTAAATGTGTGTACACGGCATAATAACTGCATTACAACACATAACTTAGAGAGCGAGCTTTGTAATTCGAGCAAACAGGATGGAATGTCTAACGTCTAAAGGCCAATAGGTAATGAATGTTAATGCCCCACTTCTAGCACAAAACCCATAAACAGTGTTAGCTGTGAGCTCAGTACCCTCTTAGAAGCATGCAAGCGGTGCACAGAGCAAACACGAACGGTGAAGCTATTAAGTAGTGAGTGGAAAGAGCTGTGTGTAGTTTCACACACAATGTACTTGAAAGCAATGCATGGAATTTATAATCAGCACAGGGGAGACATTAAATAAATTATTTACGCTGATTATACGGCAGTGATAAACACGTGGGTTTTTGTTACAACAGCGTTTTGTTACTGAACTACTCCACAGCGACCTCATATCACCATTGTAGAAATAAATACTTACGCCAAGATTCTTCACACATTATTTTGGGGCTCTGTATGATCTTATTTATTTTATTATTAAAACTCGGACGGACCGTATCGGTGTAGAACACTTAGATACAGCCTTTGTACTCTCTTCCCATACCTACCACAGCTTAGTGGATACCTACCTCTTTGCAGAAATCAAGTACCCATATGAAGCTAAATCTTCTGATGTTCTTTGGTGTACATACCTGCCAACCAAATCACTTTCTCTTTTGCAGCTCCCAAAGCAGAGCACTCACAGAATACGTGGATTGGGCTTTCCTCTTAGCCCATGTCGCATCCCTTGCACACAGGGGACTTAGACCTTTAAATATGGCATTGGAACCCCCTTAGATTCCTATGGGCTTTGACCAGCTCTACAGTAACTCTGAGTTGATGTCTACTTTAGAAGAGCAGTTCTTTGCCCCACAATTCTCCCGAGTATCCCCTAGTACCTTGGATATGTTGCACCCCAAAGTCGCCTTCCATTCTTCCCTGAACAACCAGTCTATATGTGCGTGATCCTATTGCGCCCCTCCTGAGGTGACATGCCGCTGCCCTCAGCAACGGTCCTTGAGTAATACACCCTTGTTTTGCTAAGGCGTCCGCTACTCATTCCCTATCCATCCAGAATGTCCTGGAATCCAGGTTAGGTTGAGCGAATTATACTTACCCAGCTCTGCTATGGGACTATGTAAGGTACAGGGTAGATTGTGGAGGAGGGTCCTTTTTGTTAATGCTAATAAATCTAAGGGAAAAAAATAGGTAGCCTGCTACTAACCTTTTGCAGACATTTGCAGACATTTGCTTACATTTCGGGATTTATAAAAACGCCCCTCCCCTTTAGCCTACTTGGCATTAGTTATGCACTTTATATAATGAAATTAATTATTTGAAAATGCATTACGATCCATCACGGATCTAAGGAACAATATTAACTGCGATACTAAATCGTTAATACCAAAATCCTTTAAAAATCCGTCTCTTATACATGGTTTACATGTTCTAAATTGAATTAATTAAAAAGGTTAACGTTAAGAAAAGTTAAATAATTCTTAGCATATCCTATAACAGTAAACAGCATAATATCATATATTTATGTGTGAAGTTAATTGCTGTGAAAATTTGTTACTACTTTAGTTAATTTTAAACCATAACTAATTATTCTTTAATGTTCTATTCATAGATAAAAAACAAGTAATATAAAAAAATTCAAGTCAATTCTTAATTAAATAAAAAAAGAAATATATTATTTAGTTTATTTTTATTTTATAATTACAGTTAATACAAATATGAATAGGCCAATACATATGTCAGAATAACAATATTAAGTGGCAAAATGGAAAGCGAATTTCTTCGCAATTTTCCATTCCCTTCCTATGTATGGTGTTGAACTATTATCTTTGTTTGTTACTATTTATACGCTTTCTTTTTTCGTCGTTGCATTGTGTTGTAGTTTCTTTTCGCTTTCCTCTCGCATTGTCTGTTTGTGAAGCAACGTACTATACCGTTAATCCAATTTGTTTATTTTATTCTTTTCATTAATTTTCAATCCTAGAGCAATATTTATGATATTATTTGGTAACCATGGCAACAATTTAAGGTTGTCCAATGAGGGTTTCGACTACAACCAGATGGGAGTAAAAGAAAAATTTATATACATCTTGGAGAAATATATTTCTAGCTATGGGAAAGTAGGCTTAGTGCCAAAGCAGTAGACTTCGAACATGAAGATACTCAGTTCGAATCCGACATAAACCCCCAATATTTTATAATTTAATTAATGAATAAATATTTGAAAAAACTGTATTAACATCAATTGTCATTAAGTATTTGAACTTGATTGGATGCATAAAAACGTATTTTATTGACGATTGAAAATTTCTACAAGATATATAAATATACGAGGAGAGTGTAAATATCTCGTATAAGGAGAGTGTGACCTAATAGAAGGAATTTAATAATAAATATTATTATAATAAGAAAAGAAATTGATATTATTTATTAATGTGGTACTAGTCTTTAGATCAATTATTTGTTTTATAAAAATCATAGTGTTGTTTAAATAATCATAGCTAGGCATACTAACAGTAACACGCATATTCTTAGACACATGAGAGTATGAACAGTCAGGGGTTGAAGAATGTGTTTAGGCAGGGTAGTAGAGAAGAGGCGGGTGAAATGGGTAGTAGCGACTTCCGCATATTGGTTCACTGCTTACTTTTCTACTATTTGGTCTAGAAAATAACTGAGGGGAGTGTTGGGTCGCACCCTTGAATGTAGATATACCGCCTACAAGTTCCGTAGAAAGCTGCCTAGCTGCTGCATAGGGGTAGGGAGTTGGAAATTGTTTTCGGTTGTATTAAGGAAGAATAGGTATCTTCGATGTGATGTAGTATCTTTGGTGTGAATAGCTTTGTCAGAGGTGCATTCTTTGAAGTACGAAGACCACCATCAAATGCGGCCATAGAATTATTTCTAAGGTTACCCTGAAGAAACCGGGACTTAATAACTCTTACCTCTAGACGCTAAGAATCTATACTAGAGATGAGCGAAGTAGTACTATTTACGGACTCATTCTTTTTTAAATAGTTCCTTTCAATGAACTAGGTCAATACACTAGTTCAAATGAACTGTAGTTAACTTTTTAATTTTAAAGAAGAACTGAGGAAATGTACTGAACTAAGTACTGAACTATGGAAATAGAGGGCGAAACTTTGATGTGAAGGAGGAGGAAATGAACCAACAGGACACGATACAATAGCTCGTCTGGGTGTGTTGCCTGGTGGGGAAAAGAAGTTGAACTATAGTTCATCAAAACAAAGTTCATCGCTCGTTATAGTTCTTTTTCTGAAACTAGTTTAATGAACTAGTTCGTTCAGGAACTTCTCATCTCTAGTCTATACGTTCCTTTTCATGAGGATGTCCAAAACGACACCTGCAGAATTTGATTCATAGGACAAGCTGCTCTTCCAAGTAGTGGGCCTACTCCGTTTAACGTTAAAGCTCGCCATAAGGGTCTTCAATTTCACATACATCACATTGGATACAGAGTGTGAAAGGTGGTGGATTTCAAACTTCGTATCAGTTAAAACGGCAACCGCCTTGTTCAAAACTGCGTTCGCTAAAAAAAGTCAGGGGATCATAACTAACAAGATTCTGCAGTAAACAGTGAAAGTAAGAGGTCAGATTAGTGAGAGGAGATAAATAAAGGCGAAGGTGTATCGTCTCCAGAAGTAGGAGGTCTTTGTGGAAATATGACTAAGGTTCTTTGTAGAGACCTGAAGACTAGTGAGAAACTGAGTAGGTCAAGTGAAGAAAGGAGAAATTTTGAAGAACAGGGTTTTTTTAAATTATTGTACGTCCTTTTCATGGATCCTTTTCAAGTACCCAGATCTGAGTCCCCGAATACGCTCAGTCTACACGGTAACCGATTCTATCTAAAGGGAGGGATGGAATAAGACAGGTTCACCCTTGCACCAAGATAACCATTCTCTTGATATATATATATATATATATATATATATATATATATATATATATATATATATATCACTACACTATAATGTTCTTAACAACAATATTACTTGGACGACTTTCATGGACGTTAATTACATGTCCTCATTTTCGAGCAAATAAGCTCGAAAATAAGCACACGTAATTGAAATCCTCGAAAGTCGATTCGCATATTTACCAAGTAAGATTCTTGTTTAAGTACATATGGTGTAAGTGATAAGTTAATACAAGAAAACAGTGTTGTAACAAAGTTAAATAAATAAATGAATATATATATATATATATATATATATATATATATATATATATATACACACACACACAAACACACACACACACACACACACACAAACACACACACACACACACACACACACACACACACACACACACACACACACACACATATATATATATATATATATATATATATATATATATATATATATTGTTTAGTAATAAATTACTGAGTTACGGATTGACTGTTTAAGGAGAGGGTTAGGGCAAGCATTGTCAGGTAGAGAAGAAGGTTTACACCACCTGCTTCCAAAGAAAAGATGTTTCAGATAAACGGTCTTAGAACTGGACTATTTCAACCGAGGGGAGACCCCACTTACTGTCGGAACAACCCTGACCATACCTGTGTTGCTAACATTAATGGCGCATCGCTCCACACATTACAAATCTGTATATTAGGTTATGTTCGTCTACTGTACTTTTAATGTTGTCGCCTTGTCGTTAAATTCATCCCCTCAATTAGTGTTACCAGTACGTTTTCGAAGACTTAATACAAAATAATACAACAGTATTTTGTGTTTTGTTTTGAAACTTCTTCAAAATCTTTATCATTGGACATGACTTATTTTTAGTGAAGATTAGATAAAGGACAGAATTATTATTTTCTCCTTCTCATTCACATTGAATAAGGTTATGGTTAAGAAACAAATTAGAAAATAATTTCTATTATCCAAATAAAATGAAATTCTAATAATTTTAGAGTAAAGTTTAGAGTAAAGATATCGCGAATAGTTTCACTTTGGTGAGACAAACTGTCGACCCTGATGAGAAGGGATGTGGAACCGATTGCGCACACATGTGGATGAATGCATAGCCCCTCTTCATACCCGTAGTTATAAGAGAAAAAGCAAAACAAAACGAATAAAAGTCCATTATCATTGCGATTAAAATATCTAAATTCGTTTGTTTTATTAATGAGCTTTGTTCGAACTAACAACATTTGATAATTATTTCTGATGCGATTTAATGCGTGACTAAAACAGCTTGTTTAGAGATTTCTTAGAATTAATTAAAATTTCTCCTGTTATATAATCTGGTTTTGGTTACTCTATGATCGACAATATCATCTTACGCATAATAACAGATTCTGCTTTTAAATTTGTTCTGTTTGATCTTAGTTTGATATTAAATTTATGTGTTTTTATATCGCATTTTTTTACTAGTATTCATTAGTTGATTACTGCTTTTATCTGTTTCTCAGCAATAAAGTATTCGTTTCTTTAAAAGTTTTATGACTATGTGACCATTGTTCGCAACTTTTCATCATTTGCTCTCCTAAATTGCTCGCAAGTTTACCGCCTTTTATTACAGACTTTGCTAAATCGATCACAAGTACTAAACCTTTCATTATTCGCCTTGCCAAAAAAATTCACAAGTTCGCCCCCTTTCATTAATCACTTTGTCAAATCGTTCAAAAGCTCGCCATTTTCATTATTCTCCTTTCCAGATCTTCATGAAATTCCAAGTGAGCTATGGTTGATCCTTGGGATATTTTCCCATTGTCGATATTTTCTGCAGTGGTGACTTGTCACTGATATTCGTCTGTCGTTGGTGGTAACAGTGATAAAATATGGAAAATGCCAGTTCCAGTGACAATGGATCGATCGGAAGTTGTCTCTGTTGTAATTGATCATAAAATCGCAGTAGCTGGATGAAACGTTACTAATATTTTAGCGCGGCTGTCATTGGTTGATTTGTCGCTGTCACTGGCTCTGGTCACACCGTTCGGCTCACGGCACCGATCATTGTGCAATGTCGTTAACTGAAGGGGAGAAGGCGTTGCCTGTGTTGTGATTAGGCAAAAAGCCGCAATCGTTGGATGAAACGTTACTAATATTTTAGCGCGGCTGTCATTGGTTGAGTTGTCGCTGTCACTGGCTCTGGTCACACCGTTCGGCTCACGGCATCGATCATTGTGCAATGTCGTTAACTGAAGGGGAGAAGGCGTTGCCTGTGTTGTGATTAGGCAAAATGTCACCGTAACTGATGTCACGGTGACTTGTCACAGATATTATATATGGTGGTATTAGTGACAAAATATGGGAAATGCCAATTGTATTGACAGTGAATAGATTAGAAGTTGTCTCTGTTGTTATTGGGCAAAAAGTAGCAATCGTTGGATGAAACGTTACTAATATTTTAGCGCGGCTGTCATTGGTTGATTTGTCGCTGTCACTGGCTCTGGTCACACCGTTCGGCTCACGGCACCGATCATTGTGCAATGTCGTTAACTGAAGGGGAGAAGGCGTTGCCTGTGTTGTGATTAGGCAAAATGTCATCGTAGCTGATGTCACGGTGACTTGTCACAGATATTATATATGGTGGTATTAGTGACAAAATATGGGAAATGCCAATTGTATTGACAGTGAATAGATTAGAAGTTGTCTCTGTTGTGATTGGGCAAAAAGTCGCAATCGTTGGATGAAAAGTTACTGATATTTTACCGCGGCTGTCATTGGTTGATTTGTCGCGGTTACTGGTTCTAATCACTGTCTGAGTGAACTATTTGTGTCAGGTTTTACGACAGTGACAGTGTTGTGTACAGTAGACGTTATTTCGCACCTGTTCTTAAATTCGTAGGAGTTTATTTTTAAATAAAATTAGCCTTCTAAAACAGAAAAAAGAGAGGTTCGGAGTCGTGTTCCCAGAATGGTATGGCTGCCTTTTATTGCCATACACAGAGGTGTCTCAGTATCGCTGTCACCACTGATCACTGTCACTTGGTACTGTCACTAACATCGCCGATCCGTTAAAGTCACTGGATCGACCATCCCTAGTTGTTTCGTACTTCAAGTTCCCTTGAGCTTCGTGTACTTTTCTTTATATTCTACTCACAGTCCGTCTGAACCTCTTTATCTTTATCCTTAAACGAGAGTGAATCAGGCAGATCCCTAAGTTAGACTATGAGTCCGAAGGGGCAGATTTACTCCAGGAAAGCGACCTTTTCCACGCGAGACATGACTGTTCCGCATTACCAAGTTGGCCTGCGGTCTGTCGCTGTTCTAAGATTCTTACTTTTAGGTAAGGCAACCCTTTAGTTCGTAAAGGTCTATTTTGCTTCTACCTGGGTGAACTAATTCTAGGAGTATTCTAATACTAAGGAAAACTATTGTTTCTTACTAACTGCTAGTATGGGAAAGCGATGGGTTCTGGTTGTACTGCCCATAGCGTCCCAGTTCAGACAGGTGACCAGTGTGGGACGCTTACATACCGCTACCAAAAGTTAGTGACATCAAGACTTCGTGGAACTGACTCTATGCACTGGAGTGGGGTGGTTATGAGTTATGTAGGGTTCGTTAGATAATTTTTCCACCTGTTACATTTTAAATAATCCACAATATTTTTAAAACCTTGTGCGTTTTGGTCTAAGCGATGAGTGTTTTAGTACCAAATCCCAGACGAAATTATAAAATGAAATTTTCCCACTTTAAATTTAGAAATAACAGACAGACAATTCAGCTTAGTGATTAGTAAATAGTATTCCATAGAACATCGCTAGATATAGAATGTATCGTTACATCACAACGCTGCATTCTAGGAGGAAGGTTGAGCACGATGTCTGAGTCGATTTAACATTTCGAAATATGCTTTACTGTAATCATATCATCGAGAGTGACTGAAAA
>JBAIZL010000003.1:4047500-4142500 GCA_036971475.1 Prosapia bicincta | reverse complement strand
TAATTCTTTACTAGCTTAGTCCTCTATCTTCAAAATCTTCTTCTGCCCTAAGGGCCTCGATGCCACAATTTCATTTACCTAGTAAACGCGTGTAAGTTATGTCTTACAGGTATGCGGCTATGCACACGTGAACCCAAGCACAGTCATGTACCAGGGGGGTTTATGTCCTACCTTACCCCCCCGTTATTTAAAGTATTTCCCTCTCCTTTGTTGGCGGTAGTATTCATACTGAACTATCGCCTTAGTACTACAAAATAAATTCTAACAATAATAATTAAAAGGATGATTTCATTTCAGAAAATTTCTACTAAATAATTGAAATAAACGTCCTGATTTATAGTACCCGGTTTTATATTTATGAGGAAAAATATAGTGAAACTAAATCCGTATAAGGTTTCGGGTTGTTTGTTTTATTTTGTAGGTTTTTGAGCCATTACGGTATTCAAGTAGCAGTATTTATCTACGATCCACATGGAGGAACACTTATAAAAATTGCATGCATGTTTTTGCTTTTTCAGTTATGGTATCAGCTCGGTTTGTCATTGAGAAAAAGTTTTAAAGTATGACAAACTCAATACAAGGTTAGGCCAGGGTCTAAAGAAATAGAGTCTAAGTAGGGCAGATAAAAAGACAAGTTAAGTAGGTGTGAATCGTATAAGTAGGTCAGGCGGTAGGCCAGGTGCAAGGTGCTAGTCTCCGGGCGAGGGTTGATTTGGTTTAACACTGCACCCTTACGCTGCCGTTCTTCCGCAGTTGTTGTCTAGCCTAAATCACAGCTGGTCTACATTGTACACCTTATGCATATATTGACAGTTGTTATCTCCAGCCTTCGCTTGAATTCAAACAGTCGTAATGCGATCACGTGCACCTGTTTACACAAATGTCTACGTAACCAACAATTAATTGTCACTTTTAATGTCGGTACCTTATTAAACAAGACAAAAGTACATAAATAATACGGTCATGGCCTAACTTTTATAAATTACGTAAGTTAGCAAGAAAAAAACGTGCTATCGAAATGAAAACTCTTTTGTTTATTAGTTGCAAACAAAACCAAAACAAACTACAAAACTTTAATGCCTGGTTTTGAATTAAATTCATCATCAGTGGTTTTCTGTCTTCAAAGATGTCCTGACACTGTATTCAGTTTGTTCTGGTTTTGCGTACCGTATTTTAGTCACTTTCTGGTGGACCATCTATCTAGCAAGGTTTATTTACTTTTCTGTTCACATTCGTATACCTCTCCGTCTACAGTTTTCCGCGTCTGGAAAACTCCCCCTTTAGAGGCTTTTCACCTCTGGGCGGCCTCAGTTTTCCCAGTTTTCTTCCTCCTTCTTTATTTTTTTATCTTTTCGTGTTTTCCTTTTGTGTATGATTTCTAATAATCAATGCAAAACGTCTCGTCTTTTAAAATATTCTTCATCAAACAATTTCTTTTGGGTAGCTGCAAATACTAAGTCGTTAACGTAGAATAAAACAACCATGAGATGACCTATCTTCGTTAGATGAGAATCTCTCTCTTTAATTTTACAGCACTAGGAAGCAATATAAATGAGCCTCAATTAAATGAAAATAAAGCAAAAACCCCAATTTATATATAAAAAGAATTTAAATTACTAAAAACAACCCATAACTGAAAAAATAAAGTTATAAGTTACTCAACATGGAAACTCATATAGCACTGTTGTAGATTTTTATAATCAGCTTATTGGTTATTAGAGTGAGAGTTTATAACAGTAATTGTATTAAATGACAACAAAGGTTGTTGAAGATGATTTCGTTGCAACACTCTAAGTTCAAGGCCAGGTTTACCATTTACATGGCAGTTTGATACTATATCGTGAACAAAATTCACACATTTTACGAATGTATTTTATAGGTGAAGGCAAGAGAGAAACTCTTGGGGAAGGGGGTGGTTTAACCTCAGCAATCCAATGGGATAAGTGAAAATATTCTGAAAAATCTTTATCAAGTTTTCCAAAACTCATATGTGTGTGTGTATTTGTAAATTTTTTCTCGGACACTATTTTAGAGATTTACAAATATTAGCGTATTTACAATATATCATAAAATATTAGCTATACAGTATAGTATAATATAGTATATATCATAAATAGCATAAATGTTGAGTTATTACTCAATAAATGCCCTACATTAAATTGTATTACTATGCCATTAAAACTATGCTTTGATCATTTCCTTGCTTCTTCGAGGTAGCAGGTAGGTATAATGTTGACGGCCTAATAGCGGCAACAGCTTCATAAGTTCCTACATTTTCTTCTGCCTTTTCCTTCTTAGTCTCTTAAGAAGGGTTTGAAGGGAAACTATCCGTACTAGATTCTTCTTAGTAGATAGGTATAGAAAATTTTTAAAGAAATTAAAATTGTAATATTAATGTTTGTAAATTTTATGCTACCAATTGCTTGACTAGGGGGGACGCGGAGACCCTCTCTTATGAGATGAATTTTCATAAAAAATGAAATTTATGTGAGTCCCAGATTTACAATGATTGCCCAGGTAAACTGTATTTTTAATGTTTTTGCGATATCTACCGCTATAAATTTGTGTAGTTGGCGAGGAAAGAATATAGTGACCAGCCAGGAAAAAAAATAGTAAAAATGATCACTATCTCGTTACTATAGTAATAAAGTAACACTGCTGAGCAATAATATCAACGAGCGTGGGAAAGAGTTGTTGTGTCGCTTGTACCGTAGTGCTTTCAGAGGCAATGTTTCAGCGGTAGACTGTTTGTGGGAATGACGATAAGCTTGGAAAAAAGTCAGTTATTTGTAGTAATATAGGGTTTTTTTTAAGATAGGCAAGAAACTTATACATATTTCAACAGAATAAATAAAATTTAAAATATGTTTAGCCGATTAAAGGAAAACCTTTAAAAGTTTGAGTATTACTCTGTAGGTGCAAATATATTTTATTTCTGATGCGGCCAAACCGTATACACACACACACACAACACACACACACACACACACACACACACACACACACACACACACACACACACACACACACACACACACACACACACACATACACACACACACACACACACACACACAGGCACAGACACACACACACACACACACACACAAGTGTATATATATATATATATATATATATATATATATATATATATATATATATATATATATATACTATAATGTACTTAAACAAGAATTTTATTTGGTATATATGCGAGTTGATTTGGGCTTTAATTACGTGTCCTCATTTTCAAGCACCAACTGAGACTAAGGACTTCTTGTAGTTTCCAGGTGTGTGGAATTTCCTTTTTCAAGTAGTATACGGGTGTTGTTATATTTTCGAATCCACTGAAAAGTAGGAAAGTTTTAGTTTGTTTGGCATTAATTTGGTCTATTAAGTTAGATAATTTATTGCTTTTAAAAATTTATTGTATTTGTTCGTTTATTATATTAATTTTGTGTTTATAAATTTGTAGCTGTACCCAGGATGTCATTTTGAGGCATTTATTTACTTTATGTATGTTTTTTAATGTGAGGAATATATGGTTGTTTTTAATGGCGTGCGTGGCAAAATTTGAATTGTAAATGTTTGTTTCATTTATGCCTTGAGGTGCTTTTAGGTGTGTCTTTTAATTACTTCTTTATTTATATATATACATATTTCTAGAAGCAGGATTTTTGTTATTTTATTCCATATTATATCCAAATATTTATAAAAACTTATAATTTTAAAGGTAATGTAATATCGAAATCTTGTTGCTGTTCATGACGAGCTGGTTGTAAATTACAAATTACACTTTTGCTATTACTTGCGACCAGACATTTGTTAACTAAAAGTTGTTAATTGTTATCTTACACTTGGAGGAAACGTTTTCGTCTTACGACTTCTTCAGCTTCGTATTTTTGACGTTAGGAATGCTGCTGTTGTGCTTCCTCGGTACCATTTTTTTGAAAATAAAGAAGTAATGTACTTTTCGATCACATCACTTCTAACTTTCAAAAAAATGGTACCAAGGAAGCACAACAGCAGCATTCCTAGCGTTAAAAATACGAGGCTGAAGAAGTCGTAAGACGAAAACGTTTCCTCCAAGTGTAAGTTAACAATTAACAACTTTTAGTTAACAAATGTCTGGTCGCAAGTAATAGCAAAAGTGTAATTTGCAATGTAATAAATACGCTAACAATGCCTTTATTGGAACAACATCTGATATGATGTCACGTTAAGGAAAGCGTAAACAACTCGGTGGCAACTCTGAGACAAATTAGGCATAATTTTATTTGTTGTTTACGTTTATAACGTATTGATAGAAATATAAATATATAAATATCCCTGTTACAAACGTTTAAACTAGCAGTTAACCTATTATATTGGCAATGAGATGAATTCTTGTCCTATTGCAGTAAATGCATTAACAAATTTTTTGCTAAGTACGAAGGCCTCTAATCCTAAAAAAATAATTTGTTCTCTCTTGGAACGCGAGATAACGGTCTGCAGGAGATAGAGCTGAGTGAAATGTCAGATGGTTATCGATGGTTTATGTAACACAAGTTGTTTTTGGAGTTGGGGCCATTAAAATTTGTGAATTAATACATTTTCTGAAAATCAAGTCAATCTTATGACATTTTTATTATTTTTTTTACGAATGTTTTGTATCAGAATTACAAATTAATAGAACATCTGGTGTATTGGATATTCGCAACGTTCCAAATTACTCGTAGTATTAGAACATTTATATCTTAGAATTTCGTATACAATATCAAGAGCACAGCGGAACAATATATTAAAACGAATATATTGAAAACAACCCCAATACCACAAAAATAATAAAAAATAATTAATAATACAAGTTACCTGAAATTAAACCCTTATGTACATTTCGAAGACGATGTCATCACCCCCTGAGGGTTTATTATAAAAATACAATGTAGCAAACAATAATTTAGAAACTAGACTGACCTGAAGTTCATTATATTCTAAATTGTAATTTTGTAATAAGACTCTCTGATGATAATGACATGGTTATCGAAATGTACATAAAGGTTTAATCTCAGGCAATTTGTATTATTAGTTATTTTTATTTATTTATTGTGGTATTGGGGTTGTTTTCAATATTTTCATTGTTAGAATTTCGTATGGATAAATTCAAGAATTTATATAACTTGTTTTTACTCTTTTTAAATAATACTTTAGACAAAACAATTTTTTTTTAATTTCTGTTATTTTGTCTCCTATGATTTTATACAACCGTTTTAATTTTCGGCATCTTGTAAAAAACTAGTTTTCACATTTATTCCCTTACGATTTCCAATAAATAATTTTAACTTCTGACATTTTTCATTTAATTCCTAAGGATTTCCTCTTAGTAACTTTAATAGTTGATATTTTAAGGTTTTTATTCCCTTAGGATTTCTCATAAATTATTTTATTTTTTGACAATTTTATGTTTAATTTTTTAGGATTTACTAAAACTCTATTTAATGTCTGTTAATAACTATTTAACGTGTTTAAAGCTAATGACAGACCGCAGACCAATTCATGCTATTACAAATACACTCTACGTTTCGATTTTCTTCTTAAAATCCTTTTCCAGAGCTAAAAGTTTACTAATCTAATTAGGGATGGGCCGATTCCTAAAATTTTCGATTCCGATTCCGATTCTAAAATTTTCCGTTCGATTCTCGATTCTTTAGTCGATTCTCGATTCTTTCAAGTTATATTAGCTTACATTCTAGTTCTCTAATAATTAATTTAGTTAACATCTTGGTCATATGGCAAAACCTTTTAAAAGTTCTGTTTTAATGTAATAGGCTACACAAAACCTTCAACCTTGATTTATCAATAGGAATTTTTTTAAACATAAAAACATATCAGAATAAAGTAATGACTTATTTTAAAGTTAAAAATGTGAACCTTACTTATTTTATGATGTTTGAAAAAATTCCTAAGCCTATTTACATTGTCTCTCAAACAAAACAAAAATTAAAAACAAACGAACAACATAAACAGAAAAAAATTAATACAATTAGGATAGTTTTTAATATTTAAAAGTCTGGCAGGTAATGTACATTTCTGTTCAAAAACACAAGCATTTGAACACATTGTGGGTCAAGCTAGTTTCATCGCTAGTCACATATAGCTCCTGAAGTTGAGAAAGGTTTTTCAGAAAACACTGCCGCGAGTGGGCAGACAGGTATTTTATTGCCATTGCATTTAAATGAGGGTATTTGGCACTTTGTACTGCCAAATACTTCCCAACATCACAATTTGGACTGGCTAACGGTTCCCCCAGATAATTGTTTACTTCTTCTTCTACTGTCAATTCCCCTGGGGTACCTTCTTCCCCAACATTCTGGATTAGTGGGGCATACCTTCTCCACATCTGGTGGGACCTTTTTTCTGCAGGTGTCTGGAACAAGTGCAACTGATTCAGGCCTATTTTGTATTTATTACTCAATCCCAGTTGATTTTTAACAGACTATCACTTGTGTCTGAGGATAAAGTTTCTTCAAGTATAGATCTTTTTTGTTGATAAAATTGGGCAAAATGAATGTTGTTTAAGTGCTTCTTCATATTTGATATATTATGTGGTTTTCCACCGTCAGTTTCTGTTAACCGTCATCGAATTGACGCGACGGCCAGTACCCTGAACCGAATACCGCCAGGCCTCTTAACGCTTTAAGTTTATTAGTACTACTCAGCTGGTGTTGCTACTTTTGGAAAAATTAAGGCACAGTATTTAACAACAAGCTTCACACTACTTACAGATGTATTTACGATGGTTTTTGTTTGATAGATAAACGCCGACGGGATTAAAAACATGATGTTATTCTAAGAGCTTTTTGTCCGTAGTTACGGTCCGACACACATATTTGTTATAACGTATTGTAATGATTTTCACTACTGTTTTCAAAATTTCACAAAACCTTAAAAGTAAGTCGGAAATATTGACTAAATATTTAGTTGTAAAATAATCCTTAAAAACGGACTTTGTGAAAGTTAAGTAAAAACATTGATACACTTAGATAAACTCATCCTTACTAGGAAGTAAATTATAACGTAAATTCCTTAACAAGTAAATTATTTGGTGTTAAAACTTTTACTTAATATGAATCTTGGATAGTATTTACTGGACCTGTAGCATTACTTATCAGAGAGAGAATATATTACACTAGTTCTATATTCAAAATATTTATAAACTCACAAATCAATCACATGTGACACGTTTACGTGTCTTAGTGATAGGAGCAAAAACACTTTTACCACCAGTCTGTTTATTATTTGGGTAGCCGGGACATGAAATTATGGTTTTGTTGTTTCTTGCTAACACAAAACACAAAAAATATCAAAACAGTGTTGCACAGATAATAAAATTTAATTAAATCAAAAACAATGTCGGGTAAATTGGTCCGACGGAATTTATTTACGTTTCATTTACGGTAGGAAAAAACTATGTTGGGCCAGTTGGTCCGACACGTATTTTTATAAATATTCGGAATCGTGTGGAATCGGAATCGACACTTTTATGATGAAGAATCGAGTATCGACGATTCCTCGATACCACCTAGAATCGACGATTCCTGGAATCGAGAATCGGAATCGACCCATCCCTAAATCTAATATTAAGCCACAATTTACAGTTTGTAACATTCATACAAAATACTTTTAGCATAGTTAAAATTAGGGATGGTCCGATTCCTAAAATTTTCGATTCCGATTCCGATTTCGATTCTAAAATTTTCCTTTCGATTCTCGATTCTTTGGTCGATTCTCGATTCTTTCAAGTTATATTAGCTTACATGCTAGGTATATAATAACTAATTTAGTTAACATCTTGGTCATACGGCAAAACCATTTAAAAGTTCTGTTTTAATGTAATAGGCTACACAAAACTTTCAACCTTAATTTATCAATAGGAATGTTTAAAAGCATAAAAACATATCAGATTAAAGTAATGACTTATTTTAAAGTTAAAAACGTGAACTTTACTTATTTTATGATGTTTGAAAAAATACCTAAGCCTATTTACATTGTCTCTCAAAACAAAACAAAAATTAGGAACAATCGAACAACATAAAGATTTTAAAAAATAATGGAAATAGGGTAGTTTTTAATATGCCCCTGAATCAGTGGCAGGAACACGGGGGGGGGGGAGATAGAGAGCGAGAGAGAGAAAAAGAGAGATTGTGTATCGAACCCTCTCTAGAGAGAGAGAGATAGAGAGACGAGCGATGACAAACGACCAGGATTGGTTACGATCTTCTTTGTTGTTGCTTCATAAATAATAATGTTTTCGTTATCTCAAATCGGTATTTGCTTTAATCGTTTAATTCATTCAAAGCAACTAATACATAAATAAGACATATTTATTTGGTAGTTAATTATTTTTCCAATAAATTACTCCATATACATATTTTAATAGTTAATAAAATAGGAATTGGAATCGACACTTTTACAATGAAGAATCGAGTATCGACGATACCTCGATACCACCTAGAATCGACGATTCCTGGAATCGAGAATCGGAATCGGCCCATCGCTAGTTAAAATAAAATAATTCATTATTCGTAATAAATATTAACATTTACAAGTCAAATTGCAATACTAGACAAGTCAAATGTTGATCACAATTTAAGAATAATGAAATATGTGATTTTAATTATATGAAAAGTATTGTTTATGAATGTCATAAACTGTAATTTGTGGTTTAATATTAAATTAATAAACATTTAATTCTTGAAAAGTAATTTAAGATAGAAAATCGAAAAGTAGAGTATATTTAACCGTAAAAGCGTGAATAGGTCCGTGAACTGTCATTAACCTTAAACACATTATTTAGGATTTGTAAAATTTATCTAATACTTTAAATTTCTAGTATTTTGCTGTATCGTATTTTTAGGAATTCTCACACATCATTTTTTTATAATTAAAAATTAAATTTTAAAATAAATTTTGTTTAAATCAAAATTTTTGTGCTTCTATTATTTAATATACCATAAATTATTACAATTTGCGACATTCCTGACATTTCACCCAATATACTTTGGTTTTTGACATTTTTGAGTTTTAAAATTCTCGTTAAATATTTCGTAAACAGTTTAAATTTTCAGCCATTAATATATTTTAATCCTTTAAGGTTCACATAAATCGATACCATTTTCTGTTTTTAAATGTTATAGGATATTCCTTCAAGATTATAGTTTAAATGTTATAGGATATTCCTTCAAGATTATAGACACATAACTTTAATGTTTGACTTTTTCATTTTTCCTTAGAGGAGTTAAAATCCTTTATCTATGCATGTTATCTACCCACTTTACTTTTCATATATGTTATCCTAATCTTTAGAAGATTTTTAATATTGAATTTTATTAAACTTTTAAATGTGTATTTTGTCTCCTACCGTATTAGCTAAAAGAAAATATAGATATGGGGAAATGGTGCAATGCTTTTAAAAAGTTTACATTGAGTTGAGTATTACAATGCAATTTTTTAATGTAAATTTTTCGATTCCAAAAATATATTTATCAGTAACAATATTAACATTTTAATGATTACCAAACACACAAATTAACTCAAATGTCACGAATATATTTGTGTTTATGGTTTTAATGTCATACATGTACACTGATGATGACAGTATGAATGTTGAAACTTGTACGTCATTAAAAAAAATATTTGAGTTATTTTTCATATTTGATGCTTGTTTTGTTCTCTATAACATAGCTATAAAAATATTAATTTTAACGATTTTTTCATTGAAAAAATCATTTTAATTAAACTGGGAATAGTTTATTTTCAGTTATGGTGAGGAATTCCTCCTACCATGACCTTGGACGCGAGATATTCAGCTCCGGATTGTTAGGCGTTGAAATTACTTTATAATTAGTAAAGTATCTTTAAGCGGTCATTTAACGTAATCCACGAAGACGAGACGTAGTTTTTCTTAATGGTCCGTGATAAGTAAACATGCAACAACAATTATGTTGTCAATTTGTACAACCATCGTGACAAAAATAATAAACTGCCGACTTTATATAGATATCCGACACGATCTGGTAACAGCTGGAAGTAGAGTTTATAGCCTTCATGGCCGCCAAGCGTTGTGTCCAATTACAGAGTGTGTTTAAATATTTTAATTAATTGCTGTAAGTATTTTACACAGAAGCATGCCTTTATTAATTGTTACGATTTTCACCAACTATTTTTAAATTCCTTCCATTAGCTCACCTTCTGATATACGTATCTTGTACAAATTTGCAATCGTTAATAAAATAAATTTTTATTCATCCAATCACGTTTAGAGACATTTTTTAGCCTATAGTGGATGACAATTGATGTTTACACAATTTTTCAAATATTTATTCAATAACTGATCTATAAAAATTTGGAGGTCTAAGCCGGATTCGAACTGAGTATAGTCATATTCAAAGTCTAGCGCTTTTGGCAGAGCCCACTTTCTCATAGCTAGAAGTCTATTTTTCAAAGAAATATATTATTATTTTTTTAAAATTTCATCTGGTTATCTTCGAAACCTCCATTATACAACCTTAAATTGTTGCCATGGTAACCTCACAATATCATAAGTAATGCTCAAGGATTAAAACTTAACGGAAAGAATAAAATAAACAAACAACCTGAATCAACGGTGTCGAACCTTGCTTCGTAAAGAAACATAGCGAAAGGAAAGCGAAAAGAAACTACAACACAATGCAAGTGCAAAAAATACGTTTACAAATAGTAAGAAACAAAAATAATAGTCCAATACCATACATAGAAAAGAAACTGAAAAATTGCAACGAAATTCACTTTTTATTTTGCCATTTAACATTGTTATTCTGACATGTATATCGATAAAACAAACTAAAATAAAAGTTTTCTTTGTTGACTTAAGTAGGGATTGACTTTAACCATTTTTATATTGCTTGCTTGGATTGTAAGGGCTTTGAAATATGACGCAGTATGTATCTTTAAGACCAAAAACTAATTGAACTTTCTTTCTAATCCGTTGAACAAAATTTTTCTGTGAACAACACTGGAGATAGTTTCAGTAAAATATAATCAAATACATAAAGAACTAAGTAATTAGTTTGAAAATAAGATATAACGCAGAAGAGGGAGGTTTCAGCACATACAGGTCAAATTTTATAAGCTGGCACATGGCTCATAGGTATAAATTGGTTTTATAGCGAAACGGTTTTAGGAGCGAATTCCGAAAATGTTGCAAATAACAACCTAGACAGTGTAGGTGATAATAGTCTTACTGGTTGATCACCCTAAAATGAAAAAAATCCTTGCGAAATATTTGTTCAAATTTTTTAAAATTAAACTATAAAATAGACTCTATTCTTAAATGTTTGCTTACCACGTAATTTACTATTTAATATTCTCTATAGCATAAATGTAATAACCGTGTTTCCCCAGTGTAAATATTAATACGTAGATGTCTAGACATGATTTGAATATGAAGCATGCGGCTGTAAAAAAGGGGTTTTTGGTTCTGTTTTGGTCTGATTATTGTATGCAACTTTAAAGGCCAAGAGAATTACGTAATTAACATTTGAAATTAATTTACTGATCGGGCAATGACTTGGCGTTGTACAAGGCCTATTTCTCTGATCACGTGACCATTACGTGATACCATTGTTCGTGTGACTGTATCCGTTAGTAATTATTTCGAAATTTGTATATAGAACATTTGTCCATTACAGCTGTCAGTTTATTAGTTTTAATTAATCTGTGAATTTATACCTGTCCTAGTGATTGTAGGTTATGTAAACTTAAATTTAAATTTAAAAAATAGTTTAAATTTATTTTATTAAAAGCTTAAATTAGGAATTACACCTTTAGTATCACTTGGCAAAAAAAACCACTACTTACTGATATTTTTCAGCAGACGTCTTTCGCTGTAGGTCAGTGCATTGCTCAATGCTGTGAGTCACGAACAAGACTGTTGCTCAGGTGTGTTGTGTTTGTGACACCTAAGTCAAATACACCACAGACTCACACCAGCACAACACACCTGAGTAACAGTCTTCTCCGTGACTCACAGCATTGAACAATGCACTGACCTAGTGTTAAACGCGTCTGATGAAAAATATCAGTAAGTAGTGGTTCTTTCGCAAAGTAATACCAAAAGTGTAATTTATAAGAAAACCTCAAGTTGTACAACACAAAAACTGGAAGTCTTAAATTAAGAAAATGCATTATGGGCATTAGGAAGAAAATAAGTTTCTTTCCTTTAGATATAGAAACAGATTTTCCTTTACACCGATTTCTTTGACGTAAACAGATTGAAAAAAGTATTTAGAAGTAAAAAAAAATTTACAATGTTTTGTTTGATAAAGTCTAACCTTTCCTTAGTTCTACCTAATTCGTCCATCTTTTTCTCTTTTTCTACTTTTATCAAGTAGTCACGTCGTTATGGACCGCAAAGAGAGTAGATGTTTTCGATACACCACCTGCACTCATGACGTCATCATCTCCCCTCCCTTCTTCCATATAACGGGGATTTCTATGTCCCTACCTTAACCTTATCTGTATTCCCATTTTCTTATATCCTATGTAGCGATAATAATAATAATAATAATAATAACCATTCTTCTTAAACTCAACAAGTACCAAAAACAAATTCCAGTAAATTCCTACTGAGGTTACAAAAAAAAAATATATATTTTTTTAGTTATCTTAGAGCACTATTCATGATATTGTGTGAGCTAATAGAAGGAATTTGTACAAGATATATATCAGGAGAGTGTGAGCTAATAGAAGGAATTTGTACAAGATATATATCAGGAGAGTGTGAGCTAATAGAAGGAATTTTTAAAAATCTAGAAATTTAATTTAACGAAGTCAACATGTACTGAAAACCGTAAATAATATTATGCCTTTAAAGGTCTTATATATTTAATCCCCTTTAATGACACATAAGGAAGGTGGCATTATCTTATTCTCTCTACAAGTAATGACTTTCTCTGTCGAGTAAACAGCCAGCTTTGCGTTTCCCCATGTTATGAAAATTTCCGGCCTTACGTAATTCTAGGAATGCCATTCCAGATATGAAAGCACATTATCGAACGCTAATAAAGCGGGCGACACATTAACATTGTATTCATCTGATAAGGGCGTGCAAACGGCATGGGATTATCTTAACTAAGTGATGGCTGTTAGATTAGGCCGAAACCTTAAGTGTTGCAGTGAACATGAAAAGGCAAACAAGCCCAGATCACGCACTATTGTAGTGATTTCACTATAAACGTCTTAATTCACTATAATTTTATTATTAGGTTAGTGTTTTATGAGGAGTGTTGATAAAAATGTTTGAGCCATTAAATCTCGTTAACCATGCTATTTAACTTTACATAACCCGAACAATATTGGAGTACAGTATTTCACTTACTTGTCTAATAATGTTTTAAGTGATGACTTCTTTACGCGCGGTGAACAAAACATGAGATTAAATCATTGCTTTCGAGTCACGCTATGTCTGAAACGTATACTTTACAGCAAATACCTTACAACATATGATTTCATGTAACAGCTTATTTTGTATTATATGTTATGTTGTAGTACAGCCATTTTACACTTATATTATTATTAAATAGTTTTAATCGATTAATTAATATATGAATTAATTAAACTTTTGTTAAATCTCAATTCAAATAATTCAATTCAACGATAATATTAAGTTATGTATTTTTAATCCAATTTGCTACATTTTTTGGAAAAAGCTGTTATATGTCTTCTGCGTTTGCTTATCAGATAGCTTTCGTGCTCCAGTGTCGCTTAGACGTCTTAGCAGAAGCACATCTGTCGGCGTGGTGTCTGCCTGTTGCTCAGTATAGTGTAGTGCAGTTTCCAAGGCGGCCGTTCCTTCACCGTGACTAATTTTTCCTTCTTGTACGGGAAATTGTAAGTCAAACTCTGAAATAAGAAAGATCCGATGTATCCCTAAATGGGATGAGGGGGCACCTGTTTAAATATGATAAAAAGACACAGGGACAGAATGTCAGGTCCAGGAGAGAAGGAAGGAGAATAAGAAGAAAAATAAAGAAGGAAAAAAAGAGACTGATGAAATAGGTCCAGGACCTGCTCATCAGGGATGTAGGTGGGCTCGTCGGGGTTCCCCCCAAACAAGTGTCTCGGTAGAACCATCATCTTTATTCTCGTCGTCACTGCCTTCAGTAGTTTCTTGTACCATTTCAATAGTCGTAACATGTGTTATTGTTACTTACTTACGTTGATTCTTTCTCATGAATTGACGTGTGTCTGTATCATCAACATTTTCACAACCTGGAAGTTTCTTGATAAGAAATGACAAATCTGTTTCTTCTTGTGGATCAGTGACAGAGGCAACAGTTTTATTATGACTCAGGACTTTATTCCTTGACTTACTTATTGTTAATCCTTTTATTTCGTTCCATGATTTGGCTATACAGTGTACACAGCTTCCTTAACTGTATTTCTTTTTAGAAAGCCTACAATGCTTTCTTTTGCTTCAGTCGCTTCCAAGGCAACGTGTGTATTTTTATTCATTCATTCCAGAACACGCTGATCCATCTTCTGGATTAGCCTCGTAACATTTGTTGGTAGAAATAACGCACAGATATCACCAAAGCACAGTTGATCTTCGTCGAGATGTAACGGTGCTATGTCTGACTGTGGAATAGCCTACCGAGGCAAATTCTTTACTTTTAAAAACTCTTCAGTTTCGGACACAAACTCATTCAAAAACCACTCTTTGAATAGTTCTCTATCCATCCAATCAGCACCTTAGTTCTTTTACGTAACCGGCAATGCTGACGTGGAAGTGTTTTTAAACGCCCGCGGCTTAGCTGATTTATCCCGCGACGTATGCTTAGAAGTCGGAATCGAATTTAACGGAAGCTCGAAAAATCGGGACTCGGAATTTCGAGACTCTCCTGTACGTTTCGTTAACACCATTAGGATCATGAAATCTTTACAACTGTAGTGGGTGTAAAAAGTTCAGTTGTAAATTGACGATGTTAATTGTAATAGCAAAGTGCAACTTACAAAAGGCTTTGTAACTGTTTTATAATATTTTGCAAATAAGTGATTTTTATTGTTCAAGTTATAACTCACGCTATTATATTTACTCTAAGTACTCTACATTTACTATTGTTTGGGTACTTTACATTAAGTATCAGAATAATTAGATGAATACATTTTATTAATAGAATCCTGATATGTTAAAAGAACGAAAAAGAAGCAACTTTCAAAGTACTCTCAAAATCCCCATATTTTGTGTTGCATTGTTTGTATGAGTGCGCGCGTGTGTGAATTCAATTACTTACTCTTTATAAACTCGTTACTAACAAAGAAGACTTCTCATGAATTAAAAAAAATATTATTAATTAATATTCTTTAAAAATGATACTAATGAAAAATTTCGTTGTTAATGAAAACAAAAAATAATTTTTAAAATTATGCAAAGTCTTGTAAACAGATTTTGATTACCTGAACAGAAATAATGGCCGAGATTTTATGGCGCAAACGTCTGTTTATAGTTGGTTTCAGTGACGCATGACCAGTAGTGCCAACTTGTTCTAGAGAGGTCGTGATATTTGAAAAAAAACCCTAACTAACCTAAATTTAGTAATGACTGACGTAGTTTCAGAATTAGTTTGGTTACATCGAGCTCTCTCCTGTGTTTGTAGGAATGGTAGGTTATATACCTGGAAAGACTTTGTAACCAAGACTTTGTGCTGCAGTTGTTGGGCTTAGCTGAACCTTCCTTACCCGAAGATTACTTATAGGGCATTACTACACGGACCTAATATCGGCAGCGTTTTTTCCGTCTTATTGGAACACACGCTCGCATATGGCGCATACTATACGAGCCGACAATTCTGCACCGATAGACGAATTCAAAAGCGGAGAAGCGGAGTTAACAGAGAGTTAATCGACTCTGAGAGAGTAGCGTGACTGACTATACGGACCAAATAATGGCGGAATGTTATATATACGCCTGAATACAAATAATTTATTAGTATCTAAACTTACTTTTGGGTTATGACAAGTCTCTAAGCAACTCCTGCTTCTCTTCATGTGCATATCCTGTTTCTTCAAACTATCGGAAAACAGAAAAAGCAGTTCCTCAAAGGAAGACTCTGACATTCTATAGTATAGGAAAAACCGGTCTGAATATTTCCTGTGATCATTAAACATAATGCCAAACTGCCCAGTTGTTAATCTGTTAGCCAACAGTGGATGGTTTGACCAACGTCTTTTAGTGTTAAATACGCATTGAAGTAAACCCATGAAATGCAAAGCTCCGACACAAACTACCTTTCCCACCTACATTTTGATACTGGATAGTCGGTACTTTTTATAAATTTGTCCCTTGATAAAACGCCCGTATATCATGCCCTTTGGAAAGTCAGCCTCAATTCCGCGTGAGAAATTCGGCTCGTATAGTAATGTCAAATTCTGCCGTTTTCACGCCGATATTCGGTCGCCTATTTTCGGTGCGTATAGTATGGCCCTTAGATAGGGTAGATTTCTTTACGGATTATAAAGATATTTAAAACTGTATAGAGATCTATTGCAACGTAGTTTCTCTAGGACCGCCAGTCTTCCTGAGTCCTTCCACTATTCCTGAAGGAATTCTAGCCCTTAAAAAGTTACACTTTACTAGATCTTGACGTGGTAGTTAGCTTCTCTGACTTCACCAGTACCAAACACTTCAAAAGAAATACTGGAATGTGTGTTTATGAAAGCAGAGACAGCGTGAAAACGATTTATTGTACTCTACTTTATAATAAATAATATGAACAATAGAAAAAAGCTAGGGGAAAAGCTGGATTTTTTAAAAATCAGAGGTGTAGTAGAGGTTAAGTCCATGAACAGTGTTTAAATTCCAACTATAGTTAGATTAAAATTAGAAAGGTAGTTTGTCATTCTATATGTACGAGACCTGGTTACTAAGTTTTCCAAATCTCGGACAGGTTGATCTTCTCACAATCGGAATGTCAGGCCTGCCATATTTTTAATTACACTTTACACAAGGCCGTCACTTGTTTTCCTCTACAGTAATCGTTCCTGTGAGAGATATGAATGGAGCAATGACAGCGACGTAGTGACGAAGTGGCAACACAAGGTCCAGCTGGCTACTCACCCTGTCAACGTTCAAATACCCTCCTAATTTTAATTCGACTGTAATTTTGTTAATAATCTCTGATTTATCATTCTCGTTCGAATTCAACAAATACAGTAGAGTTTTGAAATTCCGAGTCCTGATAATTAGAAATTCCGTTAAATTCGAGCCTATTTCTAATTGAGCCTATTTTATCTATTTGAAAGAAAATGATGAGTCGGGCTTCCAAGATATATACCGTAAGCTATATTAATACGGTATATAAAGAATTTGAGTCAGGCTTTCAATAAATATCCATATAAAGTTCTATAAACTGATTTTGTACGTTCTTAACTATAGTACTGTATTAGGGTTTATTAAAACACCTATTTTTTCTAATGCACAGGAGCGTATTTCCGTTTAATCCGAGTTTTCGGTAATCCGAGGGGTCTCGGTCCCATCTACCTCGTATTATCGAGACTCTACTGTAATACCAATTATTAATAATTTAATCATCCATAGTTTGGTTAACTTTCAGGATCCGACATTCGCACGTATGAGTACTGATCTATTCCTTTCCATGTAACGAACAAGTAAAACATTTTTGTATTGTAGTAGAATGAATGTACGTTTAAGTGGATTCTTTTGCAGTTTCTAACATCAAAACACTATCCTTCGTAGACACATTTCGGATTAGCTTCATTATCAAAACTTTACACTGTACTATTTGCTTAAGTCAGTCAGTCAGAGAGGGGGTTATGCAACGTCTGTCACCAACAATGGCTGCGGGTAGGAATATGGGAATAAGGGCTGGATGTAGGGGGGGGGGTTTCTGGGGGGGGGCGGTAATGTCGTATAAACCTTGCTCACCATTCGAACAGTATACAAGAACAGTTTAAAGTTTTAATAATGGAGTTAATCCGAAACGCGTCAACGAAGAATAGAATTTAGTTGTTAGGAAACGAAGTAGAATATACTCAAGTGTATGTATATGCCTAACAGAAATAAAGGTGAGTGTATTAAGGATTTCCCTGAGTTTGAAGGCGCACTGGTCCACTGTATATGAAGAGAGATAACAAACAGCAGAAACACAAGCTAACAAATTCTATTTCCTCACTCTGGCCCCCTGACTTGCCCTCGGTTTGATGATAGTTTTTTATCAATTCTGTAAAATTTCTTGGTTTATATGCACGTATTGCAGTGTTATTGCTTTTTTTGAATTTTTTTTTTTTGTAGCCGTAAGGCTGGGGCTCCACTTGCCGTTATTTATTGCGCTACAAAGTGTGGTTGGTAAGTCTAAGGAGTGGGAAGGCAGTGAAAAAACGGAGGTGGCTCCACTAGCGACAGTCTGCAGCGACAACCATTTAGGCTGGGGCTCCACTTGGCGTTATTTATCGCGCTACAAAGTGTGGTGGGTAGGTTTGGGGAATGGGAAAGCAGTGAACTAACGGAGGTGGCTCCACTAGCGACAGTCAGCAGCGACAACCATTTAGGCTGGGGCTCCACTTGTCATTATTTATCGCGTTACAAAGTGTGGTTGGTAAGTCTGAGGAATGGGAAGGCAGTGAACTAACGGAGGTGGCTCCACTAGCGACAGTCAGCAGCGACAACCATTTAGGCTGGGGCTCCACTTGTCGTTATTTATTGCGCTACAAAGTGTGGTTGGTAAGTCTAAGGAGTGGGAAGGCAGTGAAAAAACGGAGGTGGCTCCGCTAGCGACAGTCTGCAGCGACAACCATTTAGGCTGGGGCTCCACTTGGCGTTATTTATCGCGCTACAAAGTGTGGTGGGTAGGTCTGGGGAATGGGAAAGCAGTGAACTAATGGAGGTGGCTCCACCAGCGACAGTCAGCAGCGACAACCATTTAGGCTGGGGTTCCACTTGTCGTTATTTATCGCGCTACAAAGTGTAGTTGGTAAGTCTGAGGAATGGGAAGGCAGTGAACTAACGGAGGTGGCTCCACTAGCGACGGTCTGCAGCTACAACCTTTTATTTGTATATTTATCTTGCTACAAAGTGTGACGAGTAACCACTTGCCGTTATTTATCGTGCTACAAAGTGTGGTTGGTATGTCTGAGGAATGGGAAAGCAGTGAACTAACTGAGGTGGCTCCACTAGCGACAGTCAGCAGCGACAACCATTTAGGCTGGGGTTCCACTTCTCATTATTCATCGCGCTACTAAATGTGGTTGGTAAGTCTGAGGAGTTGGAAGGCAGTGAACAAATGGAGGTGGCTCCACTAGCGACGGTCTGCAGCTACAACCTTTTATTTGTATATTTATCTTGCTACAAAGTGTGACGAGTAACCACTTGCCGTTATTTATCGTGCTACAAAGTGTGGTTGGTATGTCTGAGGAATGGGAAGGCAGTGAACTAACTGAGGTGGCTCCACTAGCGACAGTCAGCAGCGACAACCATTTAGGCTGGGGTTCCCCTTGTCATTATTCATCGCGCTACAAAGTGTGGTTGGTAAGTCTGAGGAGTTGGAAGGCAGTGAACAAATGGAGGTGGCTCCACTAGCGACGGTCTGCAGCTACAACCTTTTATTTGTATATTTATCTTGCTACAAAGTGTGACGAGTAACCACTTGCCGTTATTTATCGTGCTACAAAGTGCGGTGTGTAAGTCTGAGGAACGGGAAGGTAATGAACAGAGGTTGTTCCACTCGCGAGAGTCTCCAGCGACAACCTTTTACTGTATGCTGTAGAGTGATGTGTCACGCGAAAATGGAACCTGTTCTATCTTTGCGCTACCCTTTGCCGCCAACAGGTTGCTCCACACGATGTAGACTGTAGTGTTGCGTCTGCAGCCTAGGCGGTCCCGGCTCATGTCTACCGCACAATAAACAGTAGTGAAGTCAGACAGCGTGCGACGACACTGCAGATAATGGTTGCTATTCTGCTGCCTGTGGAGTCAACCAACTGTCGCATATAGTGCCTTAAACTTACGTGGCGATAGACTACGCCAAGTGGAGCCCCATCGTTACAGTAACGCCAAAAAAGACCTTTGTAGGAGAAATTATCAATATCACGGTAAATAGCGTCATATTCTTCATTGTATTGTTGCGTCACTATATCTTATATAACACGCTCTGCATTCAACAAATATTAACTCTTAGATATGCATACGTCACAAAGATATGTACACTTTTTCTTAATACTAATATACGAAACGTTATCTGTTTTAGACTATCAGCGACAAATATTTCGTTAGTTAAACACTGATAGCGTTGGATAATTTAGATCACAATGGCATGTGACTAGATGGGCTGCAATAGTGTTTAGAACGTTTTTCCAGGAACCACAGCATATATACTCAGCTGGAAGTAACCTAAATTTTATTTAATGTAACTTGGAGAAATTCCACTTGGAATTGTTTAGATTAGAAAACAAACTGAATTCATTTAGTACGGAAGTAAATAGAGGGCTTAATAGAATTTAAAATGATGCTTTGAGAGGTCCTCACCGCTCCCAAATTATTAACCCCTGATTTTTATGAAAACTTGTTTGTCAGTATTACCATTTTAATAGTGAAGTTTAATAAGGCGTTTCAGCTTACTTCACCAGCCTTATTATTTTGAACGGTATAAAAATAGTGGTATACTTAGAAAATGAGCGTTAGGGGAGGGGGGGAGCTTAAGCCATACTGCTGTTCTGCAAAATTTCAAAAAAATATCATCGCTCTGAATATGATGGAATGTTTCCACCAATATCGAATTTTGGACTCATTTGGTAATTTTATCGTTAAATTATTTACCTATAAATTATTAGTAAAATTAATTTTTTTTAATAATTGAAGTGAGTTTTATAATTATCTTTTTTTATTTAAAGTTATATATAAAACTTGAGATAAATTTTATATATAGAAATAAATTACGAATTTCGATATCGGTGGTAGCATTATGTCACAAAATTATTACTTCACTTGCTTTAAGTACGCAAGCGTTCAACATTACAGTTGAATTTAAATTAAAAAAGTATTTGAATTTTCACAAGCAGCGTTGTCATTTCGTCAGTATACTGCTATTGTTAAATCGTTTTTATGAACAATTCACTAAAAATAATGGCAACACTGTCAAAACAGGTTTTAATGAAAATCCATTATTCGGGAGCGGGGACAACTTTTCCAAGACTCTTCGACCTCGGCTGAAAAATACACTTTTAATTCTACTATACTTATGGACTGTTTATAGTAATTTATGAATTGTATATTTGAATTATACGCTTGGGGTAATGCGCATGTAGCCTATGCTCCCCATAAATAATGGAACATTTTACGCCATCCATGATCCAAAGTCATTTTACCAAAAGCGTTTTTCATATAATAATCCTAACTACAATTTACCATATCCCTCTAAAATCCCCAAAATGTGGCACCTGTCTATAAGTGTTCTTCTCTGTATTTAAATTATACTGTTGAATTTAAACCTAAATGTATTGATTGTGGGTTTATTTAGTGAATAGGTTGTGCAGCCGGATTTACCCATTCATAACGTGTTAACTTTTCCTGTCCTACTGACCTTCTTGGTTTTATACAGACTTTTATGGTTAAATTGTTCACGCTCTTCCTTGTGAGAGGCTAGGCGGTGAATGGAAACGTCGCGAGTTCCTTGACTCCAGCGAGCCATCGAGGATCTTCGATGGCAAATACTGTGCATTGAACTGGGAGGCTAAAGTTTCACTGCATGTGTTTGTGCAACTTGAGCACGAGATTTTATTGTCAAATACATAAAAGTTATTATAATCCAAAAGAATATGTAAATGCATAGTAAATTGTTAGGTGTCGAATAGTCTCTATATTGGTTTAGGAAATCCCATTCTGTTTTTTAATTCTTTCAATTAGCTCACCATCTCCTCATCTTCCTCAAATACAGCCGTAAAGAAAATACTTTTTATTCATCCACTCAAGTTCAAATACGTTTTTCAAAACTTGTAGTGGGTGACACTAGATGTTAATATAGTGTTTTTCAAATATTAATTAATTAAATAAATTTAATTAATTAATTTTAGTTTTATATGGGAGCAAAGCTATTCACAAAAGAGGCAATATAGTTATTTCTTCTGCAATATACGTATTTTAAGTTAAAGGTTATGTGGTAGAACAGCTGTTTTGACGCATAGATTATGTTACTTTATTTATATTATTGTAATTATTTTAATAAAAAGTAACTAAAATAATTTTTTAATGATAAAAGTTGGAATTAACTTTAAAAAACTTTTTATATTACTTGTTTGTTCTCTAAAAGTCAGGACATCCAACGTCGTTTTGTATTGTGCAGAAGTATTTTATCGGCTCCGAAAACTGTATAATAGTTTATAATATATTTCGATATGTTTACAGGCTTGTAAAGGAACTACTGCACAGTATTATTTGAGCCCATTTCGTTGTAGAGATAAAGTTTTTGATCCAACAAGTTTTTTTTTGTAAGGAACTAAACAAGAATAATTGATTTTTTGAATTTTATAGTCAATTACGTTCGGTGAATCTTATTAATCACTTAAAACAATAGTTTATGACTATCCGAACTTTGAATTTAGTAAATTTGTTAAGATTTACTGATACAGAACGTTTTCGATCGCTATGTGCCGATCTTCATCAGTGTCTTCTGCTTGGAGATGTTGGTTCAAGCGGTGACGGTTTTAAAGGTAGGTTTTATACTATATATTATAAGTTACAAAATACAAAAAAAACACTAAAATTTACACTACAGACAAGGAAAACAGATACATCACATTACCATTCATAAACAAAACAACAAACAAAATAGCCCGCAAATTTAAAAAAATAGGATACAAAATAGCATACAAAACTAATAACAAGTTACAATACAAAATACAACACAACACCAACAACAAGGACAAACTACAAGCACCAGGCGTATACAAACTGAACTGCGACGAATGTAACAAATTCTATATTGGACAAACAGGTCGCAGCTTTAAACAAAGAATCGAAGAACACAAACAGAACACCAACTCAACATTTTACAACCACATAAAAGATACAGGACACAAATACACAGAGATTTACCATAACCTAGAAATCCTACACATCAACAAAAAAGGACCACATCTCAACACACTAGAACAATATGAAATTTACAGACACACAAAGTACAAACATATTAAACGAAGAAACACAATACAAATCACACATACTCTTCGATACTATCGAAAACCTACCTTTAAAACCGTCACCGCTTGACCCAACATCTCCAAGCAGAAGACACTGATGAAGATCGGCACATAGCGATCGAAAACGTTCTGTCTCAGTAAGTTTTAACAAATTTACTAAATTCAAAGTTCGGATAGTCATAAACTATTGTTTAAGTGATTAATTGATTTTTGTTTTATTAATTTTTGTACATATTACATTTTTTTAAAAATTCAAAACTATTGTGATCCATCTATAAACATCAGTACAGTTTTCTGTTGTTCAGACATGTAACTAATAAAATTGAAAATATCTTTTTCTCTTTGAGTTTCAAGTGTCCGAGTATTTTTTCCTAGTGCAAACTTACAGTCAATTCAAAACTTTTCAAACAGGTTTTGTTGAGTTTTTCAAAATAAATATTAAATTGCGTTTATTCGTAATGGTATTCTGATAGCTTTTCTAAGAACATTTTCTAACTGGTTTCCAATGTTAGTTACTTTATCTCACTACATCACTATACATTCAACAGCTCGAAGAACGCTTGGGAAATAGTCTTTCATTTTCATAAGTTTGCATTGACTTTTGTCATAGGTATTCACTTTTGTTATTCTATTAAATTTAGTTTCAAACATATTTCACTATTATCGTGTGGATCAAAAACAAAACAATAAATACGGTTGAATCTTCTGACTTCAAAATAGAAATGACAAAATTCCAAGAAGGTAACCATAACGCTTATGCCAATAACTACAGCGGCATTATTAATTATCAAAATAAATATTTCTTTTGCACTGTACACTATTAATTTGCTGAGCATTGCCGTGCGAAGTTTTGATATTATGGCATCATCAAACCCTAAACAAAATCCAAACCAGTTGTGTTTTCTAATAATACTGACAGTCTGTATAGCTGGTCACAAGTTAGCTGGCGCGCGTCCTTGAAGGGCGAACATGGGTGGGGGAAGGGTAGAGGAAGCAAAAGACCGTTCACCAGACATCATAATATGTATTTATATTACAATAATGTAGATTTGACAACGCCGAAAGGGCGCTATAAATATTATTTTATTTTATTTGTTAAATTAACCAGATCGTTTGCATACAGTTTTGAACAAATTGACTTATATCACTTTTTTAAACTACCGCAACGCCTTAGCGATGGCTTTTGATGCAACACGCACTACAAAAACCAATGTTTTTGAATAGGGCTAACTTTTTGTTTTCTATGATCGATCGTGCGACGGCTTTCGAGTGAACATGCTATACGTGAGGTCGGTGAAAGAGGATGTTAAATGTTAAATGCTGGTATTTAGTATTGAATGGCCGGTTCTCTTTGGGCAAGTTACGTCTCGACCTGCCCCACCCACAACATTTAGAGGTAATACAGGTGCAATTCTGTAATGTTAATTAAAACTGCTAGCCATTGTGTTTAGCCTTTGTGAAACTGCGCCACCGGTTGAGCCAATTACATAACTGGTGAAACTGCGCTCCTAAATCCTCATTTCGTAAACTGTGGAAAGCGCACAAATTGTTTACTTATTTAATTATAAATATTTCAGGTTAAGCTGCGATAGTATTCGTTTGTTACGTCAACTCCTCCACGTTTTGGCTAATTCCGGTGCAAGATGTCAACACATATGATGCGTTTAACTAGGTTGAGAACATGGAAAATGTGATGTCTTAAAATATTTAACATCTCTATAGTGACGAATTCACCATTTATTTAGAAATATTAGATCTTTTTATTCAATTCATTCTATTAGTTTACACTCTCCCTGTATATATCTTGTTCAAAATTTCAATCCTTAATAAAATACTGTTTATTCATTCACCTAAGGTAAATATATTTTTTTTAGCTTGTAGTTAATCACATTTGATGTTACTACAGTTTTTTTTCAAATATTAATTCATTAATTAAATTTAATGAATTAATTTTAGTTTTACAAGGGAGAAAAAGTTTTACAAAAGGGGCAAGGTATGAAATATAGTTGTATCCCATTTGGCTTACAATAAGTTATAACATATGATTTCATAAAACAGCTGATTTTATGTTATAGTTTAAGTAAAAGCTGTTTTAACGCATAGGTTGTGTTAGTTTATTTATATTATTTGAAATTATTTATTAAAAAGTAACAATAAAATTTTTCTTCATTCTTTAATTTTTTGTTTGTTTATATTACTTATTAAAAATAAAACAGAAAACCCGTTTGAAAAACAGAAAGTACTGTGTAAAGTATCATCACACCGTAAATATAAGTAAAGTGCCGTATATATAAGTATACGGTACTTATATTATTAACATACGGCTCTGTTACCATCTACTGAGAACAATCATCTTACTCTTCTAAGCCACGTCATATATCTGCGGTTGATTAGTGCTCTCAAACTACCTGAACTATATACGTGTAGTGTGGACCACATAACCGAGCACTTGCCCTTGAGAGATCGCACACGATTTCTCGTGTACTACCTCTTCTGAAAACATGTTACATTTTCAGAATGTTCTGAATTCGTATGTTGGCATCAACAGCTTCTGCATCCGATATGTCTACACATATTTCAAGATTGTTTGTTATTTCATACCGAAACTAATTTATCTAATACTGACCGTCTCATGCAAGTCAGTGTTTTGACAATTCTTATCATGTTCGTAGGAAAGTATTTATACTGACCCTCTAACTCGTGTCTCGCCTACTGCGATCTCTCAAGGCCAAGTGCAGGGTTACGTGATCTGCCGAGAACTATTAAGATGATCAGCAATAAAGATGCAAGCTAATATCCGGTAATGAATTGGCACGCGAAGAAGTAGAAACTTAATAAAAAGAACTAAACTAAATAAAGAGAAATATCAGAACAAATGCGTCATGTTCGTAAACAAATCATTAGCTTGTTAAGCGTTCCTTTATGTTTATGCAACCAGTTGCATAAGATGTGGCTTAAGTAACACTTGCATAATTTATTATCATAGATATTACGTATTTACTGTCTGATGAAATTAGAACTGAAATCAAATAAAACTGATCGTTTTGTTAGATATTTGAATAGAACAGAGAGAAGAAATTGCTGATAATTTATTTTACTTTTCAAAAAATTAATATCACATGAAAATTCGCCCCCCACTAAATATTCTCAAATATTAAGTTTTTTCTTTGATAATTAAAAGATATACAACTACAAAATGACTATTCGTTGTCTAAGGATTTAGCCTAATCGTCATCCGGGTAAATCATACTTAACTCGAAGGTTTTTTGCTTGAGAACTCAAAACTTACTTACATAATTATAAACAATATATATATATATATATATATATATATATATATATATATATATATATATAGAATATCAAATGTGTTTTCCTGTTAGAATATTTTTAAGATCAAGTAATATACACAAATACAGGAATATTCAATTTATTGAATAATAAACTCAAAGCTTTTCGTTGGTTTACATTACCAACATCCTCAGGAGTACAACACTAAGAATTTAGTGATTCTTAGTGTTGTACTCCTGAGGATGTTGGTAATGTAAACCAACGAAAAGCTTTGAGTTTATTATTCAATAATTTGAATATTCCTGTATTTGTGTATATTATTTGATCTTAAATATATATATATATATATATATATATATATATATATATATATATATATACACTTAAAAAATATAAAACCTCATATTGCAGCTACCTACATGTCTGAGCGAACTGTAGGATGAAACAGGACGCTGAACACTCGAAATTCGAAGAGACTAAAGTAAAGTCCCATAAAGTAGCTTTTTGGGCTCCATCTGGTATCTATTAGGTCTATAAAAGTGAGACATGCCCAAAACATGACACGAGATGATCACAACTGCGATGATACACTAATGATGCTGCAAGACTTCACATCATAATAACAACCTAGCTAGCCACTAGGATGCCCAATGGAATGAGAAAACGAAATATTTAACTAATTTCAGTCTGCGAATTTGTCACACTCCAAACTAGTTTGAGATACAATCAGTCTAATGTGTTAGCTTTTTGGACGTTACTTCAAGAAGTTAGTACAGAATAAAGTACTAATATATAACCACATTTATAAGCATATCTGGACAGGGTGTTCTAAATAAAAGGCACGTGCAAGAAGATCATTGAGACGCTGCAAAACGATGTATTAAGGGCCGTAGTTATCTTTACAAAGGACAGAAATACTCTTTGTTAATAAAAAAATTGAAACGACCTCGAATAACGGCTACGTTGCCACCCTAGACAATGTTTACCCGAATTGACAACTGATGAGGACAAAATCCTTCGAGTTGGTGTAATGAGTGACCTTAATTGATGCATTGTACTGTGATAAGATCTTTTCGACACAGGTGGACAATATTATTGTTATAACTAAGTTGCATGAGGAGTAATTTACAGTTCGTGTTTGAGTGGTTTCGAAATGTTATCGTTATCCTTTAAGAGTCTGTGAGTCGTTATTCAAGTCCATTCTCGAGTGAGTTAACAGACGTTTTCCGAAGATATTAGAAAGCCAATATTTGCGGAAGTTAAAGCTCCTCATACTTCATACATACTTTTCATTAAATCAGTTTTCATTTTCACTTAGAGGTTATGTATAAATAATTTCCAATTAGCTCCTATTTATATTCAGAAATATCTTAGTTTTGCTTATTTAAATGATAAGATATTATTTTAAACATCAGATGTTTTCTTTAATCGTAGGTTACGTTACTTTATGTATGGTATTTATTTTTAATTTAAACCAATATATTTATAATATACAATATACAATAACAATATTCACGACTTGTCCTGTAGCAAAGTTCATGCAATATAACAAGTTTTAAGTAGCCTACATGCGTATTTTAGGTGATTTTCTTAGTATTTCACCCACCCCCCTCCCACGCACAGACTCACACGCGTTCGCACACGCTCGCACGCGCACACATACACACACACTCACACTCACACTCACACACACACACACACTCACTCTCTCTCTCTCACACACACACACAACACGCAGATTTGTTTCATTTTTCTTGCAGTAACCGTTATCATGATAGGCACTGGTTATGTTGTGATTTGATATCCCTGCCGGTTATTGTTCGTGTTTTAGAGACTGAAATGCAATAGAAAGAGGTCATTTTTTAGTGTCCATTACCTGTTCCTTTGTTACTATGCGGGATCATTAACCCGGGCGCATGAACGTGTATAAAGGGCCATGCAATGACCGCTTACATTTGTGCTTTCATAACTTTCCAAGAAATGGAAACTATAATAAGAAATTTGTTGTTTAATAACTGATGCATTGCTTTTGGTTTTCATTGCTGATAAGGCGATTGTATTAAACAATGCATTTATTACGTCTTTAAATTAGACTATTTTAATGTCTGGTAATGTCGAATGGTAATGTCTGGTAATGTCGAATGGTAATATTTGGTAATGTCGAATGGTAATGACTGGTAATGTCGAATGGTAATGTCTGGTAATGTCGAATGGTAATGACTGGTAATGTCGAATGGTAATGTCTGGTAATGTCGAATGGTAATGACTGGTAATGCCGAATGGTAATGTCGAATGGTAATGACTGGTAATGTCGAATGGTAATGTCTGGTAATGTCGAATGGTAATGACTGGTAATGTCGAATGCATTCTTTCGACTTGTAAACAGTAACGCATCTGTGGGGTTGCAGAATCAGGACTATTGGGTCGCAGCATCACGTCTGAGGATTCGCAGCATCACGTTTTTGGGGTCGCAGCATCACGTCTAAAGGATTGCAGCATCACGGCTGTGGGTTCGCAGCATCATGTCTGTAGGTTCGTAGCATCACGTCTGTGTGGTCACAGCATCACGTCTGTGGGGTCGCTGCTTCGCGTCTGTGGGTTCGCAGCATCACGGTTTTGGGGTCGCAGCAACACTGTTTTGGGGTCGCAGCATCACTGTTTTGGGGTCGCAGCATCACGTTTTTGGGGTCGCAGCATCACGTCTGTGGAGTCGTAGCATCACTTCTGTAGGTTCCAGCATCAGGTCTGTTGTGTCGCAGCATCGTGTCTGTGGGGTCACGTATATGGGGTCACGTGCCCACTCTCTGTCTAGATGATAAAAAAAATATTACCGGTTATACGCAGGCATAAAATGAAAGATAAAGAAAAGTATTTAAATCAGAAGCACCAAGGAAAGGAGATGATGATCTGATACAGGAGTACTGGAATATATGGCTCCCAAATGGGAGAACAACCCGGAGCCCATGGAAATGTTTGTGAAAGCAAAACCTATAAAACCAAAACCCTAGGGAATGACTCGCACGAGTCATGTAATCATCTTAGACAGTAATGGCGAAATATATTAAAGACAGAGGGTCTATTTAAGGAGAGGGATATGGTGGTGCGATGTATTGATTATAAATCCAACTATAAAAAGCCCAAGAAAGGACAAAAAGAAAAGAAATCTTAAAAAGTGGTTTGAATACTTTAAGTATATGAAACTTTTATCTCGACTGTCAGTGAGGAAAGTTTATTATCAAATAATTGTCATACAAAGTAAATGTATTTAGGTAATTAGATAAGTGTGAAACAACTGGATAAGTATGAATAACTTTGATTGTTAAGTTGCTGTTGTTCAAAACCCTATGACGTCCTACAAACGAAAGCAAACACAAAACTAAAATGATTATTTTATAAAATACAGTATTTGGAAAAGCAAAGGCACGATTCCAGCTAATAACACTGTTACGTAACACCATACAACGCTGGAATGCGATGATGCCTTCTAAATTGGAATACAAATAAATCGTTCATTATAGGTATATTGAATTCATTATAGCAACATTTATTTAAATAAA
Organism: Prosapia bicincta; assembly: GCA_036971475.1. NCBI lineage: Eukaryota > Metazoa > Arthropoda > Insecta > Hemiptera > Cercopidae > Prosapia > Prosapia bicincta. The sequence goes on along the minus strand of JBAIZL010000003.1, from coordinate 4,112,426 downwards.
AATTAATATTTTTAAAATTGATAAATACTATTTAGTAATAAAAATGTACAACAGTATACAAAAAATAGAAACAGCCTACGAGTAATTAAAACAGCTGTTGTATGAAATTATACTTAATTTAATCAAATAAATGCACTATATTTCTAAATAAATAGTAAATTACATTAAAACTATATTTAAACATAACCCCAATGTAATGCGAAAAATGCTTAGCTTCATCCGACTCTATTATAGGCGTCGGTTGATTCTCAATAATTTTTTTAATAATCAGAAAGTATTCGGGGAAGTATTGTCCTTACATGGGTATTGCGTTTTCTATAGCAAAAATGTGTGAAATGTGCCTAAAAACGTTTTCGATCCACTAAATCAAAATTTTACTGTGAACTTCGTGTCACTCTAAAGTACAACGGGTTGTCAAATTTTACGTGAAATGTTATAACATTTTTGTATTTTATTAATTGTAGAAAGTACAAGACGGTCTAAAACCGTTCATTTGTCATCTAACGATACTTTCTCTGTGCGGATGAAATGAAGTTAAACCTATACAGCTGTAATGAATTAATCAAGCACAAGGCAGAAACAATGAAGTTATATAAGAAGACAAGTTCCGGGTCAGAAGTTTGGAGTTCGTTGTCTGTAGTGAAGGCCTTGTTTACGTAACACAACCACATTGGCTCATTCAATCAGATGTTTGTTGGTTTTTTTAAAGGCAATTTATACGCAGACACTGCAGGTTTTTTTAAATGCCTAGAAAAACATTATGAGTGGATTCCTTTCTCGAAAATAAGAAAAGAAAGTTATATAATCATGTTTCAAGGGTTTGATAGTATTACAAAAACGTTTTCGCTGTTCTCTGGATGTAGTGAAAGAACGTCGAGAGTATTGTATATAAAAACATGTATTTTGTTGGTTTTTTTGTTTAACATTTACTGCCGTTATCTCGTAAATCTAAAACTCTAAGTGTTCGGTAACAAAGTTTCAAATATATTGGAACTGCTTAAGAAACTCTAATTGCAGTTTCTTACTCACAAGTTTAAGACTTCGAGTTTCATATGTATAGTTATGGATTATACAGGGAATAATTCAGAAATACAGATCAGATAAGGCCATTACTACACACTAAGCTTCAGAGGCGATCAAGTTATGATATTCAGAAAAGGTAATGGAAAACTGTCGAAATTAAGATGATCGAAACGTAACAGCTAATGTCTTACAAGAACCAGTGTTAAACATAGATTCTGAAGACGTTAAAAGAAATGAAAGAACAGACAAGTTCAAATATATGCGAATAATATTTACTTGTTGTACGAATGAAGAAGAAATTAAGAGTAGACTAGGGTAAAAACATCCAAATAGTTAAACTAATTCCAGTGTGATAGACAAATTACAAAAAATAACATAAAAAATAATCTACAACAAAATGTTGGTAACATAATAACATACTGGATATAACTTAATATCAGAGGAGTTTCTACAAGACTGGACAAATTGGTTTTGATAACGGTTGGAGAGGTTTTTCATTCTAATTTGGTAGTGTCTCAAGAAGGTAGATTTCCAGAATTAATTCACATGCAATTAATCACTTATTCCAGCTGTGGCACAGTATTATGTAACCTTATATATCATTGCCATTTTACTTTAGAGTGACATTTAATCAATATTTGATTCGTATGTTATTAGTATTTATCTCCACATATATGAAGTACAAAAAAACTTCTATGTCCTTAAATATAATGAAATTTACAAATGTACATATTTACAATTTACAAATGTAAATTCTTTGAGAATAGATTGTTGTGAGAAATAATAATTTATAATAATTTTCCTTTTCCTCCAGGCTCCAGGGTTCTTTACCTGGCCATCGTCATTTTTGTTGAGTCATCTTCTTCTGACCTATAAATCTACAATCGTTGACCCTTATATCTATGGTTTAGTCTCTTCATCCAAAACTATTTCAAGATTCCTCTTTTTATCCACACACACACACACACACACACACACACACACACACCTATACGTGTTTGTGGACACTTTGCCGGTCGCAAACTCTACACGCATCTTGTGGGAGCTCTTAGATCTAGTGAAGTAATCAACTTGAAATTCTGTATATAGCTGTTAAACATTGTTATTAGTAAACGCACAACTTATCCTTTAATGTAACTTGAAATTTATATTCACGTATTATATATTTCTTCTGAGGACGCAGTTAAAGCGTACACACTCACTTGTGCATGGTATGTTGGGGGCTTTCTGCCTGACTATTATCTATCTGAGTCATCACCTCCTTACGTTCCGACCCACCGATGTTTACGTCTATGATCATAAGAAGTTGAGATAAGGCGTAGTAGTATGATAAAAAACGGCTAGATTAGGCTGATCTGCAACGTTTACAGATGAAACCAAAGTAGGTTGGTTACATTTGTGTGATCAATCGGAACGTTAGACCATGGCATTAAATCCTTTTGCTTTCAGGCACTATTAAGTTCTGCAATATTCTCAAAAAAATTGATGTATTTGAAAAATGCATGTTTTCTTCACTCTGAAATTATAATTACGATTGAAATTTTGTTCTATATATTACACGTTTTTACATTTTAACTCTTTTAAAAAAAATAATTAATCGTTAAAAATAGTAACAATAGTAAACCATTAAACATATTTTTTCTCTTGATTTATAAACACAAGGAGCTATAAAATTCTGTCAAAACCATTTTTTATAAAAATGAAAACAATAACTATTTATATCTGTTAAAGCAATGCAACATGCCTGCCTCTACGTGGAACATAATATAGATTATTTTGTAGAAAAAAAATCTAAAATCCTATTCCACGATACCATTAATTGTATTTATGAATTGGCGGTTTTTATATACTAATATATCTTGTATGATTACCAAAAATGTAGGGTTCTTATTTCTGACAAATAAAAACAAATATTATGTCCAGATTTATCTATCTATAGAAACTTAAAATTCAATTAATAAAAAAACCAAGGTTTTACAAAATATTGCAAATTTTATTTATGCCTCCTAAAATATATAGATTGAATGTGTTTGTATGTAAGATAAAACACAAACTCGTTTCTACAAACACGGCAAAATAACAACGGATTCTCCAAAACAAGTTAGGCAAATGTGACTGAATAGCCTGGCCTACACAATTTAATAAAAAATAACTTTATAGCTAAGTGCTAGTTTTGATAAGTATAAAAAAAAATAATTAGTTATAACACCAATTACTTATAACTAAATGAAATATCAGGGTGATTTTTTCTAAATCTTCCGTTTTGTATTTGAAGCGTGAACAACTAAAGTTAAAGTATAAGATTTAAGATTTACAAAACGTATACAAATTCAACACGACGTATACAAATGTATGAAATTGCCGATGGTAAGTTGGATCGTATGTAAAAGCTTAGAGCCTCCTTTCTCGAACAGTTTCACTATTCGATTAAGCAACTAGAACATCATTATAGCCAGTGTAACACAGGTCTTCAAGTTGCACGTTTAAACGTGGGTGGTCATTTTAGGGTAATTGTGGAAATAGTTGAGATAAACCTAATTTCGCTACCTTCTTTCATAAGCTGGGGATGACGCTGGACATACCGTAGTATTAATAGACACACAGCAACTGAAAACGTGATGTAAATCCCGTGGTAACATAAACTTTCCAGAATCTTACATTTATGTGTTCCAAAACCATTATAAATTTGTTGATCTAATTTTTACTTTTTTGACCTAATTCTAAACGTGGAAACGATAACTCTCCAAACTGATTTTCCGAACCTAGAAACAGATTCAGTAATATATATTTGTATTGTTTTATTATTTAGATATCTTCACCGATTATTACTAAAATAACATATTTAATTTAATTTTAGGAAAATCTATGAAGAAAAACTATTACTCGATTTAAATTAACCTCGATATTTTATTGGTTTGCGTAAAACTCACAATATGGCAAGGTCCAGTTTAAGAGAATGATGCAAAGATATAAAAAATATTTTTTCTTTACCGTTTACTATGAAATGTTTCTACACTAGCCTTCGGTTATATAAGATGATTTCATTTGTTCTCTGAAAGCCATTTGTATAATTTTATTTAAACAATAAGTAAGAGTATAGCAGCTCATTTCAAGACATTGACCAAATCTACACTTGCCATTTTCAAGTCTTACGATTTGATAGCTATTATACCACTATTTAGTTGCCATAATTCATCCTTTCATATTTGAAAAATACTGTTGGCATGTGTGGCCCTAGACGTTGCGGGACCATGGGCAATTCATTATTACTTTCTAGTGCTGGGGATTAAATGTGATAAAAGGATACAGTTACTTAATGCTGATTCAGGATTTTACGTAGATTCTTGAAATTAATTTAATAAGCCTAAACCTTTACTGTTTACTAAACCACTAATGTTATAAATGGGGTATTTATAAGTTAATGTTTCTTAAAGCGAAGTTCTAGAACAAACACTCTTGTTTAAAACGAAGTGAAACAATATGGAAAATAAACAACCGACTATACATATAGCTTTTACTATGGAATTACATTCAATATATTACATAGATAGTTCAACTCGTGTAACCTAATGTAACGGTTTCCTGTGGCGCGGAGATATTGATGGCAAATTGTTGGTTAGTTCAGTCTTTTCATACATAAACTCAAATTATTAGGCTATAATTTGATGGCCTACATTAAAATATATTTTATAAATCATGATTTTATTTTAAATTTGTATTGATTGTGGTTCAACCTTGCGTCGTTAAACCATAATCCATAATTGATGGATTCGCGACATTGTATTGAACAGAAGTATGGAGCTATGGTGCCCACACAATGCGGTGATCAGGTTCAGGCCTTTATATTGGAGAATAACAATTAGCTTGATATGGTATCATAAACAATAGTGTTCCTTAACATAAATAAATAAAACCTCTATACCACAAATCACATTTTTCTTCTATTTAACACCTTATGTAGCCTACATCTTGATTGCATAGCAATCATTCTCAGAGGTCATTACAATTTTATTTTTTTAATTACCTCTCAATATGATTGCTATACAATTGAAACGTACATAATAAAAAAAAGTCATTTGTGGTTGAGAGGTTTCACTTATTTATAGTAAACATTTCGCTACAGTTGTTTTATACAGTTAATAGAGTCCCTTACGTTCAATGTAAAATTACTCTGATAATAACTATAAAAGATTTTTAATTGATGAAAGATAAAACGATCTCTCGAAATTATAATAACCTCTGTTTAGTTAGTAAGACGTCCATAACATATATACATACACACATACATATATACATCGGTTTTTGAACAATCCTAAGCCTCTGGTTGGATATACACTAACCTTAACAAAGCATCTTGAGAATATATTAAACAATCCCTCCGAATTTACATATACATACATACATCTATATATATATATATATATATATATATATATATATATATATATACATACATACATATATATAAAACCATCCAGAAAATATGTTAAACAATCTCTCCAAATGTCATTAAAATGTTCAGAAGTTTAGGCGGTCATAAGATACATACACACTTACATCAGTTTTTGAACCATCCTAAGCCACTGGGGCAGAGCCCTGTTAATAGATCTATTCCAAACCTCAATCGAATCAACCTGGGAATGTATCAAACAATTTCATAAATTTCTGTTCAGCGGTTTAGGCGTGTATAGCCTAACATACATACAAAAATTCATTTATATATATATATATATATATATATATATATATATATATATATATATATATATATATAAAGAACTAAGTCAAAATACAAATACAAGAATTATAATTGAATATACAATTCAAAGCTTTCGTTGGCTAACAGTACCAACATCATCAGGATATTAAACAATTATATATATATATATATATATATATATATATATATATATATATATATATAGAGAGAGAGAGAGAGAGAGAGAGAGATAAAACAAACATAAAATTCAATTTTATCTATCTATACAAATATTAATTTTAACACTATCAAAACTATAGGGTCTACAGAATATTCCAAATTTCATTCATACCTCCCAAAATGTATAGATCGACTGTATTTGTAAGTAAAATAAAACACAAACTCTTTTCTACAAAACACTGAAAAATAGCAACGGGTACTTCAAAAGAAGCTAAGCTAGTGTGCCCGAATGACCTACCCTTTTTTTAAAAAATAATAACTTTATAGCTACATACTACTTTTGATAAATATAAAATAAATAATTAGTTACAATACCAGTTGCCTACAACTAAAGGAAATACCAGGCTGATTTTTTCAAAATCGTCCGTTTTATGATTAAAACGCAAACAACTAAAGTTATTCTATAAGATTTAAATCATAATATGATTTGTGTTTAAAATATAATATTGTTGTGTATATAATTGTAACACGATGTTTATAAATGTATGAAATTACCGATTGCAGGTATTTAAAAGCTTGGAGCCTCTTTTCTCGAACAGTTTCACTTTCGATTAAAGCTACTAAATCATCATTATAACCTAGAACCTCAAATAGCTTGATTACAAACGTGTGTGGTCATTTTAGCGTAACTGTGGAAATAGTTGTGATAAAACTGATTACCTTTTTTCATAAGCTGGGGATGCACTGGACATACCGTATTATTAGTACACTGAAAACTACTTAAATCCCGTGGTAAAATAAACACAGAATCTTACTGTTATGTGTTCCGTAATCATTATTAATTTGATGAGCCTAATTTTGACATTTTGACCTAATCCTAAAAGTAAAAACGATGGTAAGCCAAGCGGATTTCGCTAACATAGATCCACTAATATCTATTTGTATTGTTTTATTATTTAAATGTCTTCGCCGATTAATATAAAATAATATGTAAATTTTATTTTATAAAAACCTTTGAAAAAAAACTATTACCCAATTTAAATTACCCTCCATGATTTCTTTGTTATTATACAACTCACAATATGACAAGGTTCAGTTTTATCTGAGAAGGACGTATAGATATAAACAGTATTTTTCTCTTTTCCGTTACTGGGAAATATTTACACAGTAGACTAGGTTATGTAAGGAGGGGCTCAGTAACGTGGTATTATACTACTACTTAGTTGCCACAATTCATCCTTTTATATGTGAAAAGTACTGTAGGCATTTGTGGCTCTAAACGTTGCTGGTCAATGGGCTATTCATTATTGCTGTCTAGTGCTGAGTATTTAATTGGAAAAGAATGATAGAGTTACTCAATGCTGTTTAGGGCTTTTAAGTATATGTTCTTGAAATTATTCTATTAACCCTAAACCGTTATACGTTAATGTTATAATGAGGTATTTATAAGTTTATGTTTCTTATAGAAAAGTTTTGAAATAAACACTGAAATTAATTTAACAAGCCTTAACCATTACTGTTTACTAAACCACTAATGTTATAAATGGGGTATTTATAAGTTGATGTTTCTTAAAGCGAAGTTCTAGAACAAACACTCTTGTTTAAAAAGAAGTGAAACAATATACTTACTTACTTACTAGCCAACGCCCACTCTTGGCTGTTGGGCCATTTGGTGGCGCGCTGACCAGTAGAGGCGAGAGATCTCTTCTTCCTTCGTGTCGTTCAGGGGTCCATGGTCCAGAGCTGTACATGACTGGAGGTGCTCAGCTGTCATGTCCTCCCCGCTGTCACATAGGGTGCACCTGGGAGACGAGAAGACGTGTATCTTGCTTAGGTGTGCAGCTAGGTAATCGTGTCCAGTTGTGAGTCTAAAAAGTGCAACCCCGTCCCGTCGGGGTAACATGTTGTTAATTGGCCCGTTTTCGACAAGAGTAGCCCAACGTTTATTAAAAGATGCTTCTCGTAAGTAGGCCTGAGTGCTCCTCTTTATTGCAGCATTTATTTGTATTTTTATGGAGGGGAGTGAAGTTGCTACGCTCGGCTGTGGGAGCGTTGTTCCTTTTTTTGCCAATGAGTCAGCCAACTCATTACCTCTTATATCCACGTGGCTGGGGATCCATTGCAATTCAATTTTCCATCCCCTATTCATTAGTTTTGACAAATTTTTACGGCAGGCTAGAGTGGATCTGCAATCGGTCTTCTTGTTATTTGTTACGGCCATTATTGCAGCCATTGAATCTACAAGAAAGACTGCTTGTGCCGGTGTCTTTATTTTCTTCATTTCGTTTGATGCCACTAGTATGGCGGTTATTTCACCGTCAAAGTTACTTTGGTTGTTGCCAACTGCTAGCGATCCTTCGAAAAGATTACAGTAATAACCAGCTCCAGTCTGTCCTTTGTCTGGGAGGCACGATCCATCGGTATATACATGTAGCCACTGTGTCTCTGGATAGACTGTGTTGATGGTTCTGAGGGCTGCAGCCTTTAGTTCTAGTGGGTTACAATCTTTCTTTGGGATGTTGTGGTCAAGAAGATTTAGGACTCCCTTGGGCAGTGAATTGAACACTTCATGTTTAATGATATCTGTTGTATGAGTGCCAATGTTGATGTTGTATTTCTTAATCAACTCTTTATATGTGGTTATCGGAGTTTTTTGTGTTTTTAGCCTCGTTGTGGCTTCTTTAAAGTTTGCCCATCGGTGGCTGTACGTCCTTTTGTTTCTCTCCCAAAACCCGAGGCTGAGTTTTTCTCTTCTAAACTGCATTGGCTCTGTTTCCAACTGTGCCTCCATTGCTGCTATCGGGGTCGATTTTGGTGCACCAGTGATGAATCGGAGGACTGCATTCTGGGTTCTATCCAAGATTTGGGATGTGGTGTTTGACGCTGTGATTGTTGCTTCAGCTCCGTACTCGAGTATGGGGCGTATATATGTTTTGTACGCTGTGTTCAGTACATCCTGATTTGCTCCCCATGTTGTGGCAGTTAGGCGTTTCAGCAGTCTTGCTCTTTTAATGGCTCTGTTGGCGCTTTCTTTGATGTGTGGTTTCCAGGTCATTTTGGAATCTATTGAAACTCCCAGGTACTTGCAGATATTGCTCTCCATGAGTTCGCTATTCCCGTATCGCAGAGAGATTTCAGGTCGCCTTGTTGAAAGTGTGAAAAGTTGGTAAATTGATTTATTCGCATTCACACACATCGCGTTAGTCTCCGTCCAAAGCAGCAGGTTAGTCAGTGCCTTGTTTATTGCTTCTTCTAGTGATTTGATGTTGCTACCACTAGCCCAGAGAATTAGATCATCTGCATAGAGTAGGCCTTGTACTCCAGGCACTGCTCGAACTGCCGTGAGTACGTCATTGATCATCAAATTAAAGAGTATACAACTGATTACGGCTCCTTGTGCTAATCCCTGTCTTTGGATACGATATTTGGACATTCCTCCTGTATATCTTACTGAAGTGAAACAATATGAAAATAAACAACCAACTATAAATACACCTCTTAGTATGGAATTACATTCAATATATTAAATAGATTGTTCAGCTCATGCAAATTTATATCACGGTTCCCGGCGGCGCGAAGATACTGTTGGAGAATTGTTAGAGTTAGTTCGGTCTTTTCATATTTATCTATATTTTGATGGCCTAAACTAAAATCTATTTTATAAAGCATTGCTTTATTTTAATTTGTATTGACTATGGCCTAACCTTGCGACGTTAAAGCATAATCCATAATTGTTGGGCTCGCGATATTATACTGAAGAGAAGTATGGCCATTATTATTTACAAATATGTGATTGATATGATACTTCGGTCATGTATTTAAAGAATAAATAATACAGACTACCACAACGAATAATGCAGAAGTGAATTTTCGGTTGCATTTTGATAGTGCAGTAATACGTCTTGTTTTTTAAGAATAGGATGGGAGTATGGACAGGTTTCCATAATCCTAACTTGCAATACTAATGTTCTATGTGGTTAATATGTGCGAACATGCAATAGAAACCAATAGTATACTCGTGTTGTTAGAATATCGCAGCATTGCATACAATTTGGCATTTAATATGACCAACGTATGTGTACTACCTGTTAATTTCTATGTTTGCACTAAAGAGATAAGTAAACAAACATAGGTAATCAGAGGCTGAAGTCGATCGATGATAGAAACAAATAATGTTTCAACTTTGGGAGAAAACGGTCATAGTTAAAAGTCATAGGAAGAAAATTTGACTATTTTCCTTCACTTGAGAGAAAAGCACAATATATTGGACAAAACTGTTGGTGTTATTTTAATATAAATACAACCTTTACAAATCTTTTGGAGGGCTATTCAATACACACTGCTGCCCTTAGTGGTTCACGTTTAACCTACGAACCGAAAGAAAGAGATGAAAATGCATGAATGCAGGTAGCTAGATCTGCGTCAAACGCATTAAGAATACTTCTAATATGGTGATCATCGCCCGTAGATTATATTGTAGACACATTTATATCAAGATTGACCAATTGAGGCACAAAATGCGGGGATCAGGTTGAGCCCTTCATCTTGAAGAGGCTTGGACTTAAGTTTACTGTATTTATAACAATTCGCTTGACATGGTATCATAAACATTATTGTACCTTACGTTCAATGTAAAATTACTTCATACTAACTACAAAAGATTGTGTTAATTGATGAAAAATCAGTTAATAAAGCAAATACACAGGTAAAAAAATTGAAAACAGTCAAAACCTTTTGTTTTTTTGCACTAACAATAAGATAGACATTGCTAGCTATTATCAGTAATCTGTATACCCAGTATAACAAGGAGCTTTTTTATGGCAAGTTTATTTAACTGCTTCTTCAGTCACTTCCTCATTCTTATTTGTAGCTATTTCAACAAAATGGAAAATAATTAATAATAAATGAAAACCAGGAGAAATATTTAATACAATAGTAAGAGAAGATGTTTGAAATCGACTTAAATCCGTTTTGAGAAATTCCCAGGTTCTTCGCCCGGCCTTGTAGAAAGTAACATCCTTGTATTAACAAGATGAAAGTTAAGGTTTTTTACTTGTAATCGTTGTGGAAAAGATATGCTGTAGGAATTAAATAAATTCTTACGACTACAATGAAAATATAATGAATGTACCTAATTTAAAGGATATGGAAAAATGGCAAAAATTGTATCCGTAAAAGCAGATGGGGCTTAATATAATGTGTAAATATATAAATATACTATATCGATTACCGAATCCCTTTAAAACCATTTTGTTCAGCTCCACGACACTATACATACATCAGGAGGCACTGGATGATTGATTTTTTTCGAAAGGTATGGTAGCAAAGGCATTTTAAACACTGCGTTTACCTTAGCCTATTTGTCCTTTCAACTCCTGTCTAATTTATTTCACAGATTCACGTCTAAGATACATCGATATGCATTATAACAGTTCACTACACACTAGTTTGTTAAAATATACAGACTAGTTTCGATGACGATGTCGCCTCCTCAGTAAATGGCCTTCATCAAACTACATCATTATATATTAACGATAGACTTTGTATCGTGCAAATATAAAATAAACAAGATGAAATATTTAAAACTCAAACAAATAAAGACATCCTAAACTACAGAACACTAAACTCCTTACTAAGGAGTGGTATCTATTTTACATTAATATTTCTCGTATTACCAATATATTTACTATTAATAATTCTAAAACAGTTTTAAAACATATTTTAACAAATTATCGCTATAAAGTATTCGTTTATAAAATAAGTTTATTACAAAATTATGAATAAAAACAGAAAATCAAGTAAGGGATTATTATATAATTATTAAAATTTAAACATTACTTGAAACATTTAAATTAGCGGTAGCAACCAGACTCATTGATGACTGAGACATCTCGAAACTAGTTTATTATCCAAGTCTACCAAGCATCATAAGTGTTGTACCTAATCACCTGTTTATTCTAGAATGGTCAGACTTAAAGAAACTCTGATTGTCTAGGCAATGCTTGGTCATCGTTGAGTATTCAAGTTAGTAGTTTTTAAAGTGCTGCTCCCTGCTTCTTGCCTTAATACTCATACATACTTGTTTGGCCAATATATATTCCATTGCACATCTCACGCTGTAAATTCCGAATTTCTCACAGGCGGATTTCTTGGCCTTTTTCGTTTTGAGCAGGTTTAAGAGCAATGCTAAAGAGACAAAGAAATTTCTTCTTCTGGTTTGGACCCTGTATGTCGACGATGTATTTGGAACCTAATGGATTCTTTCCCTTGATAAATTTACCACAGAGTTAGGCCTACACGTGCGGAATAGTATTTCCTGTATATTGATGATACAAAAAATACTAATGTAAAATAGATAACTCGTGAGTAAGGAGTTTGGCGTACTGTAGGTTATAATGTCTTTATTGTTTGAGTTTTAAATACATTAATTTGTTTGTTTTATAGTTATACGATATGAAGCCTATACACAATTTATATTGACGTGGCTTGATGAAATTTCTTAGTAGTAGCCTATCACTGATGAAAACGGCATCGTCATCGTAACTAGCCGATATGTTTTACTAAACTAGTGTGTAATGAGATTTAGAGCGAAATTTCGAGATTTCGAAAACGAAACCAAAAATGTTTAGTTATATTTGGCTATTGTAGTTATAGAAATACTATTATTAAATTTTTATTAGGGAAGATAGTTTGGAATTGTCTGTACATATATATAAAATAAGCGTAGAATAACTCTACGTGAACAAGAAAAGGGGATTAGGTTAGGCTCGATCATAATATATGTTTATGTGGACCAAGTAAAAGCCTTTTCATATTTAGAGTGCGTAACTTAGGGATAGTTTTTATATTATTGTTCCCCCGATTATCTACCTGAAACGCTTTTATACTTATATAAACAATGAATATGGGGAAACAGTTAAAATTCTACTTATTGAAAATGCCAATAGCAATAGTTTTTTATTTTAAAGAATTTGGAATTGCTAATCTAATCTTCAAAAATGATTTTTAAATTATCTTAAGTAGATTAAGCTGCGGTATGAATAAGATTAACCTGACTCACTAAACAGTGCCTCTGTACGGTCGTCGGTTGTGATCATTATCTTATTGCATCTAATTTTCTAATCTATAATTTTTTCTCGTTTTGACCTTTCTTTCTCAGAAGAAATTACCTAAATTTTATAAGAATGGGTGGAGTTGCTGAGCATTGTAATATTTTGTACACATTAACATATACTGATATATAAATAATTTCTATAGTGGAACATATTTTTCCATAAATGAGGAAGACAGTTTAGGGAAATGTGTTCCTTTGTCATCTCAAACCGTACAAACGTCTTGATTTATTAAAGCATAAAATGGAAGTAGGGATAAGTTTACATATCTATTACTAATGTAAAATAGATGGTTAGTATGTTACAATATTCAATATTGAGTTATCGTATATTTTTACAATATTTTAACATTATGTAAAAATATATATACACATGTACACACATATGGTCACTAAAATCCAGTATATACACGTTTAGTCTAAAACATTTAATTTATTAAATTAATACTTAATTTTATATATCTTTATACACTAAATATATAAATAAACAAATAAAGTAGCGGTTCAACACGAATATAGAAGTAAATAATATTTGAATTTTTATATCACTATTTTGACAATGGAAGAGAATTGTCATGGTCAAATGTCACAGGATAAATAAATGACTACTTCTCTTTATTTATAGTGAGAAGAAAAGTACATTATTTTACTTCGGACAAAGCTGCTAATACGATATTATTTGAGGCTCAATACTTTCAATATTTTTGAGGTTTTGAAGGGCAAACCCTACTGCCCTGAGTTATTTGCTTTCAAGTCACAAATGTAAGCGATTGTAAAAAACGGTTGGATCCAAAACTAAACACTGAGAACTTGTACTCGCGATTGGATCGGTGATTAACAACAATTTCTAGCCGCTATCACTTACAAAAACACTTCTGTTACCGGTGATCACTGTTAATAGATAGTTTTGCAGATGTACATTTATATGTAAGCGATAAGACATGATATGCAGAAACTGCTGTGTCTCGTCCGCCCTTTATCTTGGAACTACTACGGCTAACGTTTATTTACACATGTCTATCTGATATGATAACATAAACTGTCGACACTCGGACATTCTTTCATCGGTCAGGGTTACAAGCAATATATAGGGAAAAATGAGATTCAAACGTAAATTTTGAAGGTATTTGCCCGGCAGATTTCCAGATACTGTTAGATTTATACTTAGCAGTCGAAAAGTAGCATACATTTTGTACAATTTATAAGTTTACGATTATGTTGAAATCGTTATAAGATATTTACCATCCAGAAAATGTGATAAAAGTTTCTAGCATTCACAAATGTTTACTTTTAACTAAAATTAAACAATTATATTTTGGAATTATTTACATTTTTTTTTTAATTTATGATATCACTACAGCTATTTAATTCCGGTTACTCTCTAATGCTATTTTTAACTGGGAATTACAAAATCTTTATTACTTATAATTATATCTAAAATTTCCAGTTATCATTTTTACAAACCGTAAATTTATTCTTACAGTTACCTGTAGAATATATATTTACGCATTATTATTTCTATTGAAATTCTATTCTTCCTATCAATTACGACTTGTTAAAAAGCCAAAACTCTTTTTTAAATATCAAAAGGAACGAAATTGTGTAACCCGTGTACAATGAATAATTATCTTGCAAGCCTAAAGTCTAGTTTACTTTAAACATTAGCAAATAAAAACAGATAAAATACATACACTAGACTCACAAATTAGTCATTTATTTCCTCAATGGCAAAGTCATCATCAGTGAGTTTTGCTAGTACAAACTCTAATTTACAACTTGTAATATCTCACTCTTAATTTAAAAAAAACAAACAAATTCATCAATTTATTTTTGTGTTTGGGCCAGCGCTGTTAACGTTTATTTATAACTTTTTTAGATCAGAATAATGACCACTCCTTCAATAGATACACGAAGCCCGGCTACATTTATTTGTCCTTTAATTTTGTTTAGTGCCCAAAATGTGTGTCACGTTTCGGAATTTGTGGCCGTTAACATTCAGACCTAATATATAAAGGTACATGAATATTGTTATTCACGTTTTAAATTTAAAAAAAACACACATTTGGGATTAAAATTGAATAAAACCACAAACATTATCCGTAAATAGATGAATC
The DNA here is from genome assembly GCA_036971475.1 of Prosapia bicincta. NCBI lineage: Eukaryota > Metazoa > Arthropoda > Insecta > Hemiptera > Cercopidae > Prosapia > Prosapia bicincta. Next base: position 4,097,299 of record JBAIZL010000003.1, on the reverse strand, counting down.
ATGTTTCATAGAATAAAATATTTTTTCAAGTTTATGAAGTTTTAATTCTAAACAGATGTTTAATATTTCCAATAATGGGAAGAGAAGAACCAAGTTATATCACCTCTCATAACATTTCAGTTAGTCTTAATGCAAAAATATATATGCAAAGTAATGTAAAAACAAAATTTTATCTGAGAGATATAAGCATAACCTGCATGCAATGATTACAAATAAACATTAAAATTGTAAACTCTAATTACGAAAAATTCAAACATATTTTAATAATGATAAACTACGTGGTAAAAATGTTTGTAAGTAGCTAAGACAATCATCTTTAACCTTAAAAATGTAACTAAATAGAAGATATTAAGCATAAATAATTAAATAAATTCAGAAAAATTTAGAGATATATTAAAATAATTAGTCTGGTTTTTGTGATTTTATAAAGTATAAATTAAATAGACTCTTGGCACTACACGATTTGGAGTTTCAAAACAACTAATTAGTGTACATATATTGGCGCCGGCTATGTGTCTGAAGTCGTCACAAGACACTCTCCACAAGTAGTGTGTCATACGAAAAAGCCCCCAAACGTACCACGAACAAGAAGTGTGTGTAACCTCCAGTTCCTCACAAAAGCGGACCCACAAGTAAAAGTACACACTGTACACACCGTTTGCCGACGCTAGCGCTCTGTGGTGTTAAAACTAGGAAGCGTTCAGAGGTGTGCGAAAAACAGTCGTATGCAAAATAATGACGTTGTGGGGTCGTCTTCAAAAATTAAATTAAACATGTTTTCTGATGATAAGACACGTAGATAAACTAATTTCAGCTATTAAAACCATAGGTGGCGTTCTGGGGATTCCCCACAAAAATTGGCGACCCCACAATGCGCTCGCTTTGCAGACGAAACTCCCGACAAGTGTCCACTCACAAACACACACACACACACACACACACACACACACACACACACACACACACACACACACACACACACACACACACACACACACACACACACACACACACACACACACACACACACACACACACACACACACACACACAAACACACACTCAAACACACACACACACACACACACAAACACACATACAAACACAGACACATGCAGAAACACACACACACACACACACACACAAACACACACACACATATTTTTCATTTTTTTTCATGCTTGTAGAAAAACGTATTCTGTCAGTCAGTCTCATCGTGAATAAAATAAAAAATATCACCCAGCATAACACTTTACGTCGGTAAAAAAAGAGTGTTTTCAAAATTGTTACTAAAAAAAATTAACATTCCAATAATTTTTATATATTTTTTCTTATATACTGGCTCTTTACATTTTAATATTATATATCAACTGTAAATTAAAACGTGACGAAGAAATAGCTCAAGAAAGATTCCCTTATGTGCAATGTGAAGAAATAAGAAATTCATATCGGGAGACTAGAATGTCACCTTTCATATCGCAATACATAATCATAAAGAATGTTTGCCTTGAAGTGATCTTGAAAAAAGTTTAATTTATTCAGTGGATAAGAAAGTCAAGTCATGTTTATACGACACAGTTAGCACTAACTGGCGTTAGCATATCTTTTATATCGTTGTTCGCTAATAATCTGGCAAGGACTAATACCTTCAAGGTCGTGTGTGTAATTGTTGAAAGCTAGTTAGCGCGCAGTAGCAGATCAACATTGACAAGGTGCGGCATACACTTTCACATGTTATTAATGTTGAAAATTATTGGGAATTAATTTTCAAAATTTAGGTTGGAAAATTGGTTCACAAGTAAACATGAAAACCTGCTTAGCACAATTTAATTATGAAACTCTCTCTCTCTCTCTCTCTCTCTCCCTCATTCAATATAACTATCCATCTCTTTTAGTTTCATTAGGTCTTTAACCAGGGTTAGATGCAGGGTGGTGTGTATTCTATCCACCTTGGGTTACATGAATCTTGTAAGCTAGTTTGTCGATTATCTAACCATCTTTTTCAGGTCTTTTCAACGGTCTGTTTCATTTCGCACGCCAATCTCTCTCTCTCCCTCTCATTCAATATAACTATCCATCTCTTTTAGTTTCACTAGGTCTTTAACCAGGGTTAGATGCAGGGTGGTGTGTATTCCAGCCACCTTGGGTTAGATGAATCTTGTAAGCTAGTTTGTCGATTATCTAACCATCTTTTTCAGGTCTTTTCAACGGTCTGTTTCATTTCGCACGCCAATCTCTCTCTCTCTCCCTCTCATTCAATATAACTATCCATCTCTTTTAGTTTCACTAGGTCTTTAACCAGGGTTAGATGCAGGGTGGTGTGTATTCTATCCACCTTGGGTTACATGAATCTTGTAAGCTAGTTTGTCGATTATCTAACCATCTTTTTCAGGTCTTTTCAACGGTCTGTTTCATTTCGCACGCCAATCTCTCTCTCTCCCTCTCATTCAATATAACTATCCATCTCTTTTAGTTTCACTAGGTCTTTAACCAGGGTTAGATGCAGGGTGGTGTGTATTCCAGCCACCTTGGGTTACATGAATCTTGTAAGCTAGTTTGTCGATTATCTAACCATCTTTTTCAGGTCTTTTCAACGGTCTGTTTCATTTCGCACGCCAATCTCTCTCTCTCCCTCATTCAATATAACTATCCATCTCTTTTAGTTTCACTAGGTCTTTAACCAGGGTTAGATGCAGGGTGGTGTGTATTCCAGCCACCTTGGGTTAGATGAATCTTGTAAGCTAGTTTGTCGATTATCTAACCATCTTTTTCAGGTCTTTTCAACGGTCTGTTTCATTTCGCAAGCCAATCTCTCTCTCTCTCCCTCTCATTCAATATAACTATCCATCTCTTTTAGTTTCACTAGGTCTTTAACCAGGGTTAGATGCAGGGTGGTGTGTATTCTATCCACCTTGGGTTACATGAATCTTGTAAGCTAGTTTGTCGATTATCTAACCATCTTTTTCAGGTCTTTTCAACGGTCTGTTTCATTTCGCACGCCAATCTCTCTCTCTCTCTCTCTCTCTCCCTCTCATTCAATATAACTATCCATCTCTTTTAGTTTCACTAGGTCTTTAACCAGGGTTAGATGCAGGGTGGTGTGTATTCCAGCCACCTTGGGTTAGATGAATCTTGTAAGCTAGTTTGTCGACTATCTAACCATCTTTTTCAGGTATTTTTGACGGTCTGTTTCTTTCACACGCCAACCTCTCTCTTTCTCTCTCTCTCTCCCCCTTCCCCTCTCTTTCTCCCTCTCCCTTCCTCTCTCTTTCTCTCTTATTCAATCTAACCATCCGTCTCTTAGCTTCATTAGGTTTTTAACCAGGGTTAGATAAATCTTGTAAACTAGTTTGCTGACTAACTATCCATGTTTGTCAGGTCTACGCAACGGTTTGTTTTGTTACACACGCCAATCATCATTCTACTGTACTCCATTCTATGGATTTGTTGGTTGCAGTTTCATTTTCTCTGCCTCATCTCACCACATCGCGAATAACACATTATTCTGTGATGTTACCATTTCCTAAAGCACTGCTTAGTGCCTATGGGGTCAATTAATACGGCGCACACTTATAAGGTTTCGATTCTTTACTATTTATTCCTTCATAATGTTTTTACTCCAGTTCGAACTTGTGGAATCGTTTCCAAGTTTTTGTTACATTCATTAGTTCTTTTTATTCCAAGATAATTAAATCCTTTTATTTACTCTATTATCTTATTATTACTTACTAGTAGCGACATCTAGTTATAGCGGGGAGAAAGCTACATTGTAACGGTTGTGCATTGAACAAGCTTTGTTGGGAACGAGTATGCTAAGTTCATGAACGAGTCCTTGTGACTCTATTTAATGCAGACTACAACGTACACGTTGTCCGTTGCTCTGCATCTTTCCTAAGCTGTATCCATCCATCGTCATCAAGCTACCCAGCAATTTACTATGCTTAAGTCAAATTATCCTTGTCTAGCTAAAATGGATTTTATTTGAATTTACCATGAGGTCCTTATTTAATGCGCAGTCGGAGTAAAGTTCTTCTACATCTCCTATGATTTTCAGCAGCACTTGTTTAAAATTGTCTGCCTAACATAACGAAATAGTTGTAGAACTTGGATATACTTCTGTTTACTGTTCATTTCTGTATGATATGGCTGGGGATGGACAACGTCCTGGAGCAGTAGCAGAGGCAATACCTCTCGATTTGTTTGGGGAATGTTTTCGTAATCTAGTACTTCTAGTGCTCAAGAAGCCATAGATCTTACTAATCTTTTGCCTGCTTTAATAAAGTTGTTTTATTCGTGTTTTATCGTGCGAATATTCTTAATCTTTCACATCTCGCAAAAACATATCTCTTAGTTCTTATAAAACTAATAGCCTAGCAAAAAAACTTACTAAATCGATAAAACGCAACTGTGTGAAAATTTGTCTTTACAATTCATTTCTATACGGGGTAATCAAAGATAACCTAACCCGATTCACCATTCTGCAAAAAGCTCTAGAATATTTAATGTTTCATGTTTGTATGGTTGTTTCCTGGGCAGCGGTAGACACATGTATTCACCTCGCTTGGGTCTACTTCTGCTATCCCATCCCGCCTAAGAAAGTCGTATCCCTCCCCATAAATAGTAGGCCTACCAGGGAGTTATTATCCTTGTACTTAACTCCACTTCCCATTCCTTATCCGTATTCTGACAATGGGGAGTAACTGGTAGACACCTCTTTATGTCTCCAATAGAGAGGTCGCGACCTGCACCGTGATCCCACGATACCATGGTCCCACCTACTACGAGGTACTGCCCATACCCTAATTCTACCTATTTTTTTACAACCCTTTGCTATTTTCATAGACGGTAATGAAGAGCCATAATGGCGATCTCAAAAAACTACAAAACAATTTTTTTTATATTTTTTAATATAAAGCAATTTTCCAAAGCACTTTTTTCCAAAGCAATTTTCTCTTCAACTCCCTTCCAGTTCACCTTTCACCCGACATTGTTTTGAGCTGATTTCAAGCCTTCCTTTTAAACCGTTTCGCAATTTATATTTATACCATTACCAAGGATGTTTCTGACACGGTCCCGGGATCGCTCGAGCTGTGGAACCCCCGCGATGACTCGCGCCGTTAAGGGAAATCCAACATTTGTAATAATTGTTATTGTGTGTTTTAAATTATAAACTTCAATTGTATGGATTTTATTAAGCTTTAAAATCCATGTTCATTGATATAAAAACAATCTATTAAATACATTAATGACATATTTATATGTAAAATTACAGATAAAAAACTAGAGTATTAACAGTTGTGCAATTACTCGTGTCGTTAGGTTGTTCCTAACACAGCCCTCACGTGATCGCTCGTACATGTTGGCGCTCCCTAACATGGGGGACACCTGCCACTTCTCTCACCCTTGGTTACCCTCTCAATCACGCTATCTACTCGAATTGTGGATAGTAGCTGCCCAACATCGTCGTGAAAGCACATTTAGAAGCTCAGTCGGATACAACGAAAATATAAAATAATTCCTTCAGAGTTACTAAAAATGTTAGATTCAATCTAAGAGCGCGAGCGTTCCCGGGTTAATGTTGTGTCTTCTCTTAGTCATTTTTTGTGCCACGATTGTAACACATTGAAACAATAGCTCATTGAGTGTAATCGCCTAGTGAAGCTAGAGAAGGTGTAGTAACTCTGACAGGTTTAAGAAGTCACTAAATACTCGTGGATAGGAAGTATTTCCAGGGAAATTAGCGAGATGGGGAATATTTCCAGGGAAATAAATGTTAGACCCAATCTCAATCGGGGACATAGAGAGGCGACTATTTCCTATTCCTGCGTTAATTAGAAATAAGGACACGAACTCTATAGTTACCAGTTTAATCATAGCCCGCATGGCTATAGCCCCTTTTACGTAGTGTTATGTATTCTATACCCACATATTTCCTATTGTTTATTTCTGCAAACATTAAAAAAAGTGTGTATGATATTGGTTTATCCTGTTAGGGGATGTACAAGTTCTCGAACGTACGATTGTTGATAATAATATGTTTAAATTTCTTTTATTTAGTTTCTTGTCTTAAAATGTGTTTTTTCGTATTAGTTTTTATAATATATGTAATTATATCATTTAACTATTGGCGATGTCGATAGTTAACTTGCAATACACCTATAAAAGCCTTTACCAATATATTTGGTTCTATTGAGAAAAGGAATAGAAGGTTCAAGTAAGCGACTCTGAATCAAGCAGCCATGTTCTAGTTTCCAATCCTCATAGTGTAAGGAGATAACCATTTTCCTTCTTTAGTCGTAACTTTATCTCACCTAAGCATTCCAATCTCTTTCTAGACGAAGGTAAAGTGAAGAGATAGCTTCCAATCCTCATAGTGTAAGGAGATAACCATGTTCCTTCTCTAGTCGTAATTTTATCTCACCTAAGCATTCCAATCTCTTTCTAGACGAGGGTAAAGTGAAGAGATAGCTTCCAATCCTCATAGTGTAAGGAGATAACCATGTTCCTTCTTTAGTCGTAACTTTATCTCACCTAAGCATTCCAATCTCTTTCTAGACGAGGGTAAAGTGAAAAGATAGCTTCCAATCCTCATAGTGTAAGGAGATAACCATGTTCCTTCTTTAGTCGTAATTTTATCTCACCTAAGCATTCCAATCTCTTTCTAGACGAGGGTAAAGTGAAGAGATAGCTTCCAATCCTCATAGTGTAAGGAGATAACCATGTTCCTTCTTTAGTCGTAACTTTATCTCACCTAAGCATTCCAATCTCTTTCTAGACGAGGGTAAAGTGAAGAGATAGCTTCCAATCCTCATAGTGTAAGGAGATAACCATGTTCCTTCTTTAGTCGTAACTTTATCTCACCTAAGCATTCCAATCTCTTTCTAGACGAGGGTAAAGTGAAGAGATAGCTTCCAATCCTCATAGTGTAAGGAGATAACCATGTTCCTTCTTTAGTCGTAATTTTATCTCACCTAAGCATTCCAATCTCTTTCTAGACGAGGGTAAAGTGAAGAGATAGCTTCCAATCCTCATAGTGTAAGGAGATAACCATGTTCCTTCTTTAGTCGTAACTTTATCTCACCTAAGCATTCCAATCTCTTTCTAGACGAGGGTAAAGTGAAGAGATAGCTTCCAATCCTCATAGTGTAAGGAGATAACCATGTTCCTTCTTTAGTCGTAACTTTATCTCACCTAAGCATTCCAATCTCTTTCTAGACGAGGGTAAAGTGAAGAGATAGCTTCCAATAGCTCTGTGTTAGAGTAGTTCTACTACAGAGATTGGAACCTGCCTACTACATCCATTCCTTGGTGAGAGTCCTGTTCATCCTGTGCATCCCCCATGTGCATTCTTAATCCTCTCCTGGACGTCAGTATAGGGAAGAGACAGTCTCCTATACCTTCGTGGGAGAGTAGTTCTACTACAGAGATTGGAATCTGCCTACTACATCCATTCCTTGGAGAGAGTCCTGTTCATCCTGTGCAACCCCCTTGTGCATTCTTAATCCTCTCCTGCACGTCAGTATAGGGAAGAGATAGTCTCCTGAACCTTCGTGGGAGAGTAGTTTTACTTCAGAGGTGACAACCTACTTCAGTCATTTTTCTACAACGCTGTCGATACCTAGGATCGGGCGAGAATCCTGTTCATCCCTTCCTATATCCCACTTGAGCATTCTTATCCTCCTCCTAGATGTCCTTATAGTGAAGAGACAGTCTTCTAAATTTCCGTCAGAAAGAAGCTTTACCTCAAGATGGGGGCCTGCCAACTTGAGTCATGTGTATAGTACGCTGCAGATCCCTAGGATCAGGCGAGAATCCTGTTCATCCCTTCCTATATCCCACTTGAGCATTCTTATCCTCCTCCTAGATGTCCTTATAGTGAAGAGACAGTCTTCTAAATTTCCGTCAGAAAGAAGCTTTACCTCAAGATGGGGGCCTGCCAACTTGAGTCATGTGTATAGTACGCTGCAGATCCCTAGGATCAGGCGAGAATCCTGTTCATCCCTTCCTATATCCCACTTGAGCATTCTTATCCTCCTCCTAGATGTCCTTATAGTGAAGAGACAGTCTTCTAAATTTCCGTCAGAAAGAAGCTTTACCTCAAGATGGGGGCCTGCCAACTTGAGTCATGTGTATAGTACGCTGCAGATCCCTAGGATCAGGCGAGAATCCTGTTCATCCCTTCCTATATCCCACTTGAGCATTCTTATCCTCCTCCTAGATGTCCTTATAGTGAAGAGACAGTCTTCTAAATTTCCGTCAGAAAGAAGCTTTACCTCAAGATGGGGGCCTGCCAACTTGAGTCATGTGTATAGTACGCTGCAGATCCCTAGGATCAGACGAGAATCCTGTTCATCCCTTCCTATATCCCAATAAAGCATTCTTATCTTCCTCATAGACGTCCGTATAGTGAAGAGAAAATCTCTTAAAACTTCGTTAGAGAATAGCCTTACCTCAGAGATGGGTGCCTGTCTACTTGAGTCATGTGTATAGTACGCTGCAGATCCCTAGGATCAGACGAGAATCCTGTTCATCCCTTCCTATATCCCATTAAAACATTTTTATCTTCCTCCTAGACGTCCGTATAGTGAAGAGAAAATCTCTTAAAACTTCGTTAGAGAATAGCCTTACCTCAGAGATGGGTGCCTGTCTACTTGAGTCATGTGTATAGTACGCTGCAGATCTCTAGGATCAGACGAGAATCCTGTTCATCCCTTCCTATATCCCATTAAAACATTTTTATCTTCCTCCTAGACGTCCGTATAGTGAAGAGAAAATCTCTTAAAACTTCGTTAGAGAATAGCCTTACCTCAGAGATGGGTGCCTGTCTACTTGAGTCATGTGTATAGTACGCTGCAGATCCCTAGGATCAGACGAGAATCCTGTTCATCCCTTCCTATATCCCATTAAAACATTTTTATCTTCCTCCTAGACGTCCGTATAGTGAAGAGAAAATCTCTTAAAACTTCGTTAGAGAATAGCCTTACCTCAGAGATGGGTGCCTGTCTACTTGAGTCATGTGTATAGTACGCTGCAGATCCCTAGGATCAGACGAGAATCCTGTTCATCCCTTCCTATATCCCATTAAAACATTTTTATCTTCCTCCTAGACGTCCGTATAGTGAAGAGAAAATCTCTTAAAACTTCGTTAGAGAATAGCCTTACCTCAGAGATGGGTGCCTGTCTACTTGAGTCATGTGTATAGTACGCTGCAGATCCCTAGGATCAGACGAGAATCCTGTTCATCCCTTCCTATATCCCATTAAAACATTTTTATCTTCCTCCTAGACGTCCGTATAGTGAAGAGAAAATCTCTTAAAACTTCGTTAGAGAATAGCCTTACCTCAGAGATGGGTGCCTGTCTACTTGAGTCATGTGTATAGTACGCTGCAGATCCCTAGGATCAGGCGAGAATCCTGTTCATCCCTTCCTATATCCCATTAAAACATTTTTATCTTCCTCCTAGACGTCCGTATAGTGAAGAGAAAATCTCTTAAAACTTCGTTAGAGAATAGCCTTACCTCAGAGATGGGTGCCTGTCTACTTGAGTCATGTGTATAGTACGCTGCAGATCTCTAGGATCAGACGAGAATCCTGTTCATCCCTTCCTATATCCCATTAAAACATTTTTATCTTCCTCCTAGACGTCCGTATAGTGAAGAGAAAATCTCTTAAAACTTCGTTAGAGAATAGCCTTACCTCAGAGATGGGTGCCTGTCTACTTGAGTCATGTGTATAGTACGCTGCAGATCCCTAGGATCAGACGAGAATCCTGTTCATCCCTTCCTATATCCCATTAAAACATTTTTATCTTCCTCCTAGACGTCCGTATAGTGAAGAGAAAATCTCTTAAAACTTCGTTAGAGAATAGCCTTACCTCAGAGATGGGTGCCTGTCTACTTGAGTCATGTGTATAGTACGCTGCAGATCCCTAGGATCAGACGAGAATCCTGTTCATCCCTTCCTATATCCCATTAAAACATTTTTATCTTCCTCCTAGACGTCCGTATAGTGAAGAGAAAATCTCTTAAAACTTCGTTAGAGAATAGCCTTACCTCAGAGATGGGTGCCTGTCTACTTGAGTCATGTGTATAGTACGCTGCAGATCCCTAGGATCAGACGAGAATCCTGTTCATCCCTTCCTATATCCCATTAAAACATTTTTATCTTCCTCCTAGACGTCCGTATAGTGAAGAGAAAATCTCTTAAAACTTCGTTAGAGAATAGCCTTACCTCAGAGATGGGTGCCTGTCTACTTGAGTCATGTGTATAGTACGCTGCAGATCCCTAGGATCAGACGAGAATCCTGTTCATCCCTTCCTATATCCCATTAAAACATTTTTATCTTCCTCCTAGACGTCCGTATAGTGAAGAGAAAATCTCTTAAAACTTCGTTAGAGAATAGCCTTACCTCAGAGATGGGTGCCTGTCTACTTGAGTCATGTGTATAGTACGCTGCAGATCCCTAGGATCAGACGAGAATCCTGTTCATCCCTTCCTATATCCCATTAAAACATTTTTATCTTCCTCCTAGACGTCCGTATAGTGAAGAGAAAATCTCTTAAAACTTCGTTAGAGAATAGCCTTACCTCAGAGATGGGTGCCTGTCTACTTGAGTCATGTGTATAGTACGCTGCAGATCCCTAGGATCAGACGAGAATCCTGTTCATCCCTTCCTATATCCCATTAAAACATTTTTATCTTCCTCCTAGACGTCCGTATAGTGAAGAGAAAATCTCTTAAAACTTCGTTAGAGAATAGCCTTACCTCAGAGATGGGTGCCTGTCTACTTGAGTCATGTGTATAGTACGCTGCAGATCCCTAGGATCAGACGAGAATCCTGTTCATCCCTTCCTATATCCCATTAAAACATTTTTATCTTCCTCCTAGACGTCCGTATAGTGAAGAGAAAATCTCTTAAAACTTCGTTAGAGAATAGCCTTACCTCAGAGATGGGTGCCTGTCTACTTGAGTCATGTGTATAGTACGCTGCAGATCCCTAGGATCAGACGAGAATCCTGTTCATCCCTTCCTATATCCCATTAAAACATTTTTATCTTCCTCCTAGACGTCCGTATAGTGAAGAGAAAATCTCTTAAAACTTCGTTAGAGAATAGCCTTACCTCAGAGATGGGTGCCTGTCTACTACAGCCATGTTTCTTGGACCATCTTTATGACCAGGAGAGAATCCAGTTTACTCATAGCTTTATTTAACTTATGCATGCTTATACCTAAGAGGAAATAGTGGATAGTTAAACTGCCTATAACACCAATTGAGAGACTTTAGCGACGGGACCCTGAATACGTGGATCATATCCTTCCATATTCTAAGGTTACAATCTATTTATCCGTCCCTATCTCAATTATTTACAGTTCCTGTCACATCCTTTATAAGCTTTAATAGCACATCCTATTCATTTCATTATCTACAGCAGTTTATTTTCTAGTAAAAAGTAATTTCTTTTTTTTTGTTCCTAATGTTATCACGTTTTTAAATAGGGCAATTTGTTATTATTTTTAAAATATTACTTTTTGTAATGGACAATTATTTAAACAAATATGTTAAAATCGTTAAAGGAATGAAATAAACAAATCTCTACACAAAGTTAGACTTATTAAAAGCTTTACCGTAGATTAGAAGTAATTTTAACAAAACATTGTCAATTCCTACTTACACCATCAAAAAAAAGTTTTATTTGAGTTACTTTCTGTTACATAATTATAATCAATATAAATAAAGTAATATAACCTATGCGTTAAACCAGTGTTCTACCAAATAACCCATTACATAAAATCAGCTGATTTATGTAATCATATGTTACCACTTATTTTAAGACAATTGGAACGAAATACAGTAGAGACTCATTAATTCTAGGCAGATGGGACCGAGATACCCTCGGATTGACTATTACTTGGATTACTCGGAAATAAGTTCCTGTACATTAGAAAAATAGCGATTTTAATCAACCTTAACATAAAAATTAAGAATGCACAAAATTCGTTTACAGAACTGTAGTGATTATAGTACTTACATAAATTTAATGTCGCTTTGGAATACATTGTTCACTACGGTTGCTACATTTTCTGGAGAACGTTATAAAGTGTCTTCTGCGTTTGCTTTATCAGATAGTTTTTGTCCTGCTGTGTCTCGTAGACGTCTTAGCAGAAGCTCATCTGTTGGCGTGGTGTCTGCCTGTTGTTGAATATAGTGTAGTAGAGTTTTCAAGGCGGGCATGACTAATTTTCCCTTCTTGTACCGTCTCGGTCGAACCTTCATCTTTATTCTCGTCATCACTACATTCAGTAGTTTCTTACACCATTCCAACAGTCGTAACATGTGTTATTGTTATATTACTTACGTACGTCCTTACTCATCCATTGACGTACGTATCATCGACATTTTCATAACCTGGAAGTTTCTTGATAAGAAATGTCAAATCTGTTTCTTCTTGTGGATCAATAACACAGTTAACAGTTTTATTATGATTCAGGATTTTATTCCATGACTCAATGTTTCTTCTTTGATTTCGTTTCATGATTCGGCTATCCAGTATACACCTTTCTTAACTGTAATGTTTTTAGAAAGCCTACAACTCTTTCTTCCCTTTCAGTCGCTTCCAAGAGAGATTGCAAAAGGTAACGTCTGTATTTTTCTTATACATTCTAGACACCCTGATCTATCGGCTGGATTAGGCTCATAACATTTGCGGGTAGAAATAAAGCACGGACATCAGAGCACATACGATCTTCATCGGGATACTACAATGTATTGTCTAACTAAATTATTTCAATTTCCTTCCAAATAGACAAAGTCGTCTCAAATAGAAATAGGTTCGCATTTAAAGGAAACTCGAAAAATCGGGACTTGGATTTTCGAGACTACTATAACTACATTACATACTTTGCCCCTTTTCTGAAAGGTTTTCTCCCATATAAAATTAAAATTAATTCATTAATAAATTTAATAATTAAATTAATATAATAAAAACAGTATTATCGTCAAGTGTCATCCACTAAGTATAAAAAAAAGTATTTGAACTTGAGTGGATGAATAAAATTTGAGCAAGATATCTCTCTCTCTCTCTCTCTCTCTCTATATATATATATATATATATATATATATATATATATATATATATATATATATATATATATAAAGAACAAAAGTCAAAATACAAATACAAGAATTATATTTGAATTTACAATTGTAAATTTGAATTGTAAATTCAAATATAATTCTTGTATTTGTATTTTGACTTTTGTTCTTTATTAATACACAAGAAAACATATTATGATATATATATATATATATATATATATATATATATATATATATATATATATATATTTATATTTATATTTATATATATATATATATATATATATATATATACATATATATATATATTTATATTTATATATATATATATATATATATATATATATATATATATATATATATATATAAAGAGTGTGAACTAACAGAAAGAATTGTAAAATTAAAATAATTTGTTTATTCAAAATTGACTACAATATTTGACGCAATTCTTGAACACTTTCGTATTTTAAAATTTTAATTGAAGCAAAAACAATCGTCGTGTTTCAGTTCGTTTATTGTTTGTTGGTTTAGGAAATAGCTAATGATTTTATTAATTAATATTTTGTGACTATACCGTCGTGTCGTGTGTAACCACAGCAACACCTTCATACGTGTTTAAAACAATGCCATTATTTATTTACATCATGGAACGCATGCGTGAAGAGGTGTATTCTCTTCTGCAATGTTTTATTTGTATAATTTAAGACGTTTTTACTTTATGGGACTGTTTTTGTTGTCCATACAAGAATTTTGATTATTGTTTTACTATTGCTAAATTGTTTTCAATACATTTTTATTCTTATGCTAATAGAAAAATATCATTTAAGATTTGAATACTACCTGATTTTCGTTAAATCAATAAAAACTGATTCTACCTTTTCCTTGATGGTTAATTTACAATGTAATAGAGGTTAGTTTTCCACTTTAGCTACATAATAAATATAGGCCTTCTAAAAAAAATATTTTTTTGATTGTTACACATAAAGGTTATGCTTGTCGTATCTCCATACGCACTTACAAAGATATGACGTAACTCCTTTTGCACCAAATACTGTTATGTTGCTTAAATTGATTGCGTACGTAATAGGTAAACAATGGCCAAACTCATTCATTATGCCGGCTATTTGTTTTACAGTGTTTTCGTAGTACTATTCCAATATGCACAAAAGGAAACACAGCTGAATCAACCAGTAATATAACTGACCATGGACTGCCCTAGCCAAGGCCGCTTCAGGGCAGTGCCTCTGCCTTGTCTAACGAGAACCTGCAACTATCTTCCTAGTCATTGACATTGTTATATTTAAATTAGAGTTTTCACCTTTAAAATCTTAACCTATTTGTGGTGGTGTTTGTTACGGTTGTAATTATTGAATATAGTTTTGGCATTTTGTTTTTTGTTTTGGTGCAATTTCTAGTTTCTTAGTATTTTATATTAGCGCCATGGGCGGAGTTGCAAGTTTTATTCTGGAGGAGTACCCTTAGGGGTATCAATTGGATCCGGGGTTACTCCCCCGTCCCCAAAATAGAGAACATTTAAAGTGTGTCAACAATGAGCCAGCATCCAAAAATCTTACATTATAAAGTAGGCCTACACGTTTTAAACGACTATTTTTATTAATTTAGGGTATTGTGTTTAACGATATGTTTCTCATCGTTGCAGAATTCTAAATTTTTAAAGTTTTTCGAATTTTGCAAAGTTAGTAAATGGATATTTATCAGGAGTTTTGTAATTTGTTGATTTTTATTATGTTTTATATATTGTTATGTATTTTATAAAACGTAAGTTATGTTGTATAATTGTTTAATTAAAACTGAGCTCTTGAAAACAAATTTCAGAAAGAAAATCCAAACGTTGGGTGTTTAAAAAAGCAAAATCGTCTGTGATCTATTATTAGCCTATATAAAAAATTATGAGTTCAAAAATAAAGGTGATTTTGTTTCTATGAGAAACATAACGTTGAATAACAAACTTCGTCTGAAACAATTCCTGAAATATTTCACTTTGAATGTCAAGACTTATAAGATTAAAATAAAGTTCATATTTGTCTTTAAAGCTCAGTCATGTATAGAAAATAACTTGCATATGATCAAAATAACCACCGATACTCTGAGTGTATTTTTTGTCAGCACTATTATTATTTTTGGAGTATTTTAATGAGTTCAATGTAAGCTTTTGTTTATAAATAAAATAATATACCTGTCCAGAAAGTTGGGGGGCCCTCTTTGCCCCACTCAACTCCACCCATGATTAGCGCTTAGTATGAGTTTGTTTTTGTTTACTTTTTAGAATAACAAATCCACACTGACAACTGTTCTTCGTAGATATAATAACGTTATTTGGAAGAACAGTTACGCTCGCTAATTATCGCGCTTAATTGTTTTGTCAGTTTTAAGACGATAACAACCATTGGCCTCAAGAGGATCAAAATATTTTTCTGGTTTTTTTAAGTTACGAAACGACTCTAATTATGTAAATCTAAACCAAACATTTGACTAATTCAAATGTTGTTTTCAAAATATTTTTGTAACTATCGTACTAAACCTTTTATTAAAAGTTTACTTAATGTTTGGATTTAAAAACCGAGATAAAAATTTGTGTTCGTAGTTTGTTTCTACTACGCAAGCTTTTCTATTCTGTAACTACGATGTTCGTATTGTAAAACCAATTGGAATAATTCTAGAGGTTTACTAACCTGTTCCATTATTGTATAGACAAATGTTTTTTGGAAAACGTCATTTCTGTGCAAAAATGTTTTTAAATATATTTAAAAATAGGTTTACTAACTTATTCCATTATGGTATAAATAAATGTTTTTTTTTAAAAACGTCATCTCTGCGTAACTAATTTTTTAAATATATTTTGTGTTATAAATAATATTCGAGCTGGCTTGTGAGTGAAAGTTATAATTAAATAATAAAAATATGGTACAACTCACAAATATACAATTTTTTATTTCAAACGCGTTTCAACGACTACTTTGTCGTCATCCTCAGTGAAAATACACAAATGAAATTAACTAAAAAATTAATATATATATATATATATATATATATATATATATATATATATATATATATATATTTAGTTAATTTCATTTGTGTATTTTCACTGAGGATGACGACAAAGTAGTCGTTGAAACGCGTTTGAAATAAAAAATTGTATATTTGTGAGTTGTACCATATTTTTATTATTTAATTATATTTTGTGTTGTTTTCTTGTTTTAATTGTATACTGTTGTAAAGTGTATTACTCATTATACAAATTTTAAAAACACCCTGCAAAGAAGTTAAAAAAGTTAATGTTGTACTAATTTACAAGTAATTTAAAACTAATGTTATATAATTCGATCTAAAACCAGAACGAAAGTATTTAGTCCTAAAAATACTTAGTTTTAGAAAATATTTACATAACATTAAAACTTTTACAAATCACTAAAAAAATACTAATGGACATAAACATTGACTGGGATAATATAGATATTTGATGTAAGGAAAGATATTGGGAAAAAATTGTTGAAATTGTGGTATATAAAAAACATGGAAAAAATTCATTGTATAAAATGACAGAATTGAAGGATTTTTTATCTGCATCTTTAGTAGGGAAAATATAAAAGAAATTTAACATTTTTGTATATATTATTTTATCTACCTAGGTATTGTATGTATTGTAATGATTGAAGTTGTTTATTATTTCATGGTGCGTCCTGTTATTATTAAGAATGGAAGAGTTTGAGTATCTGTGATTTGTTTACATTATTGTGATCAAAATTTGACTTGTCTAGTAGTGCAACTGGACTTGTAAGAGTTTTTATTTATTACGAATATTGAACTATTTGATTATAATTGTGTTAAAAGTATTATTTATGAATGTAAAACACTGTAAATTATGGTTTATTATTAGATTAATAAGCTTTTAGCTCTTAAAAAGGACTTTCGGGTAGAAAATCGAAACGTAGAGTGTGTTTGTAAGAACATGAATTGGTCTGTGATTTATCTTCAACCTTAAACATATTATATAGTTGTTAACAGACATTAAATAAAGTTGTAAGAAATCATTACATTAAAGAATGTGCCAACAGTAAACACTAAGCTGGTAGTAAAGCAATCTTTTAAAAACCAATTCGTTAAAATTCGGAATCTAGGTAAAATTTAAAAAAATCTCAGTTATACCAATACAATGTAAAAGGTTTTTATTTTTAAAATCACTTTAATTAACGAAAGCCAAAACTTGATCCACTAATTCTTTTTATTTTGTTCCAGGTATGTTGGAAAGACCTGGAATTTATTGTATATTAATGGTAAGTTTTTTAATTAGAATATTATGAACTGATATCATTAGTGTTGTTATTGTCGTGTTAGGTTATTTTAATAATTAAATTGAGTTTTCCTTATTGTAATAATAAGCTTCGAGTTGTCACCGTTCTCCTAAGACAGGTGATTACTAAGATGCACTTACTATAGTCTATCCATTTTGGGAAGGCGGGTAAAAGATTAAGTCACCGCCCAAGCTCCCAACAATAGCTTGGGTCAGGCGCTCGGCGGCCGGCCGCCCGCGCTAATGAGGCGTAAAAAGCACTCCACTCCAAAATATTATCACATAAAAGTAAGCGTATTTTTTAATTTTTTATTACAGTTTTGATGTCTACGTGTGATTTCATGAAAAACTAGTCCAAACACGACGGAGTTATGTCAATTAGTAAAATTGTACTCACTACAATTTTTTGTAACCACTAATTTTACTAATTGACATAACTCCGTCGTGTTTGGACTAGTTTTTCATGAAATCACACGTAGACATCAAAACTGTAATAAAAAATTAAAAAATACGCTTACTTTTATGTGATAATATTTTGGAGTGGAGTGCTTTTTACGCCTCATTAGCGCGGGCGGCCGGCCGCCGAGCGCCTGACCCAAGCTATTGTTGGGAGCTCGGGCGGTGACTTAATCTTTTACCCGCCTTCCCAAAATGGATAGACTATAACAGGTGCATACTACGTTGTCCCTCCTATAATTTACTATTTTATGCTACTCCACCCTTTGACTAGTATTCTTGTACAAATTATGAATATGGCCTTTTTGTTTATAGAATTTTTCTTTAGTAAAAAAATTTTTGAATACATTTTCCTATGGCTTGGTTTTTTTGTGTATTATAGATACTTCGACAATTTAATTTAATGAACTAGAAATTTTCGAATATACTAAATATTTTACCTTTGAGGTCACTCCCACTCCAAGTAGCAGAGTACCAACACCAATTCACTATTCCACCTATCCTCTTTTATTCCTCTTACGGAACTCATGTAAGTATAGCTAGTCACGTAAGGTAACGCGTGACCTCGAAGGCCGAGCATTGGCGGGGGGAAGGGTAGTGGAAGCAAAATACCGTTCCACAGACATAATATGGGGTACAGTATTTATATTACAATAATGTAGATATGTCAAAACCAAAGGCCGCTATAAATATTATTTTACTTGATTTGTCATATTAACCAGATCATTTACATAAAGTTTTGAACAAATTTACTTATAAGGTATTTGGATAGGGCATGATGTTTGTAGTTAAATCCTGTTTTTGCAGTGGAGCGTTTGCGATGTCAAGTTCTGACGAGGAAGATGTTTTAGATTATTTGCAATATCGGAGACTTCGCAGGTATCAAAGGAAGCATTGGATCCATCCTTACATAAAGGAAAATAAAAACTCAAGGTTGTTGAAAAAAAAAGCAGAAGAACTGTCGCATCACTTTTCTAAAGCACTGCAACGCCTGCAATTTCTTAGCGATGATCTTTAATGTAACACGCACTACAAAAAATAATGTTTTTGAATAGGGCTAGTACAGGGTTTTCTATCGCGCGCTCCAGTTTACCATTGACCAGCTATAACTGTTAGTACTCAACTGATTACCTATAAACCTTGTTGTGAGTACCTCTACGATGCCTCCCTACACACATTAGCCACAATTGTATTTTATACCACAGCAATCTTATATCGCTCTCTTAATTCATTTCTTTATGCTTAATCCTAATTCACAATCCTAGTTAGGCATTTCCGCATCTTTTTTGGGAGATGGTAACTTAAGTTCTGTTATTTGCCTTCAAGTCCTTTATTCCAGAGAAGGGATCTTATTCAATAGCATAATTCTGTTTTATATTTACAACCTCCAAAATAAGATTCCTTAAAATACGATTTAAATGTAATTTTGCTAATTCCATCATATTCCTTTTATCTTTTAATGATATTTGCTATAAAATGTCTAAAATATGTAAAAACAACATTAATTTGATATGAACTGTAGCAACAACCAATAAGGTAGTGCCTTTCAGATACTCATAAACAGCAAACATTAGATTTTATGCCTAAAAATTCGAAAACATTTTAAAAATATTATTGTATTGAATATATTATTATCAAAGCGGTTTCTCTACTTACAATCGATTTCAGTTTACATTTAAGACGACCTATTTCATAATAAAACGTTTTTTTTATTGCACCCCCGGGTTTGTATTAAAGCCGTGTTGCGGCCCATCCTCTGTCGAGGTGCCTCCGTATCACATGCTCATTCGGCTAGTAACTCTACAGCGAGAAGGAATCAGTATAGGTTGACCATGTACTAAGCTAATAGTTCTTTCTATAGATATAGTGAAATGATACAGTACGGTAAGTGTCCCACTAAGAGCGGTATGAACAAACCTGACAAGAAAGATACCTTGCCAGGATAAATCCCGCGAGGACACTGAGAGGATAGTAAAACGAACATAAACTAGCAATGAATATATTCATTTCATGTGACGCATTTTGATAAAAAAGGCATCAGCCTCTGTAAATACATGCATTTAGGCTTTTGAAGTCTGAATTATTACTTCCATTATTTAAATATGTTAGTTGCAGAACACTAAGGGTGAATACTTTCATTACAATATTAGAATGGAAATACGGCGTAGTTAAGATTGCTTAAAATGAGAGCAAATAATAGTTAAAGAGTAAGTCTATAATGTAAGCCATATGTAAACCTATATGTAGAGGCTATTACAGAATTAACCCTCTTAGTAGCCTAAACAGTCCTTTTGCTGTATGATCACTCAAGAATGCAGAAATCGGGAAACTACTGTTCTACAAGCTTTGAGAAGGACAAATATTTCAGTTTTAGAAACACTACTGAGTGTAATCCATAGTTTTAGGTACGTCTTTCTGCATTAGAAATGTTCGAACCTTCGGTAAAAGCAATTTCAATACACATTACCCAAACAAACCCTAAATCCAGCTACGCAAAACACCTAAACAACACCCAACACACACATATCGACATACACACTAATTTAAATATTCTACACACATTAAAACAGAGTAAAAAACTAACAACCTTAGAAAAATATGAAATCTACAAACACTACGCAACAGACAGGGAAAACATACTTAATGACCACACACACTTTGAAGCCAATAGTCTTTTCAAATACATCACACAAGACGCCGACACCTCACCTAATGTCATAAATCCAACCCTGTCATACCGTTTGTAAAGAGCCAAAAGCCGCTAGTAGAAGGTTAGCTTCGAAAAAGGAACGATCGTATTGAAACGCGTCATCAAGTAAGCAATTACGTATTCACTTAGTTAAGTAGTGTAAAATTAGAGTAATTTCAATACGTTGGAAGTTTTTCCCTAGTGCCCTGGTGTATGTATCGTCAGGAGTATTGTGTTTAATATGCCTGGTGAAATAAAAATCTAAATGTTCATTTTTAATATCTACAAGGAAGGCAGTGTGTAGATAGTTCGTACTTTCTACCGTACTATTCTAAGTTGTTGATAATGCGCATCGTTCTATGCCAAATGGAGCTCTCGAACGTTGGCGCGCATTATAATCATCTATGACAGTTTTTCTAAACCTAATCATCTATGACAGTTTTTCTAAACCTCTTTGTATACAGAATGTTTTAGTTTGCATATATATAAGGTGTCGTGCTCCAAGGCAAGGAGACTAGAAATTGAAATTACCAGACCAGGTTGACGAGCAGTGTGATAAGGGTATCAGTGGATGAATAGACTATTTTAAGAACAGTAAACTCACAGGAGTGGCCTATAAAACCAAAACCCACCGAACGGGAGCGTAAAAGTGGTCCAATGGATACGACCAAATTTTATTCGTCCAATCTTTAAATCACGAAAATGTGGGATGAAGTTCTGACCTTAGTTGATAGACTATCCAGATATAAAAATTAGAGTTTTCCTATGTAAGATATTTTTAAGTAATCAAGTACCATTGTAAATAACGTTTTTTAATAATTTTATAAATTTAAAGCACGTTGTTACACTTTGTTTTAGTTTAGCCTTAATTCACATGTATTTATATAAACCACATACTAGATATTTATATATCATAATTTTGTGTGCTTGTAAAATTGTAAATTTTCACGGGGAAAAGTAGTTATACGCATAGTTTGATTTAAAGCAGAATAGACACGGGTCATTGGCTTAGTAGGGATGCGGTGTTATCAGTTTGAACGCTGTATCAGTGAGGTACGAACGGAAGTTCAACGTAGTATTGCAACAAGGCTCACCGACCTGGATTTCCCATTCGCCCAGACGACGGCAGCCCCCATCGCTTCTGGCCGATTTCACTTTCGTAAAGCCCTATTCTGTTATGAATCAAACTACAGAGACCATCCCAATAAAGTTACATAAATAAAATCCCTTAGAATAAAAACCTGATATCCGTCCCAACCACAGTATTGTCCTTAAACATTAGGATTCCCCTTTCTTTAATTCCAGCCCTTAAGCAAAAGCCCTTATAAACCCACCCTCAACCAGTGTCGCGTAACAGTGGCTGTATATTCATGGGGGGACACCAAACCCTCGCCTTCTCTGACTGACAGAGTACAACTGATTGCAAATCCGTAACCTGAACTCTGGTAAAGAACGTCCATCGGAACAGGCTTTTATCTTCATGCATCGTAATGCATTGTTCTTGAATTATTTTCAAGACTAAAATTAACAGGTCAGTTTTTAATTTTTAACTGGATCTATCCTAATTCATCTCAGCGAAGGTCCTTTACAAACTATTATTGGTTGTACAAGATCGCTTAAAACGAAGATTCTAGTTACTTTTTATTTTATAATTACAATTAATACAACTTTGTATATATGTGTGTCAGAATAACAATATTAAGTGGAAAAATAGAAAGTGAATTTTCCATTTTCCTTTCTATGTATGGTGTTGGTGTATTATTTTTGATTGTTACTATTTATACGTTTCCTTTTTTTTCGTCGCTTGAATTGTGTAGTTTCTTTTCGCTTTCCTTTCGCATTGTCCGTTTGTGTAGCAAGATTCGATCCGTTAATCCGTTTTGTTTATTTTATTCTTTTCATTCATTTTTAATCCTAGAGTACTATTTATGATATTGTATGGTCACCATAGCAACAGTTTAAGGTTGTGCAATGGAGGTTTCGACGACAACCAGATGAGGGCAAAAGAAAAATTCATATAGCCTACATCTTTCAAAAGTAAATTTCTAGCTATGGGACAGTTGGCTCAGTGCGAAAACGCTAGACTTCGAACATGAACATACTCAGTTCGAATCCTACCTAGACACTCAAATTTTTATAATTTAATAACGGGAAGATTAAACGCTTAGAGAAAATTAAGACGTCACGGCCAGACAAGAGAGAGATTATTTCAACAAACACTAGAATGTCCAAGAGGGGTTTTGATCGCTGCTTACAGGCTTTGGTAGTAAATATTCATCAACAATGGAAACATTTATCTAATCTTTCAAGGTCATACTTGCGAGCGATTTTTAATGTGTTTACATATTATCCTAAAAGAATTTACTCACATACAACAAACCCACTTTAAAAACGTAAGTTATCGAAAACTAAACTAATCTAATCGCATAACGGATACCGAGTACCAGCTTAACCTAATTAGGCCGGTCGTCGGTCCCACCTTCACGAAATACAATACGCGGTTATTCAAGTTGGCGCCAGAACCGGCGCTTTTAATGTTTTTCTATTTTGATTTCAACATTCATTACCAAGGCTGTGGAGTTTTGTCGACGCTATTGTCGTCACAGTGGTTTTTAATTTACACAAAGCAATCGAGACGTGAAACTCGGTTTTATAGAATTTTCCCACTTAAAAACATATTGTTGATTTCCTTCCGCAATTAATAGGTTATGTGCACCTATTGAAGGGGTCTGATAAAGTGGGGTAAATAAAGGGGTAACTGTTAAAGTTATTTAAAATTTTCAATTGGAATAAATCGATGCAATAAAATAGAACAATGATTAGTTATTCACAAATTCAATAAAATAAAAATATTGGAAAAATCCTAATCTCATACATTAATAAAAAATAAATAATAAAACAAGTTAGCTATGACTAAAGCCTTATTATCGTTTGTATGACCATGCCAACGTAATCAGAGGGTGGTATTACAAAATTACAAACTAGACTGACGTTTTACGTGCATTTCTATCATTTATCATCATAACTAGAGAACCTTATTACAAAATTACATTTTATAATGTAATAAATTACAAACAAGGCAGAACATTTATGTACATTCCGATTATCTATAATCATCATCAGAGGGTCTTATTACAATGTAGAATAAAATAAATTACAAATTAGACAGAACCTTTATGTACATTTCGATGATCTATCATCATCAGAGAGTATTATTACAAAATTACAATTTAGAATAAAATAAATTACAAATTAGACAGAACGTTTATGTACATTTCGATGATCTATCATCATCAGAGAGTCTTATTACAAAATTACAATTTAGAATAAAATAAATTACAAATTAGACAGAACCTTTATGTACATTTCGATGATCTATCATCATCAGAGAATCTTATTACAAAATTACAATTTAGAATAAAATAAATTACAAATTAGACAGAACCTTTATGTACATTTCGATGATCTATCATCACCAGAGGGTCTTATTACAAAATTACAATATAGAATACAATAAATCACAAGCTGACGTTTTATGTACATTTCGATGATCTAATATCATCTAGACTGACTACAAGTAACTTGTAATATTAGTTATGTTTTATTATTTTTCTGGAATTGGGGGTAATATTGGAATTATTTTTATTGTAATACGTATATTGCACCACTGTACTCTTGTCATTGTATACAAAATCAGTGTTACAGACAATCTACTCTAAAGAACCGCTTGCAAATCTATATACATATTTATTTGTTTCTGTTAAAAACCATCTACTATTTGTTAAGGTCAAATATTCAGTCACTATGGTTTAATAAAGTATAGGAAAACGTGAATGATTACTAGGTTTAGTTTAGGAACTAGAAAACGTCTAGACTTTGGTTTAGGGGAGATTTGTTTATATATGGAGAATACCTTTCCTATTCGACCACACTTACTCTCCCTAACCCTTATCTTACAAGAGAGTGTAAAGCACAGACACCATCTTGAGACCCCGAAAGAGAGTAGGTCTTTCTTCATGTATATGGCCTTCCGTCTCAATGGCCCATGATTTGTGTGTCCTTCCTAATGCCATCTATTGCTACCAGTCATCTTCCTATACTTTATAGACGATAATTATTGCAATTTTTTTTAAGAGTATTGTGATTTAAGTAGACGTAGCCTTCCAAAACGTTACAAGAAAACTTGGCTAATTAATTTACTTACCAGGCTTGTGAGTTTGATTGTTTTATGCGCGTTTCGATCACTCATGTCATCATCATCAGTGATGCTATTACAATTTCTTACGCCTTTCGATGACTTATGTCATCATCATCAGTGATGCTACTAGATGTTCATACGCGTTTCGATGACTTATATTATCATCTTTAGAGATGCTGCTACATTTTATACGCCTTTCGATGACTTATGTTATCATCAGTGTTGCTACAACATTGTTAATAATGTATTAGAACCAATTCAAAATTCCATATTATTTTAAATCAATTAAATGTAAATATTGTCTTAATTTAAATTATTTTAATAAATTTGTTAATATTACAGTTTTGTCAAAATTAAATATTTTAAATAAATCACTTTCGTTCATTGTAAAGTTATTAGGCGTGGTTCTAAATCTGGCAACGCCCAGATCCGGTTCTAAATTTTGTACAAATGTGACCGGCTATGTTCTACTACTTTAGTTAAAGTTATATGTTCGTGGTAGTGTCACTGATGATGATGACATAAGTCATCGAAACGCTTATGAAATTAAAGTTTTATAATTATGAGTTGTGTATATATTATGTTGTTGATAAAAATAAAGTTTATCATTTCAAGAGAAATTAAATTTTAGTGTAGAACTTTCAAAATAGTTTAGTTTTGAAGTAAAAATATCCGGTAGTTACATTTTGTAGCTAGGATTAGGAAGTATTTAGACTTTGATATAGAATTAGCCCGTTGTTACATTTTTATATTTGATTATTAATACTAATCTCCATAGATATAGAATTAGCCGTAAGTTTCGTAAGACTTATGTTGACCTAGAAATAGCGAATATGTCTAATAAGCCGAGGTTGAATGGAAATTTACTTTCAGAATTGTAGATAGAAAGCAATGTCAAGTAGCTGATGAGACATAATTAGAGTAGGTTAACCGAGATTTGGAGAGCGACTCTACTGTACAGTGTACATTTACTGCTGACTTCATACGTGTTTTTGCTGGTAAAATATTGTGTACTTATTTAGCGCCAGCAATAATATAGACAATTCTCTGGGCTAATGTACAATGTATGCTGACGAATGCTGGATTACAACCAGAAAGGTTAATCTTTCATTGCTACCTTCAGCGAGATCTTATCAATGAAGGGCTGACTTTGTTCAACATCAAACCTGTCATAATCAGATGTTTTATGACGTCATGCGTATCTAATCTGAAACAAACCATTAACTATAAGTACAACATTTTTATTTTGTTATTAAACATTCACAGAAACGATTTAAGAAATTTGTAAACAATGTTTTAGTTTTAAACATCTTCAGATAGAAAAAGCAATTTTATTATTTAGTGAAGTTATTTTTCTGTACGCTTTTATTTAACTTGGGTTGAAAGTCTGTATAAGAAAAACAAATTAAAAACTGTGTTTTACCAAGTTTTCAATTAGCTAGGAGTTTGCTATTTGCCATATAGATTGTTGATGAGCTATACAACATTGCGCAAACATTGTGTTCAGAATAAAACAGTAAAAATTATTAAATGACAATATATGAGGGAAAGATAAAAATAATAAATAATAAATAACAGATTGTAAAATTTTAAAAAATTGAAAAAAGTATAAAAAATATAATTTTTTTTTCAAAATGATCCAAAAAAAATTAAAAAGTTCATGTGCTATCTGGTAACATTGTATTTTGTATATGACTAAAATTAAAGTCGTGGGGCACCCGGGATATATTACGTATCTACAAGATATATGTATTTTCTATCGTAATATTTTATAAAATTTAAAAAACAACCGTCTTCAAAAGTGAAATATCTCCTATCACCCCGCGGTTTTAGCTTTAGTAATAAAAGAATTATTTTCCTGGGTAGCGGAAAAACCTCATTTTGTTAAGATCAATTTGAAAACCGTGAAAACAGATTTTTAAATTTATTTTATTTTTACAAATAGTGATCACTAGGTTATTATACTATATTTTATAAAGGATGGGATTTGTCTGAACATAATACTGGATCTACCTTTAATATGATTTGCTCAAGAATTGATGTGTTTATGTATTGAGGTGTTGAAGGGGAGGATTTTGCGGTTAGACATTAACACAGTTTGGCAACAGAGCAAGGTTACCCGTCCTCCCTTAGCTTATCACGAAACAAAGTTCCACTTAGCTCGGGAATACATAAAATAAACCCAGTGCCCGTAAAAAAAATATTTACTTTTACATAAAACTATTTACATAATTAAAACTGTTCAAATGGCATCGTTATAAATTATTGCACTTTTTGCAATTATAAAAAAAAACATTTGCTTTAGAAACTTCCCTCAGTCCCGCCTTAGCTTAATAAAGACATTAAAAATTCTCCAAACGTATAACCGTGCCTTTACAAAGTGCCTTTATGACGTTTTCTGCCCACGACGTTACTTTGTCAAAAGCAACGAGACTTTGATAAAGCATTTATCATTATTCCACTCGCGATCAGATTATTCCCGAAGACGAGTCGTTCACCTCGAGGCTAGGACGGAGGTCGAGGGAAACCGCTTCAAACTGGTTCATTTTTACCTCGCTGTTTATACTTGGGTAAGGTTGAATGTTTGGAAAAAAAGTCGTAAATACAAAATTTAGTTGTTTTTTGGTTGATCGATGTGAAATGGTCGTTTTGTATGTGAATCAGTCGCTGGTATTATATAGTGATTGATGTGGTTGAAAAAACTTCGACGGTACATTTTAGGAAGGTTAGGAAAAAGGAAGGAAGAATCCTTATGTGGCTTGGAAAGAGAGTCACCATTAACTCCAAGCTTAGTAAGTGCATACTGAATGAAGATTAGATTTAGATAAATAGTTGGGAGGTTAAGATTCTTTATAGAGTTAGAATTAAGACTGATCTCCGAAGATTTCTCTCCGTATTTAGTACGGCCGACTCATAAATTTTAAATGTCGATTGGGTAGGTGTTCAACAATAATATATATATATATTAAAACAACATAGGTTATTCAAATACAAGAGTATTTATTAATTTATATCTAAAGCTTTTCGTTGGTAAACATTGATTATATATATATACATATATATATATATATATATATATATATATATATATATATATATATATATATATATATTACGTTATCCATTGTTTTTCCGTTGCTTCATATATATATATATATATATATATATATATATATATATATATATATATGTATATTAATAAATAAATAAATAAATATATATATATATATATATATGTATATAAATAAATAAATAAATATATATATATATATATATATATATATATATATATATATATATATATATATATATCTTTGCAATACTGTTTTATTGTATTCACTTTTTACTTACACTTTAATGTACTTAAACAAGAATCTTACTTGGTATATTTGCGAGTTGACTTTCGAGAACTATTAATTAAGTTTTCGTGCTCTCATTTTCAAGCTTATTTTGAGACTCAATAAGCTCGAAAATCAGAGCACGTAATTAATAGTTGTGGAAGGTCGACTCGCAGATATACCAAGTAAGATTCTTGTTTAAGTACATTAAAGTGTAAGTGATATATATAAATCACTTATATTTATATACATATAAATACACCCGAGCGCGCGGGATTGTTTGTGTGTGTGTGTGTGTGTGTGTGTGTGTGTGTCTCCGATCTATTGAACTGAGGGGGTTTCGGATGGCGACGATAATGCAACATTGTCACTTTTCTCCTTGAGCTTTCAATTGTTTGCAGTGTTGTTGTACGTGAAATACAGAATGGTTTCTTATGTTTTAGAAATATTTTGGTGGTCTATTTGGTTTCATTTATTATATAGGTTGTCTTGCTTAGCGTTTGTTTGTTTTTTAAAAGTACTAAAATTATCACCTTATTAAAAATATTGTAAACACAGTACCTAAGACAAAAACATTAGTTTTCTTGTAGAAACCAAGCAAAATACTCGTAATGTTTTATGACTATTCTTTGAAAACACACACACACATCACATTGGAGATGGATCACACTTAAATAGGATGTTATTTATTGACATTCCTTTACACACGCAAAATTAATATATTTTATACCTATACACTTCCTTAAACTACCTGGTCACTCATAAACTGGCGTGCGTTCGATCGACAGAAAACCTGTACGAGCCCTATTAAAAAACATTGTTTTTGTAGTGCGTGTTGCACAAAGGCCATCGCTAAGAAATTGCAGGCTTCTGATCGTTTAGAAAAGTGATAGAAGTAAATTTTTTCAAACCTTTATGTATATGATTTAATTAATGTGAAAAATCAAATAAAATAATGTTTATTGTTATAACGGCCTACACATTAAATCTACATTAATATATATATATATATATATATATATATATATATATATATATATATATATAATTTTAAAACAACACAGGTTATTCAAATACAAGAATATTTATTATTTTATACAGTACCAACATCATCAGGAATGAAAATTACAATAATGTAAGCTATAGGCCTAAAACATATGTTTATTTAGAAATAGAATATGTTTATTATATTTCTAAATAAACATATGTTTTAGGCCTATAGCTTACATTATTGTAATTTTCATTCCTGATGATGTGGGTACTGTTTGCCAACGAAAAGCTTTGGATATAAAATAATAAATATTCTTGTATTTGAATAACCTGTGTTGTTTTAAATTATTAAATAAGAAAACGTATTTTATATTTATATATATATATATATGAAATCGAAAGTAATAATGCATTTAAGCATTTAAGTACTTTAGTAGAAACATTACGGCAGGTTATAAATATCATCCACCGTTTATTAATTAGTGCAGAACAATTCACTAAAGTTGAATATTAGAAGAGTGTAATCAAAATCTCACAAAGCACCAGTTTATTAACACAGATTAGTTCAGTTATTGGCTGAAACACTCACTGTTAAAATCTGATCACTGACGAAGGCGACTAGTACAAACTAGTCTGTATAAACAAAGTCGTGTTTAATGACATTTTAACTACGCGGTTATATTTGCCTTCGGTATAATCTTACTTACAAAATAAAATTAACAATATTTTAAAAGCAATAAAAAAACTGACGCCCGTTCGCGTACGCGTATGTATGTATGTAAAACACGTTATGTAAACCTTTTTAGAACGGAAAAAGTGAATGTGTTCTTAAAATACTAAAAAATGTATAATTTTTTAGAACCATTGAAGCTAGTAAACTATGGAACCTTATTTGTTGATAACCTTCAATAAAGTTATTATATTATAACAAAGTTATAATATAATTTTCAATATACTTTAATTTTTTTAATTCTCTTAGTTTACTTTTACAAACATTTAAATTTATTTGTTGTTTTGAAGCAAAGCTTCATACATTTCGTCTTACTAATGTTAAATATATAACGTAACCTAACCTTGAAAAATTCTCTGATTTCTCATTTTCCCGTAGACGTTATTTTGCATTGTTAGAAGTTTATGTTAGTAATAAACCTCGCACAGTGCACAATGCAACATAACCTTTTATTGGTATAATATAAGAATATGTTGTCTTTTGTACTGTGTAGAAATACGTGCACAGAATGGAATGTTTCTACTATATCAATGGATTTATATTCAATTGAATTTGAAAATGGTTTGAATATAACCTCTCAAAAGAGACGAAAACAAGTGTTGAAAGAAACCGTACGCTATAGGTTAGAAGAATGTGGAATTTGTTTACACCAATGCGTCTCGTATTTAGTGTATATAAACTGAAAACACTATTCAAAGAAGAACAGGCTGCTGCGTCTCTAAGAGCTTACATTTCAAAAACGGCGGGTAAAATTATTTTCGTTTGAA
Organism: Prosapia bicincta; assembly: GCA_036971475.1. NCBI lineage: Eukaryota > Metazoa > Arthropoda > Insecta > Hemiptera > Cercopidae > Prosapia > Prosapia bicincta. The sequence continues at coordinate 4,066,720 of JBAIZL010000003.1, read as the reverse complement.
AAAATATTAAATTTATATTATGTATTGTTAAATTTAATTTTTTTCAACCCAGAAGCGTCGAGTATATAGACTAGTTTTGGTTAGAATAATGGCGGAGCTACCTATTTACTACATAGGCATTTACTATTTACATACTTACTACTACATATTTAGTAAATGCTGGGAAAAGTTAAATCGGAAATATTAAATGAAAAAGCTTAACAAAAATTGTGACAGTTATCTATTTATAAACTTAAATTATAAATTCATTATAAGTTTAAAAAACAGCCTGAATTTGAGAGAGAATATATGTTTAAACAAACACCCCCCCCCCACACACACACACACACACACTCACACACACACACATACACACACACACACACACACACACACACACACACACACACACACACACACACACACACACACACACACACACACTCACACACACACACACACACACACACACACACACACACACACACACACACACACACACACACACACACACACACACACACACACACACACACACACACACACACACACTCACACACACACACACACACACACACACACACACACACACACACTCACACACACACACACTCTCTCTCTCTCACACACACACACACACACACACACACACACACACACACACACTCACACACACACACACACACACACTCACACACACACACACACACACACTCTCACACACACACACACACACCCACACACACACACACACACACACACTCTCACACACACACACACACACACACACACACACACACACACACACACACACACACACACACACTCACACACACACACACACACACACATATATATATAGTTATCAAGTAAAAACCTAAATATTTGTGAGTAGTTATTTTGAATAGGTCAACAGAAAATCCAGTTATATTCTGATTTAGATAAGTAAATCCAGCCTAGATATTATTTTTGTTTTCTGAAGGACAGGCAAAAGTGTTTTTGTATTCTTCTTATATTACTGGACCTTGTCTAGTTAAAGTGAAAATTTCGCATTTTTCCGTTTATCGCAAGTTTATGGTTTGTCAGTGAAAAGAACCCACAGCGTTATTTTTCTGAAACTTTTTAACTTTAAACACAATTGGAAAACAGAATGAATCAACACACATATAGCAATAGTTTGTAAGAGGCTCTTTAATTCCGATCTCACAGCTACACTATGCTTTAGTATGAATCAATGTGTTTAGCTTGGCTAGTAGACTAACTCTCGTAAAATAAGACTGAATGAGTAGTACATAGTCGCGTCATTTGGGGGATTTTCTTAATATTAAGGTTTTTGCTTTAGAATAAGTAATATAAATTTTTTTAAAGTCAATTCCTACTTAAATTGACTAAGAAAAATTTTATAATAGTAATTTTTATTTTTATAATTATAACTAATATAAATATCTATATACATATGTCAGAATAACAACATTAAGTGGCAAAATGAAAAGAGAATTTCCTTCAAATTTTCCATTTTCCTTTCTGTGTATGGTGTTGGACTATTATTTTTATTTGTTACTATTTTTACGAATATTTGTTGTTCCCATTGTGTTGTAGTTTCTTTAGAAATGTGTTTAGTGTCTAGAATAGAGAAGACGTGACGAAGTATTACTCCATTGCATAAAATTACATAAAAAGTATATTTTAATATAGGTATGTAGTAATATATAAAATTACAACCAGGTCTATCATAACTGGAGACTTTATAGGTATATTTAAACATATTTATACGCAGTACGACGTGCCGTTGATACTCAGACGTAGTACTTCTTACTACTACGCAATGAAATTTTTTACCAAACGTTAATTTGATATAAAATGGTATTTATTTCCCTGCGCAAGAGTTTTAATTATTTTTTCGTATCTTGATGAGTTTCTGCGTCGCCCGGTATAATGTTTTCCCTTATCGAATACATTGAAGGAAATAAATACCTGCAATTTTACATGGACATTCTTCGGGCCCCTGGTTAACACATAGTCCTATTTTTATTTAGAAATTCAGTCAGAGCACCGCCCTAATGGCCTTGGAAACTCCCTTAACGGTAGGTTTATAAACTATAGTTTGATATATTTATTGGGGTTTAATTTCAGTAAATTAAATACAACCCAAATACAAATTAAATCAATACAAATATTCGTTAACCCCGTACGAAGGACACGTACTCTACTAGGATTTGATATAACTACAAGTAGATAGAACTGTATTATATATAAATACAAACTATAAACTGTATATAACTAAAAATAAATAAAACTTTACTATATATAACTACAAATAGATAGAATTATAAAGAAATTATTTTATAACGTTTTTTAAAGGATAAAACAAAGTTTAAAAAATGTTTGCGATATCACATTCGGGTCAGTTTATATATATATATATATATATATATATATATATGAATCGCCTTGTTTTTTGTTTGTAAAAGCAACTTCAAATATATAACTAGTTTGTACAATATAAATTTTTTTATGGGCGGAAAGGAATTAAACTGTTACAGCTTTCCGTTTTATACGTTCCAGTTTCCTGAACGTCTTCCCACTCCTGGTCCATGAGGCAATGTCCTTTATAGGGTCCGTGAGGCAATGTCCCCACATAGGGTCCGTGAGGCAATGTCCCTACATAGGGTCCGTGAGGTAATGTCCCCACATAGGGTCCGTGAGGCAATGTCCCCACGTAGGGTGCGTGAGGCAATGTCTCCACATAGGGTGCGTGAGGCAATGTCTCCACATAGGGTGCGTGAGGCAATGTCCCCACGTAGGGTGCGTGAGGCAATGTCTCCACATAGGGTGCGTGAGGCAATGTCCCCACGTAGGGTGCGTGAGGCAATGTCCCCACGTAGGGTGCGTGAGGCAATGTCTCCACGTAGGGTGCGTGAGGCAATGTCCCCACGTAGGGTGCGTGAGTCAATGTCCCCACGTAGGGTGCGTGAGGCAATGTCCCCACGTAGGGTGCGTGAGGCAATGTCCCCACGTAGGGTGCGTGAGGCAATGTCCCCACGTAGGGTGCGTGAGGCAATGTCCCCACGTAGGGTGCGTGAGGCAATGCCCCCACATAGGGTGCGTGGGGCAATGTCCCCACATAGCCTTTTTTTATGAACCTTTCACTAAACTCTGGATTAAACCAATTATACCCCTCCTGCAGGTTTTGTATTATTTGAGTTGCTTCCAGATTAAAATTGTTAGTAAATTTATATCTATTCCACGTGAGTTGAGTCTTGTACTCTCGATAAATCTCCATTTGAATTTTGTAAAACGAGATAGCGTGGAATCAACGGTTGATTTTATAATTGTTTTTTTTGTGTTGACTGAAATTGAAAGTTTTTGAAAAGAAACGTATTTTAAAAATCGAACTGAATAAATATTTTTTACAAAAAATAGTAATTTGTTTTCTAAATAAATTAACAAAAACAGTTTTTCGGAATCGTTTATAATTTGTGTAATCCGTGCACTGCATTAGGTATAGTGTGGACTTAGTAGCCGTGCACTTGACCTTGAGAGATCACCGTAGGCGGTACGGGAGGTAGGGAGTCAGAATAAATATTTTCCCACAAACATGAGAGACGGTCGATATTAAATAAATTAGCTTCGGTATGGAATAACAAACATTCTTGAAATATGTGTAGACACATCGGGTGCCAAAGCTGTTGATGTATCGAACATTCTCAATATGTAACATTTTTTCAGAAGTGGTAGTACTAACAAGACCTAGTGCATGTTTAAATGGTTCGCACTATATGTGTCTAATTATGACCAGACTATATACATCTTCCACTAATTTTATATGTCTTTACGAACTTAATATATCTTCGGCATCAGTTTGCTAATATTGAAAACCTTGAAAAGAGTTTTACTTCGTGAAGTGGAAGTCATGTACTGAGATTAATTTTTCAGCGTTTGAGAGATGGGTTCACGGTGTTGGTTTTGATGTATGTCAACCAGTTCCTCCTCATGCTTGTTTCACTTAACAGTCACGTGATCACCGTTGAAGGTCGCCATTTAGACAGTTGTAGTTAATATTTTGATTGAATAAATTCTTAAGCTTGCGTCAGTGCCATGCAAATTCTGATCTCATTACCGATTCCGTCCGGTTTTATACGTTAATAATGCCCTTATATGTAAATTGTTTGAGCCCTGCTCTGGTTCCGATGAATATAAATTTTACCCCATCGTGGGCAATGTAATTACTGATACAATTAACCTGTTGGCTTATAATTCTTGAAGCTAATTGACTTCAAAATATAACTGAACCTACGTTTTGCCAAAATTAGTGCATTACGTTATACTTATTCGGTTTTATATGTTGAGAAAAAACGGAAATTTTCTAATCTTCATGTGAAAAAATAAACCGAAAATGGGTTGATAAAAGCTAGTGTAAAATAACGCCCCTCTTAAGTAGAGAGAAAAGAGCATTAGTGTGCGTGGGTAGCGCTGGGTCTACCCAATCATCTCTAGTTCAATTTGATTTTTCTATAAATTTTAATAAAAGGGCTGCTAAATCCCTACGTTGTATTCGTCTCTAGAACAGTCGTTTTCCTTCTGTGGGCCTCGAGTATGTTCTGACATAAATATATTATCATCCAGCCTCAATCGATGGCACGTGTATATAAGCAAGAGTACTTAGCGGTGTAGCCAATGTCGGCAGAATTAATCAATATCCAGGTCGTATCGGCTAATTGTAGGGCGACGAACAAGTATTTCTCGTATTCTTAACTATTTAATTTCGTATTTATTATTTATGAATTGTGGTGAGTGTTTTTAAAAATGTACATACACCACGCCCCTATTTGAGAGGTGTGGACGATACTGTACACGCAACGTCCACATGTTTCATTTTTTTTGTTTAATGTTGTTGTAATAAGTTTTCATTCTATTCAGTTTGTTGATTTTGTTTGTCTCTTTATGTCATTTGTGTGTTTCATATGAATTTGTGTCATTTTTTTACGATAATTGTATTTTTTTCTTTTATTTGTTTTATTATTTTTTTTAGTTGTACGTTTTAAACCTTATAAGTGATGATTATAATTGATTTGTTTTTGCCCAAAACATGAATCAGGTAAATAATATTCGAGCTGGCTTGTGAGTGAAAGTTATAATTAAATAATAAAAATATATACAACTCACAAATATACAATTTTTTTATTTCAAACGCGTTTCAACGACTACTTTGTCGTCATCTTCAGTGAAAATACACAAATGAAATATATATATTAACTAAAATATATATATATATATATATATATATATATATATATATATATATATATATATATATATATATATTAAACATAACCTATAGAGTTTTAGCAAAATCTATAAAAAGTTAAACAAAGTTATAACTTTTGTTTTTACTTTTGCTAAAACTCTATAGGTTATGTTTAATGTATATATATATATATATATATATATATATATATATATATATATATATATATTTTAGTTAATTTCATTTGTGTATTTTCACTGAAGATGACGACAAAGTAGTCGTCGAAACGCGTTTGAAATAAAAAAATTGTATATTTGTGAGTTGTATATATTTTTATTATTTAATTATGAATCAGGTATGTTGTTCAACGCATTAATTTCCTGCAGCGCTCAGATTTTGTGCTCGTGACACTAAGTGTGATTCAGAAGATCTGACCCATCGCTTCGGTCGGACTATAATCCGTTTCTCCCTTAATGCTTAATGTCAGAGCTTGTTTATCATTGATGTGTTGTTTCATACCCCATGGCGTCAAACTTACCAACTTTCTCAGCTCCACATTGTTCCCTTTCTAATTTGTTTTTGTTGATTTTGCTGTAGTTTTTTTTATAATTTTTCTTTTTTAATTACTGTAACTTGGAAATTTACAATTCGACAAACTTGGATTGGGTGTTGGGTTAGAAGGAGGGGCGGTTCAGAGCCCCAACACAAACGTAAAAGAACAAGCTTAACTTTACTAATCTAACTCTACTTAATCTTTACTCAGTTCGAAATAATCCCGTGTTCTTATTTATAAAGAAACATTTAACACAAACTCTCACATCATCCTAATTTGTAAAATGTGTAACAAATTATATACATGAATGTATTATATATATATATATATATATATATATATATATATATATATATATATATATCTGCGCGCGCGTGTGTGTGAGTGTGTGTGTGTGTGTGTGTGTGTTTGCATGTGTGTGTGCGCGTGCGTGCGTGGATGTGTAATAACCACTGTACATGTTTTATAAACAGAAAAGAGGGGTCTTTCAATTCGGAGTCAAATAATTTAGTTAATTTTATGATTTGTTTTTTTTTTTGTCTGACTAACACTGTCTAGGTTGTTCTGATTGAATAATAATTTATGATAATTAAATCATATATTAAAAACATTGTAATAATAAATAGCATATAATATGTGTTAATTGATAAAAATATTTTAATATTACGTATTTTACGCCATACGAATATATTAACTATTTTCAATATATGGTTTTAATACATTTTGATATAATTTAAAAATATTAAAAAAGCATGAATTAGAAAATATTGCTCATGAATCAGTTCTATTCTTATTTAACAACAAAACTTTTACCCGTCATGGGTATTTTTTTAAACAATTCTATGTAACGTATTAAGGGCTGACATTTTTTATTGATGTCAATAATATACAAACATTCCAACATATTTTATTTCAATTTACAACTTAATTTCTATTTAATGTATATTTTAATTGTGGTGGATATTTTTATTTTACTTAAAACATCGTTGAAAATAAGCTACTTACTTAGCAACAGTATTATATGCTTCTTCATTCTCCCACTCCTCTTATATTAGATACGTGTTTTATCTTATACCCACATCAATGTGAGGAATGGCAATGTTAGTCTGTGGCACAAAAACATTAAAACATATTTTCTCTCATAAAAATTTGGGTTTACAAAACTCGTATTGGCAACATTTACAGGCAATAATCAGGCCGCTGTGCAAATAAGCAGTTGCCACTGGTTAACTGATGAATCGATAGAAATCCCATGGAGCGTTAGACTTACTGTAGATTTATTATTAATTACTTCTCAGTCATTAATCACCCTCACTAAGTCTGAGAGTGAAAAAAGATTCACTCTTGCAGAATCCATAGTTTTTAAAAATAAATGTGTTTTTGAAAAGATAAAATTTATGATTTTTAAATTCAAGTATTTTGGTAACTGTAAAAATTACAAAGAAAAAGCGTATTTTCTGTCAAGTGATGTCTTAAGAATGAAACAAACTGTTAAAACAAACATTTTTACATTTTACAATTGTAAACATTAAAACAGTTAACTCTAAAGTTCACTACACACTAGTTATTAAATCAAACACACTAGTTTATTAAAACAAATAGACTAGTTTCGACGACGATGTCTCCTTCATCAGCGCTTAGCTACTTCTAGTAGTACTACCGTTGTGAACTGTTCTCAATAGGTAAACTCTAATTAACCTATTATTTCTTTATTTTATTGAATCGCCAGTACATAAACATTCCTATACTCGTCCACTTAATTACTCATTCTTTGAGGTTATGTTTACGTTGTAATTTATTTGAATTTTATATTGATACTTATTTAATGTTATTTTACTGAATTTGATACAGCTGATAGCTTACGTTATCTTATTACTGTTTACCGAATATGCAACACGTGATTACTCCCATGATCCAGTGATTACGTCTGCTAAACGATAAATATTATTATTATTTATTATATAAATATATTATTACGTTCTAATTAGATAAATATGTGTTTGTTAATTTAGATTTACCAACACCTTGTGTTAGGCAAGCCCTTGACGGATGTGTAAAGCGGGAATAGTATACACAATATTTTGTAGGCGCTATATGTTTCTTGATAAATTATTTTTATTTTCTGCAAAAATTGTATGTAAGAAATTTACTAGAAATTGTTAATGAGTGGCTCTATTTTATATTTATATTTTCTGTTTAGTATTAAATTGTTATACAGTTTTATCTGTTATGTATTATAAAGACGTAGCGTACAGAATCTAAAACTATTACAAAATAATTCTAAAACACTAGTTAATAAGTAACTACTAATAATATATTTTACTCTTTATATTTTTTCTTGTCATATTTAGTTATTACCAAGAACAGCTGTTTTGGCCCTAAATGTTTCATAACGTAATGTGTTTAAGCTATTTAATAATTTGTATTACTATTAATAATTATTAACTTTCAACAGTTATTATTAGTTTGGTACTAATTTAACAAACCGTATTGTTTTATCGAGGAATATGGCAAAATTATTACAGTTTTACTTTTGTAAATTTTTTTCAAAGGTTTGTATTTATTGATGTTTATTTAAGGTGACAAACTTATCTAGCCATCCATTCTATGTTGAAAATATAGTAAAGTTGTTTCTGTAGGTTGGGTTTTTCTGCTCTTCGAGGATGTAGAGGTAACGGCCTGATGCTACTAACATCCTAGACGTAAACCCACTCTATATCTCAGGGCCATAGACACCTGTTTGACGTCTAGAAGTGTGCTCTTGTTTAGCAAAGTTTCTTTGATGTATCATAATACTCAGCACACCTCAACACACCTGTTTAAGAAAAACACATTTACCTGAGAACGTCTTCATTGAACGTCTTTTGCTATGAACATCTATTGATAAAATTTAATAAAACAAAGATAGCTCCTAGAGTAGATAGTATTACTAACTTGTGTTGCGAATTGTTTCTTTTTAAAAAAAAAAAAAAAACGCTTCCTTTTGAAAGTGGTTTCCTCCGTAATATTTTTTACAATTTCAATGATATTTCTGAGAGGTGCATAAATAGTATTTCTTTGCTGACGTAAATAAAAAAGATTTTGCAAAAACTCTTTTGATGTTCCGCCGCTACATAACTACTATTTTTAAACACTACTCGAATATACATCCGCATAGTTTCTCATTTTAAAATTGCTTAAATGCTTTATTATACATTTGCATATTTAACCCATTTTGCATTAGCATAGTTATACTATTTATCATTTGCATAAATAAACCATTATGCATATGCATATTTATCCTATTTCACATCAGCGTAATTATCCCATTTTAATTCCGCATAGCTATCCCAATTTACATGTTCATAGTTATCCCATTTTATATTGGTATAATTATCCCACTTTCCATCCTCATAATTATACCAATTTACATCCTTATAGTGTCCCAATTTACATCTGCATAGTTATTCCATTTTACATCCTCATAATTATCCCAATTTACATCCCCATAGTTATCCCATTTTACATCTGCATAGGTATCCCATTTTACGTCTGTATAGTTATCACATTTTACATCTGCATAGTCATCCCTTTTACGTCTGTATAGTTATCACATTTTACGTCTGTATAGGTATCCCATTTTACGTCTGTATAGGTATCCCATTTTACATCTGCATAGTCATCCCTTTTACGTCTGTATAGTTATCACATTTTACATCTGTATAGGTGTCTCATTTTACGTCTGTATAGTTATCCCATTTTACATCTGCATAGTCATCCCTTTTACGTCTGTATAGTTATCACATTTTACATCTGCATAGGTATCCCATTTTACGTCTGTATAGTTATCACATTTTACATCTGCATAGTCATCCCTTTTACGTCTGTATAGTTATCACATTTTACGTCTGTATAGGTATCCCATTTTACGTCTGTATAGGTATCCCATTTTACATCTGCATAGTCATCCCTTTTACGTCTGTATAGTTATCACATTTTACATCTGTATAGGTGTCTCATTTTACGTCTGTATAGTTATCCCATTTTACATCTGTATAGGTGTCTCATTTTACATCTGTATAGTTATCCCATTTTACATCTGTATAGGTGTCTCATTTTACGTCTGTATAGGTATCCCATTTTACGTCTGTATAGTTATCCCATTTTACATCTGTATAGGTGTCTCATTTTACGTCTGTATAGGTATCCCATTTTACGTCTGTATAGTTATGACATTTTACATCTGTATAGGTATCCCATTTTACGTCTGTATAGTTATCCATTATCATACATCCGCTTAGTAATCCCATTTTACCTTCAAATAAATACGCCATTATACATTTGAAAAATTACCTCATGTAATAACTGCATTATTTTTCCATTTTAAATTGACCTAATTATTCCATTTTCCTGCATATAATTATCTTATTTTCCATCCTCATAATTATCCCATTTTATACCAGCATTATTATTCCATTTTACACCAGCATTATTATTACATTTTAAATTTACGTAACTATCCGATCTTATATGAACATAAATATCCAGTTTTACAATTAGATAATTATCTAGGTTAGATCAAATTAAGTTTTTATAAAATACTTTTTAAATAATTTCCACTTTTGTTCTACATTTTGCCTTTATTAATGGGTAAATATTTCGTCTAACTAATATAAAAATATTTCTCTTCCTGTGATATTATGCTTTTTCTAACCTATTAGTAACTGTGTTATTTCATTAGAAGACAAACGTATGTAGGACCTAGAAATGCAAGTTCCAAAGTGCAAGTTTTTGTAACCCTCTCACAATAAATTGTGTTAATGAACGCTCCATAGATTCATTGTCATCAGAATTATTTAAATTTTAATAGATTCACTGTCCACGTTATTCCTTCGCTCCTTGCTTGAGATTTTCGATCGTTATACTGATAGTAGGCCACAACTATTTACGGTTTTTTCAAGAAAATTATTTTAGAAGAATGTTTTTAAATAACATTTTTTTCTGTTAATGAAATTAAATGTTTAACTATACTGAATACAGTTTAAAAACAAGTAATATAAAATTTAAAAAAAGTTTAATTCCTACTGAGGTCAAAGAAGAAAGATTTTATCATTGTTTCCAGTTTGTTTATTTTATTCGTTTTATTCATTTTTAACCCTACACTATTTATGATATTTTGTGATAACCATTGGAACAGTTTAAATTTGTACAATGAAGGTTTTGACGAGAACCCGATGGAGAACAAAATTCATATACGTCTTTGAGAAATTCATTTCTTGGTATTGGAAAGTTGCAGTGCAAAAGCCCTCTAGACTTTGAACATGAAGATTCATAGTTCGAATCCGGATAGACCTCCAAATTAATTATTGAATAAATATTTGAAAAAAATGTATTAACGTCAATTATCATCCACTATAGGTTAAAACAAATTTGTTTGAATTTTGATTAGATGAATACAAAAGTATTTTATTAACGATTGAAAATTTGTACAAGATATATATCAGAAGAGTGTGAGCTATTAGAAGGAATTTAATAAGGAAGATTAAGCATAAAAATGCATTTTTTTCGTTTACATAAATATAGATAAATAACAACGATTTAATTGCATTAATGATTTAACTACCGAGTGATAAATTAAAGTTTTACATTATCTGCTGGTATATAAATTGTTGTCGAAACTTTTAATTACCTTTTGACTTTCAGTTACTCATATGACTAATTAGTATTATATTCTTTCACATTATTATTTTTAATTATTCTATGTATTAATTACAGCATTTTTAATTATTCTTTTGATTATTTTTAATTATATAATTTTATTATTTTTATGTTTAAATTACTGCTACATTATTAATTTACACTTATATTATATTGCAGTTATATAATATAATTATTTTTATGTTTTAATTACCATACATTATTAATTTACTCTTATATTTAATTGCAATTATATGATTTAATTATCGTTATGCTTAATGTACGGTTAAATTATTTAAATATTGATGTTTTTATAACTAATTGATAAACTTTATGGATAATTAGTAGAAGGTGTATGAATAACTATTTAAAGATTAACAGGTAGTATTAGTGGGTACTGTTTATTACACTTACTGTTTGATTAAGTTTAATCATTGTGCTATAAATAATTAGTTTACTGATTAATTACGATTGTATGATTTAATTGCTCTTATGTTCCAATTACTGTTACACTTAAACTACTTTTATGAATACTTGTTTTTAAAACATAATTACTGCTTTATAATTTTATTATTTATAGTATATTTCAGCATACGTCATTTATTTATTAGGATTTCTTTTAAGCTCCTAATTAAAAATTATTTTATAAGCGTAAAATTAATAAAATAAAAAACAGCTAGAAATAAGCTCACTCTTAAAAAGCACACAATAAGTTTTACTCTATTTTCAAGACATATTCTACTATTTGATTAATTGTGGTGGAGCTAGTACAGAATACATGGTGTTAGTGATTTATTATCTATTACATTAAACGATTCTCTGAGCCGCTATTGTGGGCTATTTGAAACAGATTTTCCCGTAAAATTGACTTGGCATATTACCAGGAAGAAATGGGTTAGTAATCCCAAGGAAGTCAAGTCTATTTTGATAAAATTTAACGATAAAAGTTACAAATTAAAATAACAAATAACACCATGACTTGAAATTATTAATATACTCATCTGTACAGTTTTCTGCCTTTCCTAACGTTACAATATTTTCCTCTGTTGATGCGTTTCGGAATGATTCCATTTTCCAAACTTAAATCGTACTCTTTTAAGTTTTGAAAATGAAATCATTCCGAAACGCGTCAACAGAGGAAAGTATTATATTGTTAGGAAAGGCAGAAAAATGTGCTCAAATATATATATATATATATATATATATATATATATATATGATGAATGGTTATTATCTGAAGTACATCCGTTCACTCTGCAGTCCATAAATTCGCAGTTCCGACGTTTCGCTAGAATGTCATCCAGCATTGACGAGTTGAACCCAACAACAGTAGAAGTGACTCGCTCTTCTTCTGTTGTTGGGTTCACTCGTCAATGCTGGATGAGATTCTAGCGAAACGTCGGAACTGCGAATTTATGGACTGCAGAATGAACGGATGTTCTCCAGATAATAACCATTCATCATATTTTTCCATCCGTGAAGCAATACGTATCAGCATATATATATATATATATATATATATATATATATATATATATATATATCGCCCTGTTTTACTTTTCATCGCTATAAAACCGAGATATTAGAATCGGTATTGTCGTTGCCAGTTATCTCTTGCTACCTTCGGCTTCCTCAGTAACTGAATCGAGTTTGCCTCTGTCTGCTAAGAAATTAAAGTTTTTACCAAAATAGTTAGTCAGCTAACAGGATTTTAGATACGCCTGGAGATTCACACATTTTACACAAGAAATAGTTTTGAAGTAGTAATTAACCAACTTACATGTTATTCAGGAAGGAACAAAAATGCCAGGTGTCCGTAAGGGAGACGTTTGTTGCTCTATCTAACCACGCTTTGGTAGTAGAGAGTTTGTTTGAATAAAATATAACAAATATGTTTGAAATATTAAAAAATTTGAGTTGATTATGTTTACTTCCCTCTTCTTTAATATTTATGTTATGTCCTAATCATTTTATTATAAGTAATATAAACAAAAATTGTTCAAAGTCAATTCCTACTTAGGTCTACAAAAAAACATTTATTTTAGTTAGTTTTTATTAAATAATTACAATAACATAAATAAAGTAACATAACCTATGCGTTAAATCAGCTCTTCTACCACTTAACCTATAACATAAAATCAGCTGTTTTATGTTATCACCTATTTCAAGCCAAATGTAAAGAAATAACTATATTGCATACCTTGCCCCTTTTGTAAAAGGTTTTTCTTCCATATTAAACTAAACTTGATGCGTTAAATTTAATTACTAAACTATTATTTAGATAACCTGTATTAACATCAAGTGTCATCCACGAAATGTTAAAAAAATATATTGCAACTCTGAGTGGATAAATAGAAAGTATTTTATTAACGTTTGAAAATTTGAACAAGATATATAGTATATAAGGAGAGTGTGAACCAAGATAAGGAATTGAAAAATCTCCATAAATGATACAATTGTAGAAATTACAATTCATCCAAGTGTCGAGTGACAAAATGATTTTAATATGAAAACAAATCTTAGAAAAACCTATAAGTTGCTAATAATGAGTAGTATTCTCGTCCAAAAACAGGACGTCCTCGATGACGTAACGGCCATTTTGGTTTGAAATATAAATGGTTATTGACTGGGAATTTCTGTTGTAATATGTAAAGAATGTGTTGATTGTTTAGCTAAAGTTTATTTTTTGTTTTTGTTTCCTGTTTCCTGTTTACGTTTTTCCACTTTATGTTAATATTGAAAAATGTTAATATTTTTATTATTTTCTAAAACAAATTTTCGCTACGTTTTTATAGCCATTAAAGCTGCAGCATGCATTGTTAATATCTATGTATAGTGTTTGTTCTATGACGTAATTACGACCGGGTTTTTTCTGCGATAGAGATCTGGCAACGCCCACGGCTCGTGGACCCTCAGCACTCATGTCCTTGCTAACTGTCTGAACGGATGGGTTTCAAGGATAGACCAATATAATTGACAATGCTATCAATCCAAAACTATAAAAAACAAATAACATAAAATAGAAATACAAAATTAAATTGAATAAAACAAAATTTACAAAGTTATATCTAATGACGTTAAATATATTTCAATAACCCTAATAGCAATATATAACTTAGTATATTTCGTTTTATTTGGTTTATATTTTATTGAACCTAAGTCTTGGTATTCAGGTTTATAGTTCTATTGTCAATTAGATTGTTTATTCGCTGCCATAGTGCTCAAAGAATGATTTTCTCCAAAATTAGGCATTGTTGAACAAAAACGTTCTCTTTTTAGAGTTTTATACTTTTAAAAATCGTTTTCCTTCTGATTTTAGAACTTCAATATTTAATAATAATATGAAATGTGTGTTTAATGGTAGAAGTGTGTTTATTTGGCGTTTTTTTAGAACTTCACAATTGCGTCGACCTTCTGCTGCAGTTGAATGACTGCTGGTACTCCAGCCGGGATTACCGTCGTCTCATTACACTCTGGTACGTAGCTCTAGGGCGCGCTTTGATTACACGCCGAAACCCTGCGTATACTATAGGCATTGTTCTAAACCGATATAGAAACAAGTGGTATCCAAGGAAAGTACCATAGTTGCGTCGACTTTCTGCTGCAGTTGAATGACTGCCGGTACTCCAGCCGGGATTACCGTCGTCTCATTACACTCTGGTACGTAGCTCTAGGGCGCGCTTTGATTACACGTCGAAACCCTGCGTATACTATAGGCATTGTTCTAAGCCGAATTCGCAGTTGCAGACAATGGAAGTGGAGAGGGCGTGTCAACGCGGCGCGCTCTCGTCTGAATGCCGCGCATTCTTGTCGAGTCTTCGACCTGGATCCGTCTGCGGCCGGAGGGACTTAGATTGATTACAAAATCAGTCATTTAGAAGCTGGTCTCGTTTACGGTAAGTCTGTCCCCAGGCCGAAAACGTAGGTAACAGCTCCGAGCTCCGACGCGCAGGCGAAACCGTCCACTACCTTTTCACTGCGTACCTTGAGGTACAAGAAACTACCTTAAATGTATTATTCTAAAAGCACGAGGGATAGGTGTTTCCTTTGTCACTGATTTATCGCTATTGATTGTGCAAAAACTTTCTGCGGGAGGTTATTTTGTCCTTATAGGTAACGTAACCTGATCTTCAAGGCCGTCGCGTGGTTTCTTGGCGCCCGGGGCAAGACTTCGTTAAACATCCCCTCCCCAACATCAATCCCACGTTCCCAACCAACATTGCACCTGTCTGTAAAGATTGAAACACAAACACATAGTACGTGACGTGACTCGAAACTATCAAATACATGTAAACACTGTGGGCTTAAACACAAAAAAAGTACCATGACTTGGGGCGAAGTTGACTGGACAAGTTCCATGCAAATATAAAGTTGTCTGAAATATTTATCTGTTCAATACCTACATCATCTATCGTCCCTGAATACATGCAACGTAATATTCGAAACTATGTTATTCTTAACTTTAAAAATACGTTATCTACATATAAATTTATCAAATTTTGTTGAATTTTGAAGCGATTGCCCCGCCTGCTCATCTTACTTCTTGGGTATCAGATAATGCCCTTCTCCTAGTGGTTTAACCCCTCTCTTCACCCTTATCGAGAGGTGGTTTAACTTAGGGCATAGACGTAAAGCTGAGCTTTTAACAGGGCAGTTAACCCTAAAAGATGTTTTCGTCTTTACTAACAGGTTATTTAGGCGTTTGCTTAAATCAATCACAAATGAAATTTCCTATATATATATGCTGATACGTATTCCTTCACGGATGGAAAAATATGATGAATAGTTATTATCTGGAGTACATCCGTTCATTCTGCAGTCCATAAATTCGCAGTTCCGACGTTTCGCTAGAATCTCATCCAGCATTGACGAGGTGAACCCAACAACAGTAGAAGAGCGAGTGTTACTGGGTTCACCTCGTCAATGCTTGATGAGATTCTAGCGAAACGTCGGAATTGCGAATTTATGGACTGCAGAATGATCGGATGTACTCCAGATAATAACTATTCATCATATATATATATATTCAGAAATACCGTGTATTTTTCTAAATTATATGATATTGTATGATTTCATAAATCAGTTTGTAGTTTTATATTCCCCAAAAGTTATAACGTTTTTATTACTCATAGGCTTGGAGTTTTATTGTGCATGAGTAGAAGTTAAATTATAAGATTTCCTAATAGGTTAACGGTAAATGTGGTTATCTAAGAGACTGACTCGGTAATGGCTGAAGCTATAATTATTAACTAAGCTGACTTAATTGGTCGTATTTAACAAATGCTACTTGAACGTAACACTTGCCGTCGTCAAGGGCTGCCACATTTTTCCTTAATTTAAAATTTTTTGTTTCCATCTACTAAGCACAAAAGCAAATATACAGATTAGAGATTTTTATTTTGACCGTAACTGTTTTAAACTGTGCTTTAAATAAAATGTAGTATTTTTTAAAGTGGTAGGCTAAAGCTGAATACCTTTGAGGCTTGCAAGGTTAAGAATTTGATTGCCCCTTTACAAAAAACACTCTTAACTATTTGAAATTCAAGCACACACTGTAAAGATGAGAGCAATATGTACGATGTATAAAACATATTTAATCGTTAATAATATAAGTTCTTATTCATCCAATGAAGTTCAAATACATTTTTTAAAACCTATAATGGATGACAATTGCTGGTAAAAGAGTTGTGTCAAATATTTATTCAATGATTAAATTATAAAAATTTGGGGTTCTAGATAGGATTCGAACTAAGTTTTTTCATGTTCAAAAGCACTTTTGGCACTAAACCAACTTTCCCATAGCTAGAAGTATATTTCTCACATATGTATATGAATTTATCTTTTGCTCCCATGTGGTTGTAGTCTAAACGAATATTGTACATCCTTAAATTGTTGCCATGGTTACCACCAATATCATAATTAATGCTCAAGGATTAAAAATGAATGAAAATAATAAAATAAACAAACAAACTGGATTAATGGTATTGAATCTTGTTTCACAAACGGAGAATGCTAAAGGAAAGCGAAAAACTACAACTCATTTCAAGCGAAAAAAGCGTATAAATAGTAACAGACAAAATTAATAGCACAACACCATTCTTAGAAGGAAAAATGGAAAAAAATGCAAGGAAATTCATTTCTAATTTGCCATCAATATTGTGATTCTGTCATATGTATATACTTATTTTTATCAGTTGTAATTATAAAATGAAAAGCAACTAACATAAATTTTTTTTTGTTTTCTTAAATAGGAAATGACTTGATTTTTTAAAATTTTTTATTACTTGTTTCAATTCCTTTTTATTAACTCACATTCTGCTTGGAAATTCTCAGTCGATAATAAAATACGTTTTTATTCATCCAATCAAGTTCAAATACATTTTTGTTAACCTTTAGTGGATGACAATTGATGTTAATACAGTTTTTCAAATATTTATTCATTATTTAAATTTAAAAACCATTATGTTCGGTGTCAAATTCTTCTTTGTATAGTTCAATAGGAGTTGACTTAAATTCTCTCTCTCTCTCTCTCTCTCTCTCTCTATATATATATATATATATATATATATATATATATATATATATATATATATATATATATATACATACATACATATATATGATCAATAGTTATTATCTGGAGTACTTTCTGCAGTGCATAGAATCGCAGTTCCGACGTTTCGCTAGAATCTCATCTAGCATTGACTCGCTCTTCAACTGTTGTTGGGTTCACCTCGTCAGTGCTAGATGAGATTCTAGCGAAACGTCGGAACTGCGATTCTATGCACTGCAGAATGAACGGATGTACTCCAAATAATATCTATTCATCATATTTTTCCATCCGTGAAGGTATACATATCAGCGTGTGTGTGTATATATATATACAGTAGAGTCTCGCTTATCCGTCATAAACGGGGCGGCAGAACGTCGGATAATCGGAAATGTCGTACAATAGGTAGGTGTTAAGAAAAACCCATTTAATGCTATTTAACTGTACTGTACAGTACTTTACATTACTGTATAGTTAAAAACATTACGAGCATTTGATAACAAAACAACAAAGTTCCACTGTTCTTCCACTGCAAAAGAATATCATAATGCAGAGTGGTACTGTAATGAAATGTTTAAATATACACTGTACACAATATTTACACATAAAACGTTCAGTTCTGTGCTGGTTGAAGAAATCGTTGAACGTTGTCTGGTTTCCAGACGAGTGCCGTTTCTTAGGTGATAAGTTTCGCTACCTTTGCAGCATCAAAATGTCTATTCCTGTAGCTTCTTCTTCCTGCTCAACGTATTGAAGTGCAGTCTCTAAAGCCTTAACTCCGTCGTTATGGGAAATCCTTTGAGGCTCGTGGGGTGCTTCATTTAAATCTTCAATTTCGTTGTCGTCACATCTGATAAGTGTAACAATTTCTTCATCGGTTATTTCAAACTGATCATCGTCATCATTTAAGCAACTTTCAACTTCTTCCTCAGATACAGCATCGGATCCAGGGAGATGTTGCACTAAAGGTCTAATGCTTTCTTTGGTTACACTGTCTTGTTTCACACTTTGATTATCGCCACCGCCAAGCACCTTCCCGTTGGAGCTCTTACGTCAGTCTAGGCCGCTGCAATCCAATAGATCACATCCTTTACATTTACGCTTTTTAGCTATTCTATCATGTTTTTTCCTTTGTCTATTTCTTCAATAAGTGCGGGCAGTAGCTTCTTATGATTATTTCTTTTCGCTGCTTCCAAAACACAATGATCTATAGG
>JBAIZL010000003.1:3942500-4042500 GCA_036971475.1 Prosapia bicincta | reverse complement strand
GTAAGTGCTATTACAGGCAAGTGTAACATATTTACAAGTGTTCTTAGTTAAAGTTATAACGTTTTAAGTTGGTTAGTTTTGCTGCAATGAAAATAAATTGTAATTATTATGAGTAATGTGGTACAACATAAAATAAATCATTATTGCTGTCATTTTCCTGTGAGGATTATTAGCCGAAAAAGGGTTGGGTTCTCCTTCATGTGTAGAAACGTTAAACTAATGTTGTATGAGGATTAAAGGATGGTAATTCTCCATTTCTTTAAGACAATATTCTTTGAGCTTAGCTTGAAAGGCGAAGGTATAATTAATGAAAAAATGTAAATTAGCACACATATTGGTTTATTAACTCATTTTTTCAATGAAAAAGTTACCATTTACAGTATTTATAAATATTACAAAAACATAATTACAGCAAAAATAATTTTATCTTTCCCATTTTGAAAGGTTTTTTAATTTCAAGATATTTCCAAATATTTATATTAATTGGCTTCATCGCCAATTCCTTTCTTCCATAAATCAAACAGGCCCTATAGTATCTCTTTCTAATGTTTAAGTGATCTTTCGAAACAAAAACTCAAATCTTCTTATTTAAACCTTTTTAAAAAGAAATTATACAGTTTAACTAAACTTAATGAAACTTTAAAAATCAAGATAATTTTTAAAAAATATTTTACCATTGTTAAGACAACAATAGAAGCACACGACCGGGATCGATTTTTCATGATACAAATAGTGTCCTTCCATAAATATTTGACGCGATTGGAAACGAAACGTCCTGTCTCGCCCTCTATAAAGACCCGTGTCCTAATAAACTGGAGATTTTTATGTCGCAGGATGTCAGTAAACATGTTCTATGTTATTTCTAAACAAAGACTTGAAGGAAACAATAAAGAAAGATATGCACGCCCCAATCTCAGAGAGTAGTAAGGTTCATTACACTCGGTAAAGGCAAGTCGCAACTGAGTAGCAACACTGATTGCGTTACTATCCATTCGAGCGGATCATGTTACGTATGTCTGTAGAGGAACGACGCTGTGTAGACGAAACTGTTCAACTAACAATACATTATTAGGTTTTTGTCGGTTTATATAGTAGAAAGCCAAATTAGAAGCACTGGTTTTCAGGTAAACGGGCACTTTAATCATTCCTTTTGCTCCACGATTTCACACCAGCGTGCAGCCGGAATAATATTTATTTTATTCCTACAAATTTCCAAAAAATAAAATTTGTAATTCTGGAACTATTCAATATAATCATCCTCAGAGGAATCAATAACATAATCATTATATATTTTGCTTTGAAGAAGGTTGCTTTGCAGTCGATTTATACAAAGGATTAATAAAACATTATAGTGGCTAGAGAATGTATGTGTTATTAACATGTTTTCCTGTGACAAATATTATACGAAACCTTACATCACAGATCTAACCTAAAAAATCTCCTATATTTACAGTATTATAATTATATATTTTTGAAGGTGTTCGATAACACAGATTGGCGATTAATAATTCCGAATAACTTCTCTGGCAGATGTAGATAGCCTATAGTATCAGTAGATGAAATTTTATATGTTGAAAGAGAGTTTTTAGGCTTCCAGAAGACACGCGCATATACACAAATAAACAGGATGCCTAGGCTGCATTTAAGCCTCCGTGAAAATGAAGGTACGGCGGGCTTCTTGCACACATTGTAATTGGAACACTGCCACAGGTAGAATTGTACTTTCATTAATAACGCAATTTCTAATTACAATTCACCCTGACATGGTGTTCTGACCAATCACAGACTATTGCGTATTGCATCATTGTACTTCGCTCTGGACGGGTACTTTTTGCGTTAGTGTCCGCAAACTTGAACCGGACTTGGGTCAGCGATGGAGGCGCCGTTTATCGGTAGGACATGCAGTCACTGGAAATACAAACAAGATTAACACTATACATCTGTGTAAAACAATACTGTGTGCGTCAGCGTCGCGCCTCCTCTTGGGGAAATCCATAACAAACATGCGAATGGTTGATACTTCGCACTCTGAAAATGTGGACTTTTAATGACACATTAATTATATTTTAACAACGCCTGCTAGGGGCGGGTATTGCGAACTATTTTATAATTATATAAAACAATTATTAGATCCGCTTATTATTATTTTGTTTTCTGTTAGCACTTAATGAAGTTAAATTATTCTTTCGTAGCTTACAAATTTTGAATATATTTACTTAAAATATAGATATACTTTAAAAATAAAGCTCATATAAGACAAAACGTATGCAGGATATCGTACAGAGATGTCCAGAATAAGAATGTTTTATCATTGGTTTGAGGTTATGTAACCTGTTGTAATCGATATATTATGTAGTACACATCGGAAGATGCATTAACAAGGTCATATTGTTAATTACTCGTATTTCAGTTTTTTCATACAATTTATCTTTGACTCGGTTCAAGTGTTTAATACAGTAAAACGAATAAAAAGCGTAGACTAATTTTTTATAAGTCTAGTGATGGTAATTCCTAATTATAATTATTTTATTTGATTTAAAAATCTAATTACACTAACTAATTGTTTTAAAAATATAGTATAACTTAGAAGCTTCCTTCAAAATTATATATTCATTCATAAACTATATATTACATACACATACACTGTGTGTGTGTGTGTGTGTGTGTGTGTGTGTGTGTGTGTGTGTGTGTGTGTGTGTGTGTGTGTGTGTGTGTGTGTGTGTGTGTGTGATTTGTAAAATTTATCCAACTAATTTTTTCTACAAAATTATTATTTTTTGTTCTGTATAAGAATATAAGTTTATACTTTTACTCATTACGTAAAGCTATTATGTTTAACATAAATAAATGTAACCTCTATACCACAAATGATTTTTTTAAAAATTTTATTTAAAACCTTATGTACATTTCGATTGCATAGCAATCAACCTCAGAGGTAATTTACAATAAAAATACCTGTATTTTATTTGTATTTTTATTGTAAAGTACCTCTGAGGATGATTGCTATGCAATCGAAATGTACATATGGTTTTAAATAAAAAAAAGAAAAAAAGAGTAAAAAGACAAAAGTCATTTGTAGTATAGAGGTTACATTTATTTATGTTAAACATTAAGGCACAGTTGTTTTATACAGCTATAACTAATATGTTATATAACAAATTGACAGTTATTTTGAATTATTACTACCAGTGAGATGTATGTGTTTATTGTTCAATTATATTCTAAATGTTTACACTCACAATTTAGTATCGAGTAAAAACTTATGCCTTCGGTGGGGATAGGTAGATCTACTTCTAGATCATCCATTCAGCTCATGTGAATCCTTGCCCCTCCGACTATCCATCCCTCTCCTATCCCTATCTCTCACAAGCTATAACAGTCCTAATTGTTGCCAATGAGTTACGCCGTTTTAAACAAATTTAACAACGACGTTTTAAGAACGAACTAATTTTTATATTAACTTTGTTCTTGACGTTTCAAAATATTTACTATCATCTGTTCATACTGTACTTTCACTTTAAAATTTATTAGCTTATTTTACTCAGAGATTTGTAAGTTTCCTGACGTTAATACAACAGATCGTTTCTGAACTGGGTATAAACCACGGAAGTCTTGTCAATCCAAGGTTGGCGACAAGCAACAATGTAAACCGGCAACAATGTCATACACGACGCGACGTCGTCAAGCAGCTATTGTCGTTTAAGTCAAGTAAACGCGGATTGCTTCCTGCATTTGTAGAAGTATTTTGTAAGCTTATGTAACGCATTTGAGTGTGTCCTTCAGACAGATACTTTATATTACTGTAGACGTTTTTATTATGACAATTTAATGTACTAATCCAGCCACGAGTTACGTAAAACTAAGGTCCATAAAATAACGTGGAAACGAACCTGTTTTACGAATTACATTTAGACTACACTGATCTTTTTCTTAGTTTTCAGTTTTTGTTTTTTCTACATTACAAATAAAAATACCTAGTTTAGTAAATACGTAGCCTACAATTTCTTATCCATTACATCTTTATATTCTTCACTACCCTGCCCAACGGATGTCAATACATACATACTAAAGCTATTGTTTACTAGTGACATTGATAAACTTTTGAAAAACATTGTCATGATTAAGTGTTTACTGTAAATTACATTTTTTTTTGTATTAACTTGCCAAAAAACCACTACTTACTGATTTACTCAGCAGACGTGTTTCGCGCTAGATCAGTGCATTATTCATTGCTGTGCGTCACAGACAAGACTGTTGCTCTAGTGTGTTGTGTTGGTGTGAATCTGTGGTGTATTTCTGTTCTATGGTGTGTTATTGTTCATAGAGTAGTTGTTAATTATGTGCTCAAATATAGTATTTCATTGTGAGTGTGTTTTGTCATTTATAATGTGTTGGGGGTAGTATTTATGGTGTTTATATATACTGTGTTAGGTTTGTTGCTTTTTTGATGTAATGTAGGATTTTTAGATTGGTGTCTATGTCAGTCTGTGAGTGTAGTGTGTTTTGTATGTGTATGACGAGATTTGATGTGGGTTGCGTCTTTCTTATCTGTTTTACGTGTTCTTTGTATCTTGTGGTAATTGTTCTCCCTGTTTGTACTATGTAAAAGCTGGGACAGTTGTTGCATGTAAATTTGTATACGCCTGTCCTGCCGTGTTTATCCTGGTGTTTTTGAACTGTGTAGGTGTTTTTTAATTGCGTTGCATGTTGTAAATGCTACTGTTTGCGGAACGAGGAAGCTATTTTTTATGAAGTGTGCTCGTGATATGTATTTTTGTGTTTGTGTGTTATTATATGGACGTTGTTTTTTGCGCAAGTCTAAGATACTGTTTTTTAAAGTCTAAGTCTAAGGATACCGGCCAGTATCCTTATATTAAACAGGATGTTTTACGTTGAAGAAAGCTTTGGTCGATAAAGGAGAATTTAAGGGAAGCAATATCCTAAGGAACTCCTACTTACCGGTAAAATAGTGGGTAGAATACTTTAAGTGTACGAAAGTTTATGGAATGAACAAATAAACAAGTAATATAAACAAAACGTTTTTAAAGTAAATTCCTCTGAGGTCAACAAAGAAAAATTTTATATTATTTACTGTTTACTAAATAATTACAAATAATAAAAAGTAACATAACCTAAGCGTAAAGCATCTGTTCTACCATGTAACCTATAACATAAAACAGTTGTTTTATGAAATAATATGTTATCACTTATTTTTAGACAAATGGAACGAAATAACTATATTGCATACCTTGCTCCTTTTACTGTATTTACGTCCTCTCTATTCGTAGCTATAATGCGGTATTCATAATTTCTCAGAGAAAAGTTTAGCTATGAAATACTGCACACGACAATTACGGCCAAGAAAATAGTGGTAATTGCAGTTGGCCTCGATTCCACAGTTGTTTCTTGGGAAACGAGATTTTCACAATCTGTTGCTACTACCAAGATCGACAATTAGAGTGTAAAACATTTTTGATCGTCTAACACGTGATTAAGTTTCACCCGATTATTCAGTGATCTAAGCAGATATTTTAAAGATTTAACTTGTAAATAATGACTTTAGACCTAAATATGGCGACAAAAGTACGATCAAGCACTAAAGCTTATACATCGTTTAACCCTGGCGCCAAAGATTTCCCAAACTTCAAAAATCTGCCTTTTCGTTTATACCAAGCTTTTTGGTAATTTAAAAAATATTTATGAATTATATGAAACCGGTTCATCACTCTGAACATTGAGATTTAACTCCTTTCAGATTCTCAAAAACCAGGGGTTAGATCACTAAATCAAAGCAAAAAAATCTCCATTAAGTGAAAGAAGGCCTTAAAAACTTGGTCAACGCATAAGAAACAAGCGATGGACATTCTCCCGAAATAGATAATTTTACCTAAAGACTGTCTAATTACACTGCATACGTGAATCTAAAATTTAAAAATAAAAAAAAACAAAATTATTGAAAACGTAAGGTCAAGAATGGCAGTAGATCTTACATTTATTTTTCGAAAGTATTTGTTGGCACAACATTGCAGAGTCTGTAGTTGAGAAATGGCGTATATTATGTTTGTAATGTTTAGCAAGAGAACGTATTTATAGAATACATTAATTCCGACCCAATTCTCTAAGAATAGGCTCTGGAAGTCCAATATAAATGTTTAAATATTACTACAGTGTAAGGAGGGCGTTGACATTTTTTCTGAAAAATATGAAATAGTTTCCACACTAGCAGCAGCAAAGGGAAGGCACAATTATCTTTTATTACGTTTTAGAATCTTAACAATAAAATTAGGCTACTTGAAGAAAGGTGTGAAATCTGATTTAATAATGTAATTGAATCTCAGGCTTGTCACAAACATTTACAAGACTTGCTGTTTGACAACCAAGTGCACATCCTGGATGGTATGGCTATAATTCATTATATGACAAATGCCATTTCGTCTAGTTTCAAAAATTTCCAGGATTTCTCTGACCATCAACGGTCTAATATAAAGAAAATTCTAGAAAATATCTAAACATTGTATAACAGGACCTGAAAACAAGGGAAGTCTTATAATGTAAGATGCAGGCCACTTGTTAAAAAATATAACTGTATCTGTTGGAAAAATATTTTACATATCTAGAGGATTTGTAGATGAAAATGAATGCCAGATACCTTGGTTCAACCGTAGAAATCTATAAACTTTTCTAAACCATCTTCTTCGTGCTCCAAAGAGGAAAGTTCATGGTATTCGTGTTATCCTTGCAAAGAGAAATGCAGCAACAGGTTTACACAACGGCATCTAGAAAAAGATGAACTATAATGTTATGTAAAAAATTAAATTTAAATCAATTTAGCCTAAATCTTTATTGGTCTCTTATACAATATATGTATTTATATTATTCCTATATTGGTACAACGTTATATCCAAGGCCATAATAAACAAAATATCACAAGCAATAGTAGCTAAACTAATTACACTGAAGCCTTTTTATAGCTTAAAAAATAGTAAAAGACTTAAAAACCATACTTTATTAAATAAATAATGTTTTTAATCAATACTGATATCTGAAATATTCCTTCTGGTCGGTGACACTATTCAGATTTTAGTCTATGATAGATCCCTTATATGTTTTATTACTTTTTATTATACTTTAAAAATGTTTTATACATTTCAAACCTCCAGACTGCATTTTAATCTTTATAAATGGATTTCAGAAATACATAATAATTTTGGTAGACAATGGAAAATACCCCTATTAAAAAAGGCGGGCTAAAAGTCAACTTCTGATTGATCCGTACTTCATATTAATAAACATACTTCAACAAATTACATCTGCTTACCAAATTAGATCGAAATCGGTTTTTTCGTTCCAAAGCTACCATGACCTATACACGAAAGTTATCGTGATATTAGTATGTATATTTTGTGTATAAATTTTAACAAATATTTTTTTTAATTCCAGA
The DNA here is from genome assembly GCA_036971475.1 of Prosapia bicincta. NCBI lineage: Eukaryota > Metazoa > Arthropoda > Insecta > Hemiptera > Cercopidae > Prosapia > Prosapia bicincta. The sequence goes on along the minus strand of JBAIZL010000003.1, from coordinate 4,035,059 downwards.
GAGCTTAAAACAAACTTTCACTGTAGTCTCCGGCATACGTTTACCGCAATGGTTTATTTTCCAGTATAAATTCATTGAAAAACCAAAGTAAAAGTAATTGTTTTAAGAAAAATAATTTTTACTCAGTAGGTATTAAGTTAGCCATATTACGTAAAAACCATTATTGAAGTATTTATTTTTGTGAGTTAAAAAAATTTTTTTTTGTTCTATCTTTTAGAGTGTAAAAGATACAGTACAGCGCGTTCCCCCCGATGCTCCCCTTCTCTCCCAAGTATGTCGACCGCGTGAGGGGCGACGAGATACGTTTTTACAATCACCCAAGTAGCCAGAACAATAATCTGAAATGAAATTGCGTTAGGCTTCCAGTGCATGCTCAACCCCCTGTAGATCCTGGACTAGTTCATGAGTTTCGGAGGATCCAAGTACCATAGCTTTAGGGGGGGCAGGTGTTTTTTTATCCTTGGGCGTTGACATCACTGACTCATCTTTTTGGCATTGTAATGTTTAGTTGCATTTAATGTAATATTTTATTATGTTTAATAAAATGTTTGGTCGTGTAAAATGTAATGTTATATTGCTTTTAATATAATGTCTCTTTGTGTGTTAATGTAATGTTTTATTGTGTTTAATACAATGTTTACTTGCGTTTAATCTAATATTTTATTGGGTTTAATGTAATGCTTGCTTGCTTTTTATGTAATGTTTTATTGTGTTTAATATATTGTTTGGTATCGTTTAATATAATGTTTTATTGCGTTTAATATAATGTTTCTTTGTGTATTAATGTAATGTTTTATTGCGTTTAATATAATGTTTCTTTGTGTATTAATATAATGTTTTATTGCGTTTAATATAATGTTTCTTTGTGTATTAATGTAATGTTTTATTGCGTTTAGAATATTGTTTGGTCGTGTTTAATGAAATGTTTTATTGTGTTGAATATAATGATGGATTTATTTTAATGTAATGTTTTATTGGTTATAATATAAGGTTTGGTAATGTTAATATAATGTTTTATTTTGTCTAATATAATGTTTGATTTCGTTGAATGTAATGTTTTATCGTGTTTAATATAATGTTTGGATGCGTTTATTGTAATGTTTTACTGTAGAGTTGAACTTTGTAGTTATTGACGGTCAAGTACCATCTCACTTTGACCTCAAGGCCCAACGTGCAAGCGAACTTGGCAAACAATGCACTGCTATCGAGATCTAAACCCGCTTTGTCCTCACCTCGCAACAAAACAACTTAGATTGGGGCCAATTTAGATTAGCCCGCTTTATTGTCGTCAACTAGCTAATTTATTTTCTTTGACGGTGCTGTTTCATGATTACCAGAGTGAGTGGTAATAAACACAATAGCCTGCAATTACTTAGAGGTTAATAAAACCATATATTTTACAATTGAATGCAAAAAACAACAGCTTGAAGAATGTTAATAAAATGTCTATCTGCTATGAATGGCTAGGGCTATTACTCTCAATATAAGAAAGTTGGAATTTTACGTTTATAGAAATCCCATATTACACTCTATTCCTGAGTATCAAATAATCAACCTTTTATGTTTAAATATAACCATTTAATTCCTGTTAGAACAACAACTGTACGTAATTGAATACATACGACTTCCGGCTAAAAATAACATAAACCTTTTACATTTAAATATAGGTTTATTTTCTTGCCAGAATTACGTCAACATTTTACTTAAAATATATTAATATGTTTTTTGACTGCCACAATAACAGCAATAGATTTGTATTCAATATAAATGTTTGTTGACTGTCACAATAACATTAATAGATTTGTATTAAATAAAAATATTTGTTGACTGTCACAAAAACATCAATAGATTTGTATTAAATAAAAATGTTTGTTGACTGTCACAATAACATCAATAGATTTGTATTCAATATAAATGTTTGTTGACTGTCACAATAACATCAATAGATTTGTATTCAATATAAATGTTTGTTGACTGTCGCAATAACATCAATATATTTGTATTCAATATAAATGTTTGTTGACTGTCACAATAACATCAATAGATTTGTATTCAATATAAATGTTTGTTGACTGTCACAATAAAATCAATAGATTTGTATTCAATATAAATGTTTGTTGACTGTCACAATAACATCAATAGATTTGTATTCAATATAAATGTTTGTTGACTGTCACAATAACATCAATAGATTTGTATTCAATATAAATGTTTGTTGACTCTCACAATAACATCAATAGATTTGTATTCAATATAAACGTTTGTTGACTGTCACAATAACATCAATAGATTTGTATTCAATATAAATGTTTGTTGACTGTCACAATAACATCAATAGATTTGCATTCAATATAAATGTTTTGTTGACTTTCACAATAACATTAATAGGTTTGTATTAAATAAAAATGTTTGTTGACTGTCACAATAAGAACAATAGATTTGTATTCGATATAAATGTTTGTTGACTGTCACAATAACATCAATAGCTTGGTATTCAATATAAATATTTGTTGACTGTCACAATACCATCAATATATTTGTATTCAATATAAATGTTTGTTGACGTTCACAATAACATCAATAGATTTGTATTCAATATAAATGTTTGTTGGCTGTCACAATAACATCAATAGATTTGTAATCAATATAAATGTTTGTTGGCTGTCACAATAACATCAATATATTTGTATTCAATATAAATTTTTTACAGTCATAATAACATCAATAGCTTGGTATTCAATATAAATATTTGTTGACTGTCACAATAACATCAATAGATTTGTATTCAATATAAACGTTTGTTGACTGTCACAATAACATCAATAGATTTGTATTCAATATAAATATTTGTTGGCTGTCACAATAACATCAATAGATTTGTATTCAATATAAACGTTTGTTGACTGTCGCAATAACTCAATAGATTTGTATTCAATATAAACGTTTGTTGACTGTCGCAATAACATCAATAGATTTGTATTCAATATAAATGTTTGTTGACTGTCACAATAACATCAATAGCCTGGTATTCAATATAAATATGTGTTGACTGCCAATAACATCAATAACTTGGTATTCAATATAAATATTTGTTGACTATCACAATAACATCAATAGATTTGTATTCAATATAAATGTTTGTTGCCTGTCACAATAACATCAATAGATTTGTATTCAATATAAATGTTTGTTGCCTGTCATAATAAGATCAATAGATTGGTTTTTGAATATAAAAGTATCCTGTCTTTCAGAATAATATTAACTTTATTCATTTTCAATGCGAATGTCGTATCTATCATATAGCCTATCATTTGCAATTCTGTCTATGAGTACAACCTAGGCGTCTTAATTCTGTTTGCGTAACACTAGTAGTTTAAAAATAATAATTTTCTACTTTTCCGCTGGGATATATATTTTTATTAAGAGTATCATAAATACCAGGCATTCCCAGCATCGTCACACTCCCCGTTGACGCGTTTCGGAGGACCTCCATCTGTCAGAACGTTTTATGAACTCTGACGTTTATGACTCAAAGGGGAGTGTGACGATACTGGGAGCGGCAGGTATTTATGATACTCTAAATAATAATAACACTAGTAGGCATATATATATTGTTTGATAATAACAAATATCTGAAAAAAAATATTTTTAAAAAAATAAATCAGACAGATTTATAACAGTGATATTAAATTACTACTCACAAATAACAAAAACCACAGCCAACCTCGAAATAACAATAGTGACTTATATCGTATTGAAAGGAATTGAGACCTTTCAAGGCATTAAATGCACAATGCGGATCCTTGAGGATAGCCTAAATGAAGGTATTTCGATAATTAATTTGACGTGTACAATCCAACAGGAAAGTGATTGGCGTCTAGACAAGTAATAGTGAAGCATACAAACTCGAAACACAGATAAGGTGACATAATAGAAAACCATGAACTTTAAAAATGTACAAACCATATAAATCCAGACTATAAGGTCAAAGAGTGACGTGAAACTACAAGGCGGCTGTTTAAGAATAAATGATACAAAACTGGAATCAAACATCATTTCGAAGAATAATAACACGAGTATAAAGGTTTGCATCAGTGGATTTATTAACAAAACTTTAGACAGTCCAATAATTTATACTTATAGTGGCCGATGCATAATGCAATTAGAAAGCAAAAGATATTCGAAGATTATAAAATCACTAGATCATACAAATAAGGATAACATTTCGCTAGTATTAAGTGTATACCATTCGCTTCAAGGTTTAGATCATATGTTCCCAAACTGGGGCGTGAAGGCAAGTCAGGGGAGGCGTGAGACCAGTTGGAAAGTAGTAAGATAATATCTCATCTAGTTCAAACTAAAGTACACAACTTATCAAAATTTAAAACTAAATTTACACCTCAGATTATTTTACATTGGTAATTTTATTGACAATGATGTTCACACAATTTCAATGAAATGTATGCATTTATAAAAGAAATATAGGTAAAGGTTGTGAAATGTTTTTAAACTTGATATTAAACCAACATAACATCTTGAAAAGAATAATAGTACAAAGTGTCGCGAAAAGAATGTTTGCCGTTCAATTCGGCAACAGCTCCACAATGGTCAAATTTTCATTTTGGATAAAACACTTAAAAGTGTATCACAGGCACCTTTTCGATTATACTTGCCTTTTTCAAGCAACTGCGAACAAACATTTACAGGACTTGTTGCAATAAAAACAAAATAAAGGAACACACTTGATGTTGCTGATTACTTGCTTTATGCCTTTACTAAAATATAAGGTCAAATAGGTATGCTAGTGAAAAAATCCATCTCACTAATAGATATTCCTCTTATCAGTTTATATTTACCTTGCGAATAAAACTTGAAATTTTATATAAAATTTCTTGTAAACGTATGTGTAAATAAATAAATAAATATATATATATATATATATATATATATATATATATATATATATATATTTACATAAATACATATATAAATATATATGTATATATATATATATATATATATACATATATATATATATATATATATATATTTACATAAATACATATATAAATATATATGTATATATATATATATATATATATATATATATACATATATAAATATATATGTATACATATATATATATATATATATATATATATATATATATATATATATATGTAATACGTTTTCTTGTTTAATAATTTAAAACAACATAGGTTATTCAAATACAAGAATATTTATTAATTTATATTCAAAGCTTTTCGTTGGTAAACAGTACCAACATCATCAAGAATGAAAATTACAATAGTAATTTTCATCCCTGATGATGTTGGTACTGTTTACCAACGAAAAGGAAAACTTTGAATATAAATTAATAAATATTCTTGTATTTGAATAACCTATGTTGTTTTAAATATATGTATATATATATATATATACTATTTGTTTCTGTTTTATATCCCCTTACCATTTATTTATAGTGTAAGGTGTAGGGGGGCGTGGGAGGCTTTCGTTTCAAGAAGTGAGGCCGTAGTACCCAAAAGTTTGGGAACCAGTGGTTTAGATGAACGGACAACGACTATTTGAAGAGAATACACAGTATAATAGCGGTACAAAATGTTTAGCATGTTTAAAGTTAGCGGTAATTCTTTATACAGTATTTTACTACTATGAAAAACTCTGCTAAAGGTCTGGTGAAATACCCTATGAAAATTGAAGTATATTTGGAGGATGTATAAGTGCCTATGGTTAAGCGTACATGTGCAGTGGCGTAGCCAGGGGGCACAGGGGGCCCTCCAAACAAATTTACTTTAACCAAAAAAAAATTAACCTATGAAACCACTTATATTAAATAACCCTCAACTACCCCCGGTCGTGCCACCGCAAACCATCGTCCTGACTACGCCCTTGTACATGTGTGTTCATCTGTTGTATTCAAAACGTTAGAACCTGTGCGAAGTGAATCTTCGTATGAGACAAGAAGGGTCTAGATTGTGTGCTTACTATGATCTGACGTCCTTTTGAAAAATATTAAGATACTTAAGAGTAAGTATCACTGATACTAAGTATCGCAGACTACTACTATATAAGTATCACTGATACTAAGTTTCGCAGACTACTACTATATAAGTATCACTGATACTAAGTATCGCAGACTACTACTATATAAGTATCACTGATACTAAGTATCGCAGACTACTACTATATAAGTATCACTGATACTAAGTTTCGCAGACTACTACTATATAAGTATCACTGATACTAAGTATCGCAGACTACTACTATATAAGTATCACTGATACTAAGTATCGCAGACTACTACTATATAAGTATCACTGATACTAAGTATCACAAAAGGATATCTTATATTTTAAAAGTAAATATTGTTTGCACTTTAAAACGTGCCGCAAATGAATTGCGGAGACATTTTAATTTTTTTTTAAACTTTGAAAAATTTTAAATTTTCAGTTGTAGTTTTTCAGTTTTATAAACCCTTGCAAGTTAGTTTTTTCCGTTTTACAATTTGTAATCTACTAAAGGATACATTAAAAGTGCTCTTCTCAAAATTATAACACAATTTTTTTGAATGGACAACGTCTGAGGCTCTTTAAGACCGAGAAACTTTATATTTCAAGTGGTAAATTTTCAAAGATTTTGCCCCGAAGATTTCCGGAAGCCATATGAGGAGCGTAAGGAATTATGTAATGCATATATCTGTTTTCGCCTTCATTTAAAGGTTACTTTGAGGTTATTTTTACGTAATTTTTATGAAGTTTCCTATATACTTAAAAATATCGTATATTTGAATTAATTATGTATTTATGTATGATTTCATAGATTCTATGACTCGTAAGTTATATTACTTGGTTTGTACCAGTTTTGTATTAAGTTAAAACATGTTAATTTATTAATTTATTTCTATTCAATTTATTATTTTAAAAAAATTGAAATTGATAAAAGAAGGAAATAAGTATATCGTATATCCCACCAAGAACAGAAGCGTTAAAAAAATTTAACATCCCAAAGTGTTATATATATTATCAATACATGTTAAATACAACTTCACATAATAATTTAATTTGTTTTAAACGAACTATTCAGATTAACTGACTTTTTTTAATAACACATGATTTTATTTTAATTACCAATTTTTTTCACATCTACTTATATATACATATTTTACAATATTTGTTTCTCGCAAGTTTTTACTTCTCTTGGCCCCACCACCCTCTCGGTTTTTATTTCTGACTTGGTTTTAAAATTACAGCTAAAAAAAGACTCAACAGATCTGGCCAATAAATTGCGTCACTGTTTTTAAATGACTACAATAACATTTTTTAAGGATTCATATTTGGCCTTCGAATGGTTAGATTTAGCCTTGGAGAGCCACGTCCGTTCTCACACCGCGTTTCTTTGCTAAATCTATATCACTTTACGATTATCGTGTTATCTTGCACGCTTGACGTCGAGGTAAAATATTTAATGCTCTATAACCAGCTGCTTGGAAATGCTGTTTTTGCCCCAGACACCTGAGGTAATGCGTATTTGTCTGTCCTCTCATAGACATCTTGCAACAGAGGTGTGTCAAATTGGCTTAAAGTAAAAACTTTCAGTTTTTCCTTCGTTTAGACATGGCCTGCTTTCTTACCCTACTTTTTATATCATCTTTAAGCGACAATAATATACGCCATTCTGTGTAACTAGTATTACATCACTGTATGTTACACCCGGATCAGAAAACACTACGTAGGGGCTTTTGTAGCGTTTTTATATTTCAAACAACATTGATTTGGGAGCAAAACAAATTTGGCTACTAAAAGTAAGATAACATTATTATAAACGACTTTATGGTAACGTGTCGTTAACCAAAATTTACAATTATTTTTTATTATGAATTTTTTTTCAATACTCAATAAAAAAGAGGGACCATACGACCCGCTTTGTAAGCTTGTCCCGCTGTCTAGAATTATGTCCCGGGGGGGGGGGGGTGTAACTTTTCCCCGCTTTGAGCATTTATTATAAACAACAAATATATTCTCTCCTGTACACGAATTTTCACAAACCTGTACAATATTCGGACGGGGAATAAATCTTAATTAAGTGTGTGTGTGTGTGTGTGTGTGTGTGTGTGTGTGTGTGTGTGTGTGTGTGTGTGTGTGTGTGTGTGTGTGTGTGTGTGTGTGTGTGTGTGTGTGTGTGTGTGTGTGTGTGTGTGGGTGTATTTTTGTCACATTGTCGGTGTCTTTCGTACCTCAACCCGTTCTTCCAACTACTCTAAATTTCCCATTTCATCGCTTAGTTTTCCGCTCATAAGGACCTCACCAAACACGTCTCTCTCCAAAAGCCTTTTACGTCAGTATATCTCCTAGTAAATAGGCTCTATTCTGTGACCGAAGCTATCCACCAATTCTTTTTATGTGTCCGTAGTACTGTAGAAGCTTTTCGTGTATGAATGTTAGTGACACTTTCTATCTCAATTTTGTTTGATTCTCTGTACAGTCTTGTGAAACACGAATACGGAGTCTCGTGCTTCTTCTCTAGTTTTCCTCTTTTTCTTTTTAACATAACCATACAGTTTATATCTGGGCTCGTTACCAATGCGTTGTACTGATTTTTATTTCTCCTAACCTCTCCTAATTGCTTCTTCTCTTGTTTAAAACGGAAAAATCATTGTACAAGACTTATATTTCACTAAACCTAAATATTTTAATTGCTTAATATTACTGTACAAGGTGTTTGTAATAAAATATAAATATTGTGTAATTTTTAATTAAAGCGTATCATTGTTTTCTTGCTTAAAGCGATAGTAAAGTGTTTCAGTAATATGACTTGAAGGTATCAAGGTGTCATAACTTGAAATAAATTATTTGCCCTTAGCTGGGATCGATCAAGTGTCTTTCGTTTATAACGTAATTATAGAGACCAGTTAATTACCTTTATCCTATGCCCTCAATTATTTCGCACTCTTCCTACAAATCTTGTTCAAATTTTCAATCGTTGATGAAAATTTTTTTTTCACTCATATACATTCAAATAAATTTTTTTATTTGATGTTAATACAGTTTCTCAAGTATAAATTAATTCAAGTTTTGTATGGAAGAAAACCTTTTCATGAAAGGAGCAAGGTATGCTATATATGTAGGTATTTCGTCCCATTTCGCTTAAATTAAGTGATAACATATGATTTCTAAAACAGCTGATTTTATTTTATAGGTTACGTGATAGAACAGATGTTTTACCTAATGGGTTAGGTTACTTTATAATAATTGTAATTATTTAATAAAAAGCAACTAAAATAAAATGTTTCTTTGTTGACCTAAGTAGGAATTGACTTTAAAACATATATAATTTGTTTTTAAAAGTAATTTTGCTGAAAGAATAAAATGATTAAATATTGGATTTAAGGTTTTACTCTTCAAATGTAGCAGCAATGTGTTTCCTCAACAGTTCTCAACGAGCTTCTTTGAAACAAACCGATATTGATGTGACATGAAAAGAAATCGCGCATACAGGAGTCGCATCAGAGTTATCTATTATTGAAGCAATGTCCAGTATGAATAATTCAACTGTTTCATGTCTATAAAATTATTTTTAACTCTGACCTACAAAAAGCGAAGAATACTTTATGATATATTTAGCTCTTTACTTGACTGGAATGGCACTAGATAAAACCTTAGCCAAACATCTTTCGTAAACTGAGAGAAAGTTAAACAATCAATGTGAAAAGGTAAAATGTTAGATTTATTTTTCTCTGGCCTGTGCTAAATAGTTTGTGAACGTGTATAGAAAATTGTCCCGTTTTAACATTCCCCTTTTTTGTTTAGTTATAGAAAGTAATTTTATTTTATTTGAAAATTGTAGCAATAGAAATAAGTTTGTCTACTTGGTTAACTATTTTAACATTTTTCGCATTTATTAGACATTGAAAGTAAGATAAAGATCGAGCTTGATAAAAACGTCTCAACTTTTTATTTCTGTGTAACAACTGTCTAATTAAAAAAATATCTTAGTGTAATATGATTTAAAACAGGAGTTATTTAGTTTGACGAATTATTCCTTTATTTCAATAAAATCATATAAAAAATAAATTATAGAAAAAAGAGATTTTTTTTAGTAGGCGCTTTGATAATAATGAGTTGGAGCTGCAATCAAATTAAAATTAGAAAGAATATGGAAGTTAGGGTAGGGGAATGGCTGGTGCGGCGTTGCCACGTGTCAGTATGTCGCCATCGTTGCCTCAGTTCACAACGCATAGAAAGGCTATACAACGAGATTTAAAATGTTTTTTTTTTTTGCCTAAACAACTTTGTGTGATATTAGGGTTATTAGGGTATATGACACACTTACTCTCCAAGTGTCCAAGTGATTTCCATTTACTATCCATGTTTACTGGTTTAAAATTACCCCCTCTTAGTGTAACGCTTTACTTTTAATTTCAGAAAGCAGTATCCTTATTTTGTCAATGTACTTATTAATCATTATTATAAACAATATACCAAGTTGTTTTACTTAACTCTGACGTCACAGGTTGCTTGCACACTGACACACTTCACGACACCAGTAGCAGGATGATGGAAGTTCAAAGCAATCTGTAAGGTAGCATACTATTTTGGAGTGTAATGTTTATAAAATTAAATAAATATGCTAAACAATTAAACAGTTATTACGACTAACTTGAGCTACGTATAAGGGGCTAAATAAATCAAATGCGTTGCTTAGGACTTGGTTCAGAAAACAAACAAAAACCTACCTATTTTTGTATTTTGATCAACCACCATACGAGTGAAAAACTTTGCGTCAAAATACGACCATAAACGGGCGGAAAAATACATTGACGTTGAAGGAAACAACGGGCAATTGGTCTTATACATCAATCTAATTTTACTTTACTTGACAAGAACTACATGGCCATAGATATGCAATGCGCATGTACTTTATATTGAAATTATGTTTAGAGAATAATGAACATTGCGTTTTCCAATTTTAATCTTAAAATAAAATTATTTACGTAGGCCTACTGTATGCAAGGGCGCAGAGAGTGGGGTTTATTTAATAGGCTTATATACAAGACGAAGGGTTTATAAAGCTTCCTCCCAGAAGGATTATGTTTCTTTTTCTTATAGGCTGAAAGTTACTTTATATTGATAAGTTTTGTAGCAAATTTAATATTAGTTATAAAATCTCTAAAGAAAATGTATATGTAATAAAACTTCAACATAGTTCTCCTATAGCATGTGTTCGCAGCATCCTTTATGGCTACACATTGTCAGTAAAAGCCTTCAATGCGTGTAACTCCGGCAGAAGACGTACTGAAGATATATACCCAAGTGGAACAGCTGTGACTTATGTCAAAGGATGAAGTTCTTAAAAACTTCTTGTAGACTCTGAATTTTTTTCAGAATTGTGGTTCATGAAAATGAAAACTTAAATTTTGCTTCTAGATTTTAATGATTCCGGTACCCTTTAACCTGATATCCCAACTGAAAACCACAATATACGTACCTAAGTTCATGTACATTGAGTGCTATGTAAATTTGGAATTTATTTAAATCAAGAAGAATTTTAATTTACTTATTTCGTCCATTTGTGTCTAATATTAAGGCGTTACTTGTATGTAATAACGTAAAATTGCATTTCATTTTCTAAATAGGTATGAATTAGCGCCTAGTCCCCTCGGAATGTCAACATCTAAACACGCTCCTAGTAAAAAAAAAACAATGGCTGAGCTACTAACAATATGTATAAGTTTATGGTTTTGTTTTTAAAACTAAATTTTCTTTGTTATCATTATATTATTTAATATTTGTATTGTTTGCTTTTTGATAAACATTTATTTACGTTTTATTTAAGAGCAGCAAGAACCAAATATATTAACAATGTCGTTACTTGTAGACAAGTACTCGCTTGGTAGGGTTATAATACTTGGCTGATAGCGACTGGTAGTACGCCATGTGCAATATATTCATGGTCAGGAGCTATGTTGTGCTATCGGGGAGAACTTTTGCTTAGGCGTTATCTAGAACGTGTCTACTGGGGTCATAGTACAGACCTTCACAACAAACTCATTTGTAAGATTAAAAAAATGAGCATGACATACCATTCGGAACTTAAAAATTGGGGAAATAATTGCTCGTTGGATAAGATCACTATCCTGAACCTACTCTCTGCTCATAGTGAAGTAGGCTACTCTGAACCTACTCTCTGTTCGTAGGAAAATAGGCTACTCTGAACATACTCTCTGTCTGTAGGGAAGTAGGCTACTCTGAACATACTCTCTGTCCCTAAGGAAGTAGTCTACCCTGAATATACTCTCTGTCCGTAGGAAAGTAGGCTACTCTGAACATATTCTCTGTCTGTAGGGAAGTAGGCTACACTGAACATACTCTCTGTCCCTAAGGAAGTAGTCTACCATGAATATATTCTCTGTCCGTAGGAAAGTAGGCTACTCCGAACATACTCTCTGTCCGTAGGGAAGTAGGCTACTCTGAACATACTCTCTGTCCCTAAAGAAGTAGGCTACTCTGAACATATTCGCAGGCTCTAAGGAAGCAGTCTACCCTGAATATACTCTCTGTCCGAAGAGAAGTAGGCTACTCTGAACATACTCTCTGTCCCTAAAGAAGTAGGCTACTCTGAACATACTCTCTGTCCCTAAAGAAGTAGACTACTCTGAACATACTTGCAGGCCCTAAGGAAGTAGTCTACCCTGAATATATTCTCTGCCCGCAGGATTGCTCTTCTGAAGTAGACGTGGCTGAGCTTAGGATATAGAAAGGTATCCCAGTACGCATTATCCCACGCTAAAATATTTATTTCTATTTATGGGTTATATCTGAGATCTTATCGTAAAAGTGCATTTCTATGTCGTTGTTATTGACAATTATTATCTTTAACACCATTTAGTACTCAACCCTGTAGCGACAAATGACTGCACTCACAATATGGCTGGAAAAGTACCCACTATTTTCCATGTCATATTTTCGTAACAGAAATATATTCCTGACTAATCCAATCTCTGATGAATTAGAAATATTCTTCTGATAGATGTCTACGAATTTGCCTTTATCAGACGTGACATTTTAGTACCATATACATTTTAAACTTTTATATTATTTCTTTTCGCGTAAACACTATCAAAGCATGCTTAACATATACATCCTTTAATATCACTTTTTCAGTCTATCCTGAGATTCCAAGCACACCAAAGTATTTAAAAACTATTATATTGTGCAATAAGTTGAAAACCTATATCACAGTAGTTTTGCACTTTACGTAATCCGTCTACACACTGTAAAGCTGAAGGTTTTTTTATTAAATTCGAATAAATACTAACGAGAATATTAAGAAATCTTAGTCCTTGTAGGAGTGAAAGCAAACCTACTACTATAGGGGGTGTAATATTTTTCACAATATGTTATTTAGTACAAAAAACCCGAAAAATGTAATTTTTAAATTAAGTAAAACACATTACCTCTTTGCGAACTTCATTATTGTAACGAGTTGATTACTGACTGGTTAATGACGTCATACCTCTCACTGACAAAGTTGCTAGCTTATATACCTGAACATTCTTTTCCAATGATATCCACAAAGAGTTTCTCCTCATCCAGCTTTCCTTCGTCTGGGGCCGGACCTTGGGGTAGTTGGACTGTGTCCATCCTCGGGTGTTGGCACAGCGCTTAACCCGATGCCGTGCAGATGGGCTGCCAGGTAGTCGTGGCCAGTGGTGGTCCCGAACGCAGCTATTGCTACATCTCTAGGCAGGTTTCACGGTATGGGAGAGTATATCTGCTTCAACCATTGAGTTGGCTGCTAGGGCCGGACGCTGGGGTATCTAGGCTACGTCCATCCTGGGGTGTTGGCACAACGTACAGGTCGCATCTGCGCTTAACCCGATGCGGTGCAGATGGGCTGCCGAGGATCAATGTTGCTCGCGCCCGTGGTCTTCGCACCACACGTGTTCCACAGGTAACAATAAATGAGCAACAGCGATTCGCCGCCAGTGCGCCGATCAGACTTAGGAATATTCTGGTTTTGTTTACATTTGTTAAAATACTCATAGGCTGTTTAAGTAGCTCACAGAAGTATAAGAATTTGCTATGATCGACTCAAAAATAATAGTCGTTAGGTTGGAAAGATGCACGAGCGTGACGTCAGACAATACGCTGTGCTTATATCTTTCATATGAGAAAAATATTTTAGTTCAGTGATGAGTAGACTGGCACTAGTCTATCCACTCTGATTGTCACGGAAGCTGCAAGACCCTGATTATAGGAATACATTAATTAGACCTCTCTTTAACTTTGTATAGAAAAATATCTTTCTAATTTTAATTCTACTACAGCCAGGTAACTCATGTCTACATTTACGCTCCTCCTTTATATGGATATAAAGAAACTACTAACCTATAAATATATTTTTAGTTTTGTATTTTAAAAAAGTATTAACTTTAGTATATTTTCTCCAATATGTGTACTAATTTAATTCCTATTTTTCACCAACTAAATAATATTAACGTTTTATAAGAAATTATTTTCTAACCACTAAATATTCTTTGTTTCAGGTACGTTCAGGGTTTTGACTCTTCAATTCGCAAACATAACTAGGTAAACATTGATTATGCTTTTACTCGATCGTGCTTACTTTTTCTCATTATAAATTATCGTCATTATATACTTTATCCTCATTATCGTTGCTGAGTAGAAACGTAAAGAAAAATACGTCGCACTAACTGCGACTCTCCGGAAGCTACGTCACGCATCCATTACATTGTAAGGTAAGATTTGTTCTTTTGTGACACGCGATTTTCTTGTTTTTTATGGAATTTTGTGTAACTTCAATAGATCTAGAGATTGTACTTAGTTTTATCCTTTATTATTTAGAAATAATTGGATAACCTCAGAATGTTAAGCAAGTGGCTTGGAAATAAACATGCAAGTGTTCACTATATATGTACTGGGTCATTGTTGTAGACCGTACAAGAGTGTAAAACAACTTGTGTTCCTAAGTTTTTATCCAACTTAGAACTACTACTCATTAAGTCAATAAAATTAATTTATTAAACGTTTTTTGAAGTGTAATACTAAAGTTTCCTTTGATGTTGAACAGTATTTCAATAGACACTTACTTAATTTTGTAGTATTATAGACATTATTATCGAAATGTTTTTTTTCTATATTTTAAAAACATTTTAAGTTGTTAATGGTTGCTAATACTCGCATTATTAAACACGGTGACAACTTGAGGGTATACTCCTGAAGATATTTAAAATTAGTGAAATGACATACTCAACTACTTGGAGGCTAAGTGAGCAATAATGTTAGTGACACTACGGTGTGTGGAAAACAATAGCCTGGATCAGAACAACACCGCTAACGTTTCGTAAGTAAGTCTCCTCTGTCCAGCCCTTAACTCTCAACTGGTTGATGTCTCCTTATGTTAATCTTTAATTATTCCTAGGATGGTCTGTTGTTCTTCATCCTCGGCTTTCCTTGTACGTACTTCGACATTTCCTTTTTGTAGAATTTTAAAATCAGGTTGACAAGTTGGTATGTATGGCAAGTTCGAGATTGGCAAAATTATAGGATATCCCACTAATATGTATCGTATTTTTAAAAAAAAGACAAGAAAGATAGTATAGTTACTGTGCATGTTGTAGGATAATGTGTTCTCTTCTTATTTATTTCGTACAGTACTGTAGTTACTTATCACAAGGAAATCTGATTATTCTCCAAACATCCGTTATACTGCACACTACTAGACCTGCTACTCAATAGATAGGCATTTCTTATTTATAACAAATGGCGCTACCGTCACTGACAAACAACGATGAGGCAATCCAGCACCAGCCTCCAACTCCATACATTCGTTTTGCATCACTTCTGTTTACTTACTGTTAATTTAATAGTTTTCTAAATCCAACATCGATAATCTTATCCGGCGGCCGTAACTAACTCGGACCCCCCCCCCCGTCAGTTATAAACAGGTGTCGTATCTGCTAGTTTTGGAAACGTCGCATCTACTTGTGGAAGTGTTTAGATCGCATTGAAGGAAAACGTAAATAAACAATAAAAATATGTACGTAATTATGTAGTACGTAAATAGGCCTTTACCACACTGTAAAACGTTTTGTGTTGTACACATCTTGAGGTTTTTGTATAAATTTCACTTTTTTTGTAATAACTTAGCAAGAAACCACTATTTATTGATTTATTCAGCAGACGCGTTTCGCACTAGGTCAGCGCATTATTCAGTGCTGTGAGGAGCATCATATTTAGTGCATCTAGAAGCAACAGTCTTGTCGGTGATTCACAGCACTGAATAATGCGCTGACCTAGTGCGAAACTAATCTGCTGAATAAATCAGTAAGTAGAGGTTTATTGCCAAGTTGATTGTAAAAAATTATAATTTATACCATACTGTATTAATTACTGTACTGTTATAATTGTACAGTGTAGCTGCAATTAATGTTAACGTTTTTGACGTGGGACTCCCCTTTACATATATAGTTGGTTTTAGTTTTCGTGGTTTCACTATTAGCGGTAAGTTCGGGGAACGTAGCCCCCGCGAATAACGAAGGATCAGTGTATTGTATAACACTGTAAGACCGATTCCGTATCTAATACATATTCATTAACACAATGTTCGCAAGATGTTTGCAGAGACGGGTTGTAGACCTTCTATCTTGTTACGCCAGTTATCTGGGCAAACATTATAAATCTTCCAGTTATATAACTTGAAAACACCTTAATTCTGACTGGCATAGTGCTTACTTTTCTTCACGTGTAGATACTCCACTGGGAAGGAAGTTGGCGCCGTAAAGCCTCTTATCAGACTTTATCTGCAAGTTCGTATTATCTACGTTGTGCACCACAGCTGATAGTGCTTTAAGGGGGCGACTAAATATGCTTAGTGGAATAGGGTTATCATTTGAATGTGTTTAAAGTTAATACTGTAGTTATGATGAAAGTTTCTTAGCAAATACACATTGATGTGTTCCGTGTACAAAATGAGTAATTCTGTTATTCTATTCGTTACTCCTTTCCGACAGCTGATTTGAGAATAATGGTGATAACAATTCGGATGTACAGTTTTTCATATGGTTTTTTAAAATTTTCTATTAGCTCTCACTCTCCAGATATATATATATATATATATATATATATATATATATATATATATATATATTTTGTTGTACAAATTTTCAATCGTTCATAAAATACGTTTTTATTCATCCTATCAAGTTCAAATACATTTTATAAAACTTGTAGAGGATGATAATTGATGTTAATATAGTTTTTTCAAATATTTATTCAATAATTAAATTATAAACATTTGGTGGTATAAATCGGAATCGAACAAACTGTCTTCATGTTCAAAGTCTAGTGCTTTTTTGCATTTGAGCCAACTTTCCATAGCTAGAAACTGCTCAAATATATATATATATTTTCACCCCAATGTCGAACTTTATAACATTTAAAATCTTGTAATTTACAATTAAATACAAAATGATTGTATTACAAGTGAAGCACAAGGCATGTAGTTGCAAGTTGTACTAAAATGTAGTTGCATTAATTTATGTATATATATATATATTCACCCCAATGTCGAACTTTATAACATTTAAAATCTTGTAATTTACAATTAAATACAAAATGATTGTATTACAAGTGAGGCACAAGGCATGTAGTTGCAAGTTGTAGTAAAATGTAGTTGCATTAATTTATGTGTATATATATATATATATATATATATATGATGAATTGTTACTATCTGGAGTACATCCGTTCATTCTGCAGTCCATAAATACGCAGTTCCGACGTTTCGCTAGAATCTCATCCAGCATTGACGAGGTGAACCCAACAACAGTTGTCTCGCTCTTCTACTGTTGTTGGGTTCACCTCGTCAATGCTGGATGAGATTCTAGCGAAACGTCGGAACTGCGTATTTATGGACTGCAGAATGAACGGATGTACTCCAGATAGTAACAATTCATCATATTTTTCCATCCGTGAAGGAATACGTATCAGCATATATATATATATATATATATATATATATATATATATATATATATATATATATATATTGTTATGTTCCATTTTTATCATTAAATTATTAATTGACATATAACCGTGAAATAACTACTTAAGACTTGTTTGACCCTTACCTCAACATGGCTTGTACTATGGTTCAAAGATCCGGCCCGGAGGACCAATGATGGTTTTGCAACCTAATTGAATTTATTGAAAATAAATTCATATAAGAGAATAAATCTATCCGGAGGACAACCGCTACTTAATGAGCGGAAAAGAGTTAAACTGAATTAAAGAATCTTAGTTTATGAATCAGTAAATATACAGTAGCTAGAACCACAATCTTTTAATATCTAATTCTAAATGTACAGCTGAAATGGTTAGGTCCTGTTCTCAACATATATATAAAGAACTGATGATGTTGGTACTGTTAGCCAACGAAACGCTTTGAATTGTAAATTCAATTATAATTCTTGTATTTGTATTTGACTAGTTCTTTATTAATACACAAGAATACATATTGCGATATATATATATATATATATATATATATATATATATGTGTGTGTGTGTGTGTGTGTGTGTGTGTGTGTGTGTGTGTTGTGTGTGTGTGTGTATGTGTGTGTGTGTGTGTGTGTGTGTGTGTATGTGTGTGTGTGTGTGTGTGTGTATGTGTGTGTGTGTGTGTGTGTGTGTGTGTGTGTGTGTGTGTGTGTGTGTGTGTGTTTACAATTACTAGAACTTTATAAAATGTAAAACTTTACATTTGGTAGAAATCTTAGTCCTTGACATTCCGTATGTTATACAAACAATAAAGTGTTGATTTTTTAAGAAAATTGTACAAATACTGAATAAATAAAGTGTTTATGTCAGCCAGAGATATCAGCTGGGTGTATATTTAACTAGATGCTCCGAACAAATATTGCTCTGTGTTTGTGCACACTTCAGCATCACCCCACCTGTGACGTCGCCTACACGTGTTTGCTTTACAGTTAATAGCCTTGTTTTCAAGTCGATCTTTGCCTGAGTGTAGCTAATTGGAGTTACAGAATTTAAAGGTCATGGACGCTTTTCACTGCTATCCTTATACATCTTTCACTCTAAAGGTTTATTTAGTATCTAAGAAATGATCTATTTATTTTATATATTTATTATGGTTAATCCTTTTCATTCGTACTTTACTGACAAGTTCAAAGGCTTCTGCGCCCTTCTCATTGTCCCAGCCAGTGCCTTCCTTAGGGTAGAGTGAGTGAAGCGGCGGGGCTCTACTCCCACTAAAAAACAAGTCATATAATTTTTTTTCTAAGTCAATTCCTACTTAAATCGTCAAAGAAAATTTGTGTTTCAGTTTCTTTTTATTTTATAATTATTAATAATATAAATAAATAAATATATATATATATGTATCTATATATATATATATATATATATATATATATATATATATATATATATATATATATATATATATATATATATATACCCTATGTCGGAATAACAATATTAAGTGGTAAAAAAGAAATCGCATTTTCTTACAAATTTCCATTTTCCTTTTTATGGAAGAATAATTGTATTAGTGAAAGAACAGTAGTATGTTGGACTATTATTTTTGTATGTTACTATTTATTAGCTTCCTTTTTTTCGTCGTTTGCATTGTGTTGTAGTTTCTTTTCACTTTCCGTTCGCATTGTCCGTTTGTGAAGCAAGGTTCGATACCATTAATCCAGTTTGTTTGTTTATTTTATTCTTTTCATTCTCTTTTAATCCTATGGCATTATTTATGACATGTGTGATAAGTATGGCAACAATTTCAACGACAACCAGATCGGGGCAAAAGAAAAATTTATATACATCTTTGAGAAGTACATTTTTAGCAATGGGAAAGTTGGCTCAGAGCTAAAGCGCAAGACTTCGAACATGAAGATAGGTACTCAGTTCGAATCCGACCTAGACCCCCAAATTTTTATAATTCGACTATTGAATAAATATTTGAAAAACTGTACTAACATAAATTGTCATCCCCTCTAGGTTTAAAAATAATGTATTTGAACTTGATTGGATAAATAAACACGTCTTTTATTAACGTCGAAAATTTGTATTATATATCAGGAGAGTGTGAGCTAATAGAAGGAATTGAATAAGTTGAAGGTTTTGGTTGAATGAAAACAATATAATTACGTCGAGATATACGTGCCTAAAATTATCTGTCTGATTACCCACGCAATATTTTAAATAATTGATTAATGACGAAACCTACGAACGGGATAACGACGTCGCGACCAAAATAATACAAAACTTTGTTTGATAGCGGCGAGGTTTCAACCCTGGCAAATGGAAAAAAATCACGTAAATAAAAGGCGTGTCTCAGGACGAAATGACTGCATAAAATTGCTCTAAACACATCTTTTTGCGCGAGAGTTAAAAAATTATTTCGGAGGAGAGTACTCTTTAAAAAAAGGCCACACAAAAATGTTTTGCTCCAGGCCTCGCATTAGCTAAGGACGGCTCTGGTTTCAGCAGTTATCTTGTTCGAGCAACAACCAATATGGAGTCCAAGAAAAAACTGACACACTAGGACAAGAATTTCACGACTTTCATATGCCAGACAATGGAAATCTAGAGCCCTTAGTATAAGCATAGTTCCACTTTAGCAAACGTCTCCTACAGATGTTTTTAGTGGCTGAGAGGTAAAGTCACTCTCTGCAAAGTGTCACATTCTATGCTGAAATTTTAAATACAGGGAATATTTTATCAAATTGCCTACTAAATCGATAAGGCAAAAATATTAGGAGTAAAAAGATTTTAAAATTAATAATAAATTGCGTGTGTGGAGGCGTAACTCTAATACCAACTTCTGCCTACGAATATTTCCTTTGTGTAATCGGTTTCACCCAATCCTTTAATTTCTATTGTATACCTACTTTTCGTTTTCACCCTCTCCTTCGAATTCCTTTTTCAATTCCTGCTATTAGTTCACACTCTCCCTATATATAAACTTGTTCAAATTTTCAATCGTTACTAAAATACTTTTTATTCATCCACTCAAGTTCAAATACATTTTTTAAAACTTTCAGTGGATTACATTTGATGTTAATACAGCTTTTTTAAATGTTAATTCATTAATTAAATATAATGAATTAATTTTAGTTTTATATAAAAGAAAAACGTATCACTGAAGGGTCAGGGTATGCAATACAGTTATTTCGTCCCATTTGCTTTAGAATAAATGATAACATATCATTTAATAAAACATATTATATTATGTTAGGAGGCCAAGGACAGGCTTTGGCTGAAGAAGAAGAAGAAGATATTATGTTATAGGTAGAACAGCTGGTTTAACGCATACGTTAAGATTTGAACAAGATATATATATATATATATATATATATATATATATATATATATATATATCAGGAGAGTGTAAACTAATTACAGGAGTTGAAAAGCATACACTTTTCGTTAAAAAATACAAATTACATTTAAATTTAACTTTCAGTTTTTTAAAAATACTTTTTAAAAACGAATAAAAACTGAAATTACGATAGTGAAGTATTTAACCTAAAACTAACCAAAAAATTGTATTGAGAAATTGTTTTTTATTTTTATGTTACATATTTTATTAAAATTACTGTTTTATTGCGCGACCTGTAACAAAGAATAGCTGTGCATAGAGTTTAGTCTAAGGACAAACCCGTTTCAAACAACAGATGCAAACAGTAAACAGGTGTTTTTGTTGTTCATTGTTGTCCTGAAATAACCTTGACTCCCGTAGGACACTGTCCCTCAGAGATGTAGTTCCTTGCCCTCCAAACAGATCTGTCTGTAGTATTTTTTTTACATGTTTTACGAAAAAAGACCTAAGCAGTTGTTAATAAGGCGCTATTGTATTTGCGTTATTGGTTGTGTTTAAGTGCTGGCAGAAGACGGGCGTTTCAAGAGAAAATAAAAGGAAACCATTTTTATAATCACCCGACTATACTCACACATGTGATAAAGAATGTATTTTATAATGAGAAAATCGATATGAATATACGGTCGTTAGATAAACGGTAGGTAATGAATTTAGTTCCTTTTTAACGATAAAATGTAACTATGTTGACTGTCAATATTGATCACAAGTCTAGTTAGTCAAATTATTGTTAACATACTGTAATTTATCGTTATTTTTTATTAAATACCTGTATATTTGCTGCTGCTTTAGTTCACAGACTTCTTCTAAACTTCACTTGATAAAAATACTTGTAGTTCAGAAATAAAACCACCTAAGAAGTTTAACCTTGCTTAATATTTAGTTATTAGATTGTAATATTGAAATAACCAATTTATAAATATAATAATGCAATCATATATTATGAACCTAAACTGCATTTCTTCTTGATAAAATAGTAAGCCTAAACCTGAAATGGTTAATTACAAAGAAATTAACATATGATACTATTTTATCGGCGAAAAGCTTTGAATAAATATATTCATTAAAAGTATTATTGTTTTTGAAATATTTTTAATTTATTAACTATATTACAAGAAAACATATCAGCATATTTAATATTATATATATATATATATATATATATATATATATATATATATATATATATATATGTGTGTGTGTGTGTGTGTGTGTGTGTGTGTGTGCGTGTGCGTGTGTGTGTGTGTGTGTGTGTCACGTGTGTGTGTGTGTGTGTGTGTTTGTGTGAGTGTGGGAAAGAAAGAGTGATAGAGAGTGAGAGAGAGGGGGAAAGAGAGAAAGTAATTTTTCTTTATATGAATTACGCTGATTACTAATAATTACTAGTAAGAAATATTGGTTTTTATTATAAAAGGGATTCGTTTAATCTATTCAAGACGATAAGGTAATGCACTTGAAACAATTGTAATAAAATATGACCTCCAAATTTACGAAATCTATAGACATTATTCCACTGTGCCCTTTATTCGTGAACGAGTATTTCATTACATATTTCTCACCGCTACACAAGCCCATTTGCCATTAGTGCCCACCTTAGACTATAGGTCATCTATCGCCAGCCACAGCCAAAAAGCAGTCTCATTCTTTAATTATCTAGTAATTATTTTTAAAATAGTTTACTAAATGACTTGACAGGTCATTCACTGGAGTAAGGCCGCCTAATGCCGGCCATTAAGCAAAGCCACTAAAGGTGTTCCTAGACTGCCATTTACCCTAGCAGTTCAAGGTTTTGTGCTTTCCATTAATAATATCAAGGCATAACTTTAGTTTAAAATATTGCTGAAGAGGGCCAAGAAGTTGTATATAAGTTTTGCTCCAAAAATTCCAGCTTCCAGATTTTCAACCAAATTTGTCCTCTAGGTTTTATTTTGTTTTTAAGGAGGACTACCCCAACTATATACTTGTACTGTAATATCTTCGCTTATTACACTGTATTTTGCCCATGTTTTATGATTTTGCCGCATTCTTTTCGTACAAATTTTGTTTGTTTTTTTAAAATCACAAACGTTTACAGATTTCGGAGATACTTTAACGGCTGTTTTATCCGTAGTATTAGTATTATAGAACTATTTATATATTTCATGAATATTAATTCTGGTGTAGCATATGATATTACTCAAATCAATAAAACTTGCTATATTACAGCTCAAGTCAATACGACTTGCTATATCACCCCTCATATCAATACAGCTTGCTAGATCGCCACTCAAATCAATATAATTTGCTAGATCAACATTCAAATCTATACAGCTTGCTATATCACCACTTAAATCAATACTCCTAGCTAGATCACCACTCAAATTATATAACTTGCTAGATCACCACTCAAATTAATACAACTTTCTACATTACTACTCCAATACGGCTTGCTATATCACCACTCAAATCAATACAGCTTCCTAGATCACCACTCAAATCAATGTAACTTGCTAGATCACCATTCAAATTAATATAGCTTTCTATATCAAAACTCAAATCAATATACCTTCCTAGATCACCACTCAAATCTATACAGTTTGCTATATCATCGCTCAAATAAATACAGCTTGCTAGATCACCACTCACGTTATATAACTTGCTATATTATCGCTGAAATGAATACGAAATGCTGGATTAGCACTCAAATCAATTCGGCTTGCTATATCACCCCTCAAATCAATACAGCTTCCTAGATCACCAACTCAAATCAATATAACTTGCTATATCACCATTCAAATTAATACAGCTTTCTATATCAAAACTCAAATCAATATAACTTGCTAGATCACCACTCAAATCAATACAGCTTGCTAGATCACCACTCAAATCAATACTACTTGCTATATTACCACTCACATTATATAACTTGCTATATTTCCGCTCAAATCAATACTACTTGCTAGATTAGGACTCAAATCATTACAGCTTACTATATCACCATTCAAATAAATACAGCTTGCTAAATGACCACTCTAATCAATACAGCTTGCTAGATCACCACTCTAATCAATACAGCTTGCTAGATCACCACTCAAATCAATACAGCTTACTATATCACCATTCAAATCAATACTACTTGCTAGATCACCACTCAAATCAATACAGCTTGCTAAATGACCACTCTAATCAATACAGCTTACTTTATCACCATTCAAATCAATACTACTTGCTAGATCACCACTCAAACCAATACAGCTTGCTATATCACCACTAAAATCAATGAATCTTCATAGATCACCAAACAAATTAATACAGCTTACTATATCACCATTCAAATCAATACTACTTGCTATATCACCACTCAAATCAATACAGCTTGCTAGATCACCACTAAAATCAATACAGCTTACTGTATCATCATTCAAATCAATACTACTTGCTAGATCACCACCTAAATTATATAACTCGCTATTTTACTACTGAAATCAATACTACTTGCTAGATTAGCACTCAAATCAATACAGCTTACTATATCACCACTCAAATCAATACAGCTTACTTTATCACCATTCAAATCAATACTACTTCCTAGATCACCACTCAAATCAATAGAGCTTTCTATATCACCACTCAAATCAATACAGGTTTCTGTATCACCACTCAAATCAATACTACGTTCTAGATGAACACTCAAATCAATATAATTATGTCTTTGAAATCAGTGCATCTTTATGATACACTAATGCTGATCACAATTTACCTCAAACTATTCAAAGCAATATTATATAATACATTATACATTACAAACCTTACCATTTTGATACTACCTAAATAATTCGCAATCCTTCCCAAAAACCAAATGACTATACATGATTACCTTCTGGGTCTCGAGCAATGCAACCCAAGGCAATATTTTTATCGCTACTGAAAACATTATACTCAATTTAATGCGTCTAAATAATGTTTGATTTCTATCATTCTAGCAAAAAGCGATACCTATCGATTAATCTATCCGCTTGCTGGTTTCTACGTGTTTTAATTAAGCCACTATCACGAACGTTACGATATGACAAGGCACATTGGTGTATGACGAGCACGCACCATATGTGCAACGTCATAATGCACTTTGTCCCATCTCACTTGCTTCACGTGCTACTCATCCTAGTGAATTTAAAATGAGCCTCGAATAAGAATTTGAAATATGATTATAAGATCAATTAGGTAATTTTAAAGGTGTTAAAGGAGATATTTCTCGTGTAAGAAGCGCTGAAGGTTAATCATTGCAGGTTATTTATCTTTTTTAACAACTTGGATCCGGTTTTAACACTCGTTCAGTCCTAATTGTATTTATCTCGGGGTTAACAAGATACCGCTTCTCCTAATCTCCTGTTACTGGTATCCATAAGATAGATTATTCCTTAACCGCCAGATAACCTCAAGTTGAAGATCCGTTTAATAGTTTATATAGACAGTGTGTGTATTTTTTGTTGCTATGTGTTAAAAGGGTTCAGAATTATATCTTAAGTCAGAGGCAGTTTCTTCAGCCCGAATTTCTAAAATATTTTTCAAATGAAAGTAATTGAAATAAAAATAACAGCATACTCGGATTACTTTTACCTTTAAATCTGGATATTTCACTTTTTAAAAATTATAATTTTCATTAATTCTATTTTGTTCAATAATTAAAGCTACAACAATTTTAACCTTAATATTGTTTATAGCAAAACTACAACCAAAACAACAAAGGCTTGTAACTAACAAATCAGCTTCAGGTTCTTCCATTAAAAATCTCCATTTCTGCGAAACGCGTAATCCAATACGCGTTTCGCTATTTAAAAAAAAATCTTGAAGGAACCTTCAAGATGGCCGATCTTTTGAGCTTGGTGTGTTTTAATTAGTTAGTTAACCTTACTCGTATACCATGCTACGGTGGCACGAAAATGCGTACAGCGAAATATGCGAACACGATGAAACAATAGCAATTGACGAGCGTGAGTGGTAAATTTGATAACGAAAAAAGCGTAGGAACTGGAGTCTGCTTCAGTTGTCACCCCAGGTCATCTACTCATTAACTATTTGCTGATAACTTTCAAGGTTTTGGATTTTCTGAATCAAAATGGCTCAAAAAAGGGCTTTGCCAGTGGTCACTTAGCTTTTATCTAATAAGTTCGATTTAAGCTTCACTTCAGTGTGCTTTGTGTTATGTGAATATGGAGGCGACTTCTACTGCTTGTGTCTTGTTTGAGATCTCTTTCCTACTTGAAAAAGATTAAAATTAAAACTTCTGTATAACTAAAATTTTTTTAAAAATTAAAAAAATCAAAAACATGCCGATGCTATAAGTCTATTTTTAAAAAAACACGAAAATGATAGTGCAACATATGTCTATCATTTTGCCAGTCCAAAGCCTGTAAAACGTGTGAAGGAAATCAGGATTAATAGATAAAGTTTTAAAGGATCTAAATCCCCGAGAACCTAAGTGACATCTATGTCAAGCGCAGAGGGAAACTCATTTATGTAGCTTAATAATTTTAAAAGAACCGAGTACGCCTAAAAGTTGTACGCATTTTGTCGCCTGTCACAATGTTCTGACGTCATAACTTACCCTCGTCGTTTGCCGCAAGATTCCTGTTGCACGCATCTGTCGTGTATTACTATGCTACACCTAGTGAAATCATAAATTTCTGTTATTTCTAGATATCTTAAATAAAGGGTTGTATTTTAAACACATTTATTTATTAACAAATAATTCTTTAGATTAGGAATGTCTTTGTTGTCAACAGAAGTGAATGGTAATGTTGTTCCACCTCGATGGACGCCACCTACACACGTGATGTCATAAGGGTATTAAACAGAGAGTTTAAGAGTTGGTGTTATCGAGTTGTACATCTTGAGGATTTTTTAAACTACTACTTTTAGTATCACTTGGTAAAAAACCAGTACTTACTGATATTTTTCAGCAGACGCGTTTCACAGTAGATCAGTGCATTGTTCAGTGCTGTGAGTCACGGACAAGACATTGCCAAGTGATACTAAAAGTAGTAAGAGTTTAAGTTCGTGTCTTAATTCTATCGTTTAGCTTCTTTCCTGAATTTCAAAAGCGACAACATACCCCTTACCGGCTAACCGCCTTAAAATCGTATCCTCAGTAGAGAATCTTAATTAAACAGAGAGTTTAAAAGTTGCCGTTTTTTTTTTGTTGTACATCTTGAGGTTTTTTTCAATTACTTATTTTTGTATCACTTGGTAAAAAAACCAGTACTTACTGATATTTTTCAGCAGACGCGTTTCACAGTAGATCAGTGCATTGTTCAGTGCTGTGAGTCACGGACAAGGCATTGGCAAGTGATACTAAAAGTAGTAAGAAAGTTTAGATTGTACCCTAGTCCTATTTATTAATTAGCTTCTTTCCTAAACTTCAAAAGCGAAAACAAACATACCCCTACCGGCCAAACGCTTTAGCAGACATACCCCCTACCAGCCAATCGCTTTAACAGACATACCCCCTACCGGCCAATCGCTTTCACAGACATACCTCTACCAGCCAATCACTTTAACAGACGTACCTC
This sequence comes from Prosapia bicincta, assembly GCA_036971475.1. Classification (NCBI taxonomy): domain Eukaryota; kingdom Metazoa; phylum Arthropoda; class Insecta; order Hemiptera; family Cercopidae; genus Prosapia; species Prosapia bicincta. The sequence continues at coordinate 4,007,064 of JBAIZL010000003.1, read as the reverse complement.
CTACCGGCCAATCGCATTAACAGACAAACCCCTTACCGGTCAATCGCTTTAATAGATATACCCCCTTCCGGACAATCGCATCAACAGACATACCTCCTACTGGCCAATCGCTTGAACATACATACCCTTACCGGTCAATCGCTTTAAAATCATAAGGATAATAGTAAATCCTAATTATTAAATGCCCAATTGAAGCTTCGTATTTCGTATACCTCAAGCTCGTAACTTCAGTTTTACTAGCTAACAGTTATATTCCAAGATATACATATCCGTTGCAACTTTTATTTACTTCGTTTCCAAGGTTCAGGTACTGAGATGTCACTTCTATTTCTCTCCATAGGTGGTATGTTTCCATTTAATGTTTACATTAACGTTTCGCCCCATTTCCGTTTCTCGTCCGTATATTCTGAGTCTTCCTCTTCTGAAAACAGCTGGCTTACTATTTTGTCAACTACGTAATGCAAGTTATATAATACCTTCTACAGACAGTCTCATCCCGTTGAATTTATTTTCCAATCACAGCTTCGTCCACACAGATGCGGGAAAATATCGGCAACGGCAGCAGCCTTGTATCGATAACCTAGTTACTTTTATCTGTAGGGATATATCACTTGAAACTTTTATTCCAAAAATCGAGTTTGTATATATCTCATTTAGAGCATCTATGAGTGTACTGTTTATATTAGACAACCAAAATGTAAGAACACAAATCTAGAAAACGGACGGGGTCGTCTTGCTTTATCGTAATCACTTTGGTTACCAGACTCTATATGTGTGTAACGATACTATCTAAGTGTATATTTATCCAAATGTCTGTATGTGGTAATAATTAAGTATTGAACTATAATCATAAATTTATCGTAGTTAGAATTTTTTGTTTTTGTTGCAGCTAATAGACACTAATATTTGCATAATCTAAGGTTAAAGGGGCGTTGGTGATGGCCTTGGGGCTACAAAGCACAGTAAATCATAATCCTAGCTGTATACGTAGCGATAAGATCTGTACGCGTAGCGTAGGAGCTGTACACTTGGCGATAGGAGCTGTACACGTAGCGATAAGATCTGTACGCGTAGCGTAGGAGCTGTACACGTAGCGATAGGAGCTGTACGCGTAGCGTAGGAGCTGTACACGTAGCGATAGGAGCTGTACACGTAGCGATAGGAGCTGTACACGTAGCGATAGGAGCTGTACACGTAGCGATAGGAGCTGTACACGTAGCGATAGGAGCTGTACACGTAGCGATAGGAGCTGTACACGTAGCGATAGGAGCTGTACGCGTAGCGTAGGAGCTGTACACGTAGCGATAGGAGCTGTACACGTAGCGATAGGAGCTGTACGCGTAGCGTAGGAGCTGTACACATAGCGATAGAAGCTGTACACGTAGCGATAGGAGTTGTACACGTAGCGATAGAAGCTGTACACGTAGCGATAGGAGCTGTACACGTAGCGATAGGAGCTGTACGCGTAGCGATAGGAGCTGTACACGTAGCGATAGGAGCTGTACGCGTAGCGATAGGAGCTGTACACGTAGCGATAGGAGCTGTACACGTAGCGATAGGAGCTGTACACGTAGCGATAGGAGCTGTACACGTAGCGATAGGAGCTGTACACGTAGCGATAGGAGCTGTACACGTAGCGATAGGAGCTGTACACGTAGCGATAGGAGCTGTACGCGTAGCGATAGGAGCTGTACGCGTAGCGATAGGAGCTGTACACGTAGCGATAGGAGCTGTACACGTAGCGATAGGAGCTGTACACGTAGCGATAGGAGCTGTACACGTAGCGATAGGAGCTGTACGCGTAGCGTAGGAGCTGTACACATAGCGATAGAAGCTGTACACGTAGCGATAGGAGTTGTATACGTAGCGATAGAAGCTGTACACGTAGCGATAGGAGCTGTACACGTAGCGATAGGAGCTGTACGCGTAGCGTAGGAGCTGTACACATAGCGATAGAAGCTGTACACGTAGCGATAGAAGCTGTACACGTAGCGATAGGAGCTGCACACGTAGCGATAGGAGCTGTACACGTAGCGATAGGAGCTGTACACGTAGCGATAAGATCTGTACGCGTAGCGTAGGAGCTGTATACGTAGCGATAGGAGCTGTACACGTAGCGATAGGAGCTTTACGCGTAGCGATAGGCGCTGTACACGTAGCGATAGGAGTTGTACAAGTAGCGATAGAGCTCCGAAAAGTTTGTTACACTGGGAAAAAACTTCGGAACTTCTGCGTGAGAAGGAAGTATTTACAAATTTTTGTAAATATCGAAAACTAAATATTTTTAGTTATGTAAATTGGAAATACTACGCAAGGAGTTTTTCAACGAATCAAATTTTATTTCTTAAGATAGCTACAATTTCCCTCTTTTTTGACAAAAATAAACTTTCAACATAATTTTGAAATTATTTCACTCAACAACAAGATTTATGTGGCTAAAACGCACGGTAGGTAAAAGGTCGTATTTAACCACAGCATGAGATAATTGTGAAAATTGTTAAAGAACAGAATTTGGCCACGGTTTTTTTTGTATTTACATTGAAAGTGAAATGTCTTATTGTTACATAATTATTCCAATAAATACTTATCTGTATATACTAACAATTACTAAACGTACAATATATGCATTTATCTCGAAGATGATAATGACATATAAGCTATCGAAACGCTTTATATATATATATATATATATATATATATATATATATATATATATATATATATATATAACTGATATTTTCAGAATATCTATTTATTTTTGGGATAATCAGCTGTACTCTACCAGGATTTTCTGTGGCACATTGTGGATGTTTAGGAGAGAAATGAGAAGCCGAACAGAACTTGCGTTTCATAGAAGTTTTACTGGAAAATAGATGATAACAATCTTTAAAGCGAGTTGTATGTCATGTCAAAATTTGACCTCAATCGCGGGAGAACTTTTTGACTTTCTGAAGCGTACACAAACCACCATAACAATTTTAAATATAAAGATTAGGCCTAAGATTACTCACAAATTAAGCTCAGAACATTTAATTAAATACGTTATACTTGAAAAATTAAAAAAAATCAACTGTAATCAACAATAGATTATTTTCAATTAAATTTTAAAAATAAATAAAGTCCATTAACAGATTAAACGGTACTTTTGTAAGACAAAAAGTGTAATTTATAAGAACTATTTCGTAATGCTTCTTGATCCGCGAGACAGATATTACAGATTATGTCAAGCTGACAGGAAATTACGTAAAGGTATTTAATTCGTAACAATTACAGATAGCTTGGAACTTTTACAAATTGTTGTGAATGAGTTAATCTGTCATTCACATCAAAGCCGATCATCCATATTAAATAAAATAGAAATCCATTGGGTTCATTTACTATAAATTCTAATTTAATGCACCTATTATTTATCTTTGTAGTTGTAACTATGTCTGCAATATTTTTTTCGCTTCTTCATTTATTTTGCTGTAACATTAGTTTCTTTAAACGATAGTTCTAGATAGGAAAGAGAAGGCGTTAAAGAATTTAAATAGGCAAGTAATACTTGTTTGCCTATGAAAGACACTATGCATTCTTTGGTAGAATTAAAATTAGAAACGTATTTTGTGTTTCGAAATTAAAGTAACGCTGAAACCTTTTACCGGAACGCTATGGCAACCGGAATTAGCGCACTAGCCTCCGCTACTGGTTTTCTTCTACAGCCTACGTTTACCACGAGGTATGTGAACGGCGCAACGTCAGCCTCGTACAACTAAATGCAACACCGCGCTTTGTCGACCTCCCACCAGGCCTAGTTACAAATACCTTTGTAATTTTAATTTTTTTCCAATCTTGATGTTCAAAAATGAATCACTAGGAGAATATTTTTTATGGACACATCATTATTATTTTCGGTAAATAGTTAGCTCTTTCTTTAACACAGAGGGTAAACTACAGTTCATTTTTGAAAAAAAATGTACAGTCATTGCAAACAAAATTGTAAATAAAAAAGTTATTAGTGGCAATACTGATAATCAATCAAAGTGTTCTAAATAGACGCTAGAAGTCCAGGTTATCCTAAAAGATCAAAGTACGTAAATTATTTTCCAGGCGTTTTCAGTGAACGTAGAAGCAGGGGCGAAGTTTTGCAGATGTTTTGAATTCTTAATTAGCTGGACATAAATCTGTTTAAATTCATCTGTTACTCAACCAATAGCTATTGTATTTCTTACGCCACCTAGCTATAATCCAGAGCAAGTTGCCTAACAGCCTGGTTGTCTAGTGAAACCAAAACCTCCGCGTTAGACCAGACCACGTCTAGACTGGTTGTAGTGAACTTGGCTGGCGAAGGTCGTTGTGCACTGGAACAGGTGTTCCATCTCGCCCACACCCTTTGGCAATTCAGACTAATCGTACGTCTTTGGACAGAGATAGTTTAAAAAAATTTTCTACATCGCTGACAAACCGATAGACTGATATTCGTAGTTTATTTAGCTGGTTACAATTTATTTAGATGGTTACAATTTATTTAGCTGGTTACAATTTATTTAGCTGGTTACAATTTATTTAGGCGGTTACAATTTATTTAGGCAGTTAAAGTTTACTTAGCTGGTTACAAATTATTTAGCCAGTTACAATTTATTTATCTGATTATAATTTATTTAGCTGGTTACAATTTACTTAGCTGGTTACAATTTATTTAGCTGGTTAGAATTTATTTAGCTGAATACAATTTACTTAGCTGGTTACAATTTATTTAGCTGGTTACAATTTATTTAGCCGGTTACAATTTATTTAGCTGGTTACAATTTATTTAGCCGGTTACAATTTATTTAGCCAGTTACAATTTACTTAGCTGGTTACAATTTATTTAGTTGGTTACAATTTATTTAGCTGGTTACAATTTACTTAGCTGGTTACAATTTATTTTTGCTGGTTAGAATTTATGTAGCTGAATACAATTTAATTAGCTGGTTACAATTTATTTAGCCGGTTACAATTTATTTAGCTGGTTACAATTTATTTAGCCGGTTACAATTTATTTAGCCAGTTACAATTTACTTAGCTGGTTACAATTTATTTAGCTGGTTACAAATTATTTAGCCAGTTACAATTTATTTAGCTGGTTACAATTTATTTAGTTGGTTACAATTTATTTAGCTGGTTACAATTTACTTAGCTGGTTACAATTTATTTTTGCTGGTTAGAATTTATGTAGCTGAATACAATTTATTTAGTACGATTTATTTAGCTTGTTACAATTTATGTAGCTGGTTACAATTTATGTAGCTGGTTACAATTTATTTAGCTGGTTACAATTTATGTAGCTGGTTACAATTTATTTAGCTGGTTACAATTTACTTAGCTGGTTACAATTTATTTTTGCTGGTTAGAATTTATGTAGCTGAATACAATTTATTTAGTACGATTTATTTAGCTTGTTACAATTTATGTAGCTGGTTACAATTTATTTAGCTGGTTACAATTCACTTAGCTGGTTACAATTTATTTTTGCTGGTTACAATTTATGTAGCTGGTTACAATTTATTTAGCTGGTTACAATTTACTTAGCTGGTTACAATTTATTTTTGCTGGTTACAATTTAATTAGCTGGTTACAATTTATTTAGCCGGTTACAATTTATTTAGCTGGTTACAATTTATTTAGCCGGTTACAATTTATTTAGCCAGTTACAATTTACTTAGCTGGTTACAATTTATTTAGCTGGTTACAAATTATTTAGCCAGTTACAATTTATTTAGCTGGTTACAATTTATTTAGTTGGTTACAATTTATTTAGCTGGTTACAATTTACTTAGCTGGTTACAATTTATTTTTGCTGGTTAGAATTTATGTAGCTGAATACAATTTATTTAGTACGATTTATTTAGCTTGTTACAATTTATGTAGCTGGTTACAATTTATGTAGCTGGTTACAATTTATTTAGCTGGTTACAATTTATGTAGCTGGTTACAATTTATTTAGCTGGTTACAATTTACTTAGCTGGTTACAATTTATTTTTGCTGGTTAGAATTTATGTAGCTGAATACAATTTATTTAGTACGATTTATTTAGCTTGTTACAATTTATGTAGCTGGTTACAATTTATTTAGCTGGTTACAATTTACTTAGCTGGTTACAATTTATTTTTGCTGGTTACAATTTATTTAGCTGGTTACAATTTATTTAGTACGATTTATTTAGCTTGTTACAATTTATGTAGTTGGTTACAATTTCAATTATCTGGTGTTTTATATACAAGGTAAAGTTGTAATATGCAATATTCCTCACATTGTTAATGCAGTAGGCTACTCTATTATTATAAGTATCCTACAAAGTAAGATATAATTATAAAAAACACAATTCTCCCTATTGTTAATACGGGGTACAACACATAGAGTCTTATATCATTGTCATGTAATTATTGTCTTGGATTTCCGCCATTCTCAGCGTCATCATAATAACTCTTGTCGACGGGTTTCGGAGAAATTCCATCATCAAAACTGTTTTTGAACTTGGTGAAGGTTCACCGAACTCATAAATAGAGAACAGAAAATCACGATGCTCAGCAAGTTATGTAAAACCTAGCGTTAACGTGGAATAATGAGTTTTAGTGTTATTTAATGAGATTTAAGTGAGGATGCTTGTGGACAGGTTCTAACTTAATTACTAAACGTTAAAATATTAAGTTTATATTTTGCGTTGCTTTTATCTTAGTTCATACCGTCTTCCAAGCATTTTCGTTTCTTATATTTAGCATTAATTACGTCAAATAAGTTTTGTGGTTCCTTATCAAAAAGCATCTCTACTTCGTGTTTGAGAGTATATTACACAAACTAGGCAATGTAATAAACACTATACGTTGATAATTGTAATGCAGTTCTCTATTATACGCATCTTATTTACAAATGTCACGATTGTTATAAACGCAATTAGTTATGTTATAAACGCAATTAGTTATGTTATAAACGCAATTAGTTATGTTATAAACGCAATTAGTTATGTTATAAACGCAATTAGTTATGTTATAAACGCAATTAGTTATGTTATAAACGCAATTAGTTATGTTATAAACGCAATTAGTTATGTTATAAACGCAATTAGTTATGTTATAAACGCAATTAGTTATGTTATAAACGCAATTAGTTATGTTATAAACGCAATTAGTTATGTTATAAACGCAATTATTTATGTTATAAACGCAATTATTTATGTTATAAACGCAATTAGTTATGTTATAAACGCAACTAGTTATGTTATAAACGCAATTAGTTATGTTATAAACGCAATTATTTATGTTATAAACGCAATTAGTTATGTTATAAACGCAACTAGTTATGTTATAAACGCAATTAGTTATGTTATAAACGCAATTAGTTATGTTATAAACGCAACTAGTTATGTTATAAACGCAATTAGTTATGTTATAAACGCAATTAGTTATGTTATAAACGCAACTAGTTATGTTATAAACGCAACTAGTTATGTTATAAACGCAACTAGTTATGTTATAAAAGCAACTAGTTATGTTATAAACGCAATTAGTTATGTTATAAACGCAACTAGTTATGTTATAAACGCAATTAGTTATGTTATAAACGCAACTAGTTATGTTATAAACGCAATTATTTATGTTATAAACGCAATTAGTTATGTTATAAACGCAACTAGTTATGTTATAAACGCAATTAGTTATGTTATAAACGCAACTAGTTATGTTATAAACGCAATTAGTTATGTTATAAACGCAATTAGTTATGTTATAAACGCAACTAGTTATGTTATAAACGCAATTATTTATGTTATAAACGCAACTAGTTATGTTATAAACGCAACTAGTTATGTTATAAACGCAATTAGTTATGTTATAAACGCAACTAGTTATGTTATAAACGCAATTAGTTATGTTATAAACGCAATTAGTTATGTTATAAACGCAACTAGTTATGTTATAAACGCAATTAGTTATGTTATAAACGCAATTAGTTATGTTATAAACGCAATTAGTTATGTTATAAACGCAATTAGTTATGTTATAAACGCAATTAGTTATGTTATAAACGCAATTAGTTATGTTATAAACGCAATTAGTTATGTTATAAACGCAATTAGTTATGTTATAAACGCAATTAGTTATGTTATAAACGCAATTAGTTATGTTATAAACGCAATTAGTTATGTTATAAACGCAATTAGTTATGTTATAAACGCAATTAGTTATGTTATAAACGCAATTAGTTATGTTATAAACGCAATTAGTTATGTTATAAACGCAATTAGTTATGTTATAAACGCAATTAGTTATGTTATAAACGCAACTAGTTATGTTATAAACGCAATTAGTTATGTTATAAACGCAATTAGTTATGTTATAAACGCAACTAGTTATGTTATAAACGCAATTAGTTATGTTATAAACGCAATTAGTTATGTTATAAACGCAATTAGTTATGTTATAAACGCAATTAGTTATGTTATAAACGCAATTAGTTATGTTATAAACGCAATTAGTTATGTTATAAACGCAATTAGTTATGTTATAAACGCAATTAGTTATGTTATAAACGCAACTAGTTATGTTATAAACGCAATTAGTTATGTTATAAACGCAATTAGTTATGTTATAAACGCAATAAGTTATGTTATAAACGCAATTAGTTATGTTATAAACGCAATTAGTTATGTTATAAACGCAATTAGTTATGTTATAAACGCAATTAGTTATGTTATAAACGCAATTAGTTATGTTATAAACGCAATTAGTTAATGAAAGCTGATCATTAAAGCTGACATGAAAGTCACATCAATATAACTCGTTTTTGTACTAGGTATGCTATTATTGGCTTATATGTCAGGTTATTGTTATAACTGCAAACGTCATAAAACATTTCCACAGTAAAACATGAAAGTCACATCAATATAACTCGTTTTTGTACTAGGTATGCTATTATTGGCTTATATGTCAGGTTATTGTTATAACTGCAAACGTCATAAAACATTTCCACAGTAAAACATGAAAGTCACATCAATATAACTCGTTTTTGTACTAGGTATGCTATTATTGGCTTATATGTCAGGTTATTGTTATAACTGCAAACGTCATAAAACATTTCCACAGTAAAACATGAAAGTCACATCAATATAACTCGTTTTTGTACTAGGTATGCTATTATTGGCTTATATGTCAGGTTATTGTTATAACTGCAAACGTCATAAAACATTTCCACAGTAAAACATGAAAGTCACATCAATATAACTCGTTTTTGTACTAGGTATGCTATTATTGGCTTATATGTCAGGTTATTGTTATAACTGCAAACGTCATAAAACATTTCCACAGTAAAACATGAAAGTCACATCAATATAACTCGTTTTTGTACTAGGTATGCTATTATTGGCTTATATGTCAGGTTATTGTTATAACTGCAAACGTCATAAAACATTTCCACAGTAAAACATGAAAGTCACATCAATATAACTCGTTTTTGTACTAGGTATGCTATTATTGGCTTATATGTCAGGTTATTGTTATAACTGCAAACGTCATAAAACATTTCCACAGTAAAACATGAAAGTCACATCAATATAACTCGTTTTGTACTAGGTATGCTATTATTGGCTTATATGTCAGGTTATTGTTATAACTACAAACGTCATAAAACATTTCCACAGTAAAACATGAAAGTCACATCAATATAACTCGTTTTTGTACTAGGTATGCTATTATTGGCTTATATGTCAGGTTATTGTTATAGCTGCAAACGTCATAAAACATTTCCACAGTAAAACATGAAAGTCACATCAATATAACTCGTTTTTGTACTAGGTATGCTATTATTGGCTTATATGTCAGGTTATTGTTATAACTACAAACGTCATAAAACATTTCCACAGTAAAACATGAAAGTCACATCAATATAACTCGTTTTTGTACTAGGTATGCTATTATTGGCTTATATGTCAGGTTATTGTTATAACTGCAAACGTCATAAAACATTTCCACAGTAAAACATGAAAGTCACATCAATATAACTCGTTTTTGTACTAGGTATGCTATTATTGGCTTATATGTCAGGTTATTGTTATAACTACAAACGTCATAAAACATTTCCACAGTAAAACATGAAAGTCACATCAATATAACTCGTTTTTGTACTAGGTATGCTATTATTGGCTTATATGTCAGGTTATTGTTATAGCTGCAAACGTCATAAAACATTTCCACAGTAAAACATGAAAGTCACATCAATATAACTCGTTTTTGTACTAGGTATGCTATTATTGGCTTATATGTCAGGTTATTGTTATAACTGCAAACGTCATAAAACATTTCCACAGTAAAACATGAAAGTCACATCAATATAACTCGTTTTTGTACTAGGTATGCTATTATTGGCTTATATGTCAGGTTATTGTTATAACTACAAATGTCATAAAACATTTCCACAGTAAAACATGAAAGTCACATCAATATAACTCGTTTTTGTACTAGGTATGCTATTATTGGCTTATATGTCAGGTTATTGTTATAACTGCAAACGTCATAAAACATTTCCACAGTAAAACATGAAAGTCACATCAATATAACTCGTTTTTGTACTAGGTATGCTATTATTGGCTTATATGTCAGGTTATTGTTATAACTACAAACGTCATAAAACATTTCCACAGTAAAACATGAAAGTCACATCAATATAACTCGTTTTTGTACTAGGTATGCTATTATTGGCTTATATGTCAGGTTATTGTTATAGCTGCAAACGTCATAAAACATTTCCACAGTAAAACATGAAAGTCACATCAATATAACTCGTTTTTGTACTAGGTATGCTATTATTGGCTTATATGTCAGGTTATTGTTATAACTGCAAACGTCATAAAACATTTCCACAGTAAAACATGAAAGTCACATCAATATAACTCTTTTTTGTACTAGGTATGCTATTATTGGCTTATATGTCAGGTTATTGTTATAACTACAAACGTCATAAAACATTTCCACAGTAAAACATGAAAGTCACATCTATATAACTCGTTTTTGTACTAGGTATGCTATTATTGGCTTATATGTCAGGTTATTATTATAACTACAAACGTCATAAAACATTTCCACAGTAAAACATGAAAGTCACATCAATATAACTCTTTTTTGTACTAGGTATGCTATTATTGGCTTATATGTCAGGTTATTGTTATAACTACAAACGTCATAAAACATTTCCACAGTAAAACATGAAAGTCACATCAATATAACTCGTTTTTGTACTAGGTATGCTATTATTGGCTTATATGTCAGGTTATTGTTATAACTACAAACGTCATAAAACATTTCCACAGTAAAACATGAAAGTCACATCAATATAACTCGTTTTTGTACTAGGTATGCTATTATTGGCTTATATGTCAGGTTATTGTTATAGCTGCAAACGTCATAAAACATTTCCACAGTAAAACATGAAAGTCACATCAATATAACTCGTTTTTGTACTAGGTATGTTATTATTGGCTTATATGTCAGGTTATTGTTATAGCTGCAAACGTCATAAAACATTTCCACAGTAAAACATGAAAGTCACATCAATATAACTCGTTTTTGTACTAGGTATGCTATTATTGGCTTATATGTCAGGTTATTGTTATAACTACAAACGTCATAAACATTTCCACAGTAAAACATGAAAGTCACATCTATATAACTCGTTTTTGCACTAGGTATGCTATTATTGGCTTATATGTCAGGTTATTATTATAACTGCAAACGTCATAAACATTTCCACAGTAAAACATGAAAGTCACATCTATATAACTCGTTTTTGCACTAGGTATGCTATTATTGGCTTATATGTCAGGTTATTATTATAACTGCAAACGTCATAAACATTTCCACAGTAAAACATGAAAGTCACATCTATATAACTCGTTTTTGCACTAGGTATGCTATTATTGGCTTATATGTCAGGTTATTATTATAACTGCAAACGTCATAAACATTTCCACAGTAAAACATGAAAGTCACATCTATATAACTCGTTTTTGCACTAGGTATGCTATTATTGGCTTATATGTCAGGTTATTATTATAACTGCAAACGTCATAAACATTTCCACAGTAAAACATGAAAGTCACATCTATATAACTCGTTTTTGCACTAGGTATGCTATTATTGGCTTATATGTCAGGTTATTATTATAACTGCAAACGTCATAAACATTTCCACAGTAAAACATGAAAGTCACATCTATATAACTCGTTTTTGCACTAGGTATGCTATTATTGGCTTATATGTCAGGTTATTATTATAACTGCAAACGTCATAAACATTTCCACAGTAAAACATGAAAGTCACATCTATATAACTCGTTTTTGCACTAGGTATGCTATTATTGGCTTATATGTCAGGTTATTATTATAACTGCAAACGTCATAAACATTTCCACAGTAAAACATGAAAGTCACATCTATATAACTCGTTTTTGCACTAGGTATGCTATTATTGGCTTATATGTCAGGTTATTATTATAACTGCAAACGTCATAAAACATTTCCACAGTAAAACATGAAAGTCACATCAATATAACTCGTTTTTGTACTAGGTATGCTATTATTGGCTTATATGTCAGGTTATTATTATAACTGCAAACGTCATAAACATTTCCACAGTAAAACATGAAAGTCACATCTATATAACTCGTTTTTGCACTAGGTATGCTATTATTGGCTTATATGTCAGGTTATTATTATAACTGCAAACGTCATAAAACATTTCCACAGTAAAACATGAAAGTCACATCAATATAACTCGTTTTTGTACTAGGTATGCTATTATTGGCTTATATGTCAGGTTATTATTATAACTGCAAACGTCATAAAACATTTCCACAGTAAAACATGAAAGTCACATCAATATAACTCGTTTTTGTACTAGGTATGCTATTATTGGCTTATATGTCAGGTTATTGTTATAACTACAAACGTCATAAAACATTTCCACAGTAAAACATGAAAGTCACATCAATATAACTCGTTTTTGTACTAGGTATGCTATTATTGGCTTATATGTCAGGTTATTGTTATAACTACAAACGTCATAAAACATTTCCACAGTAAAACATGAAAGTCACATCAATATAACTCGTTTTTGTACTAGGTATGCTATTATTGGCTTATATGTCAGGTTATTGTTATAACTACAAACGTCATAAAACATTTCCACAGTAAAACATGAAAGTCACATCAATATAACTCGTTTTTGTACTAGGTATGCTATTATTGGCTTATATGTCAGGTTATTGTTATAACTACAAACGTCATAAAACATTTCCACAGTAAAACATGAAAGTCACATCAATATAATTCGTTTTTGTACTAGGTATGCTATTATTGGCTTATATGTCAGGTTATTGTTATAGCTGCAAACGTCATAAAACATTTCCACAGTAAAACATGAAAGTCACATCAATATAACTCGTTTTTGTACTAGGTATGTTATTATTGGCTTATATGTCAGGTTATTGTTATAGCTGCAAACGTCATAAAACATTTCCACAGTAAAACATGAAAGTCACATCAATATAACTCGTTTTTGTACTAGGTATGCTATTATTGGCTTATATGTCAGGTTATTGTTATAACTACAAACGTCATAAACATTTCCACAGTAAAACATGAAAGTCACATCTATATAACTCGTTTTTGCACTAGGTATGCTATTATTGGCTTATATGTCAGGTTATTATTATAACTGCAAACGTCATAAACATTTCCACAGTAAAACATGAAAGTCACATCTATATAACTCGTTTTTGCACTAGGTATGCTATTATTGGCTTATATGTCAGGTTATTATTATAACTGCAAACGTCATAAACATTTCCACAGTAAAACATGAAAGTCACATCTATATAACTCGTTTTTGCACTAGGTATGCTATTATTGGCTTATATGTCAGGTTATTATTATAACTGCAAACGTCATAAACATTTCCACAGTAAAACATGAAAGTCACATCTATATAACTCGTTTTTGCACTAGGTATGCTATTATTGGCTTATATGTCAGGTTATTATTATAACTGCAAACGTCATAAACATTTCCACAGTAAAACATGAAAGTCACATCTATATAACTCGTTTTTGCACTAGGTATGCTATTATTGGCTTATATGTCAGGTTATTATTATAACTGCAAACGTCATAAACATTTCCACAGTAAAACATGAAAGTCACATCTATATAACTCGTTTTTGCACTAGGTATGCTATTATTGGCTTATATGTCAGGTTATTATTATAACTGCAAACGTCATAAACATTTCCACAGTAAAACATGAAAGTCACATCTATATAACTCGTTTTTGCACTAGGTATGCTATTATTGGCTTATATGTCAGGTTATTATTATAACTGCAAACGTCATAAACATTTCCACAGTAAAACATGAAAGTCACATCTATATAACTCGTTTTTGCACTAGGTATGCTATTATTGGCTTATATGTCAGGTTATTATTATAACTGCAAACGTCATAAACATTTCCACAGTAAAACATGAAAGTCACATCTATATAACTCGTTTTTGCACTAGGTATGCTATTATTGGCTTATATGTCAGGTTATTGTTATAGCTGCAAACGTCATAAACATTTCCACAGTAAAACATGAAAGTCACATCAATATAACTCGTTTTTGTACTAGGTATGCTATTATTGGCTTATATGTCAGGTTATTGTTATAACTGCAAACGTCATAAACATTTCCACAGTAAAACATGAAAGTCACATCTATATAACTCGTTTTTGCACTAGGTATGCTATTATTGGCTTATATGTCAGGTTATTATTATAACTGCAAACGTCATAAACATTTCCACAGTAAAACATGAAAGTCACATCTATATAACTCGTTTTTGCACTAGGTATGCTATTATTGGCTTATATGTCAGGTTATTATTATAACTGCAAACGTCATAAACATTTCCACAGTAAAACATGAAAGTCACATCTATATAACTCGTTTTTGCACTAGGTATGCTATTATTGGCTTATATGTCAGGTTATTGTTATAGCTGCAAACGTCATAAACATTTCCACAGTAAAACATGAAAGTCACATCAATATAACTCGTTTTTGTACTAGGTATGCTATTATTGGCTTATATGTCAGGTTATTGTTATAACTGCAAACGTCATAAACATTTCCACAGTAAAACATGAAAGTCACATCAATATAACTCGTTTTTGTACAAGGTATGCTATTATTGGCTTATATGTCAGGTTATTGTTATAACTGCAAACGTCATAAACATTTCCACAGTAAAACATGAAAGTCACATCTATATAACTCGTTTTTGCACTAGGTATGCTATTATTGGCTTATATGTCAGGTTATTGTTATAGCTGCAAACGTCATAAACATTTCCACAGTAAAACATGAAAGTCACATCAATATAACTCGTTTTTGTACTAGGTATGCTATTATTGGCTTATATGTCAGGTTATTATTATAACTGCAAACGTCATAAACATTTCCACAGTAAAACATGAAAGTCACATCTATATAACTCGTTTTTGCACTAGGTATGCTATTATTGGCTTATATGTCAGGTTATTATTATAACTGCAAACGTCATAAACATTTCCACAGTAAAACATGAAAGTCACATCTATATAACTCGTTTTTGCACTAGGTATGCTATTATTGGCTTATATGTCAGGTTATTATTATAACTGCAAACGTCATAAACATTTCCACAGTAAAACATGAAAGTCACATCTATATAACTCGTTTTTGCACTAGGTATGCTATTATTGGCTTATATGTCAGGTTATTATTATAACTGCAAACGTCATAAACATTTCCACAGTAAAACATGAAAGTCACATCTATATAACTCGTTTTTGCACTAGGTATGCTATTATTGGCTTATATGTCAGGTTATTATTATAACTGCAAACGTCATAAACATTTCCACAGTAAAACATGAAAGTCACATCTATATAACTCGTTTTTGCACTAGGTATGCTATTATTGGCTTATATGTCAGGTTATTATTATAACTGCAAACGTCATAAACATTTCCACAGTAAAACATGAAAGTCACATCTATATAACTCGTTTTTGCACTAGGTATGCTATTATTGGCTTATATGTCAGGTTATTATTATAACTGCAAACGTCATAAACATTTCCACAGTAAAACATGAAAGTCACATCTATATAACTCGTTTTTGCACTAGGTATGCTATTATTGGCTTATATGTCAGGTTATTATTATAACTGCAAACGTCATAAACATTTCCACAGTAAAACATGAAAGTCACATCTATATAACTCGTTTTTGCACTAGGTATGCTATTATTGGCTTATATGTCAGGTTATTATTATAACTGCAAACGTCATAAACATTTCCACAGTAAAACATGAAAGTCACATCTATATAACTCGTTTTTGCACTAGGTATGCTATTATTGGCTTATATGTCAGGTTATTATTATAACTGCAAACGTCATAAACATTTCCACAGTAAAACATGAAAGTCACATCTATATAACTCGTTTTTGCACTAGGTATGCTATTATTGGCTTATATGTCAGGTTATTATTATAACTGCAAACGTCATAAACATTTCCACAGTAAAACATGAAAGTCACATCTATATAACTCGTTTTTGCACTAGGTATGCTATTATTGGCTTATATGTCAGGTTATTATTATAACTGCAAACGTCATAAAACATTTCCACAGTAAAACATGAAAGTCACATCAATATAACTCGTTTTTGCACTAGGTATGCTATTATTGGCTTATATGTCAGGTTATTGTTATAACTACAAACGTCATAAACATTTCCACAGTAAAACATGAAAGTCACATCTATATAACTCGTTTTTGCACTAGGTATGCTATTATTGGCTTATATGTCAGGTTATTGTTATAACTACAAACGTCATAAAACATTTCCACAGTAAAACATGAAAGTCACATCTATATAACTCGTTTTTGCACTAGGTATGCTATTATTGGCTTATATGTCAGGTTATTGTTATAACTGCAAACGTCATAAACATTTCCACAGTAAAACATGAAAGTCACATCTATATAACTCGTTTTTGCACTAGGTATGCTATTATTGGCTTATATGTCAGGTTATTGTTATAACTGCAAACGTCATAAACATTTCCACAGTAAAACATGAAAGTCACATCTATATAACTCGTTTTTGCACTAGGTATGCTATTATTGGCTTATATGTCAGGTTATTGTTATAACTGCAAACGTCATAAACATTTCCACAGTAAAACATGAAAGTCACATCTATATAACTCGTTTTTGCACTAGGTATGCTATTATTGGCTTATATGACAGGTTATTATTATAACTGCAAACGTCATAAAACATTTCCACAGTAAAACAGTCACATACAGGTTTTGCAAACTTAATAACAAGAATAATTTAATACTCTGTCTAATATGAGCATTCCAATGCAGATGTAAAACGTAACCCCTGGCTTAATAATTATTATTTTATCATATTAGGAACCAATTTACTTCGAACGATTAACGTGAAATATAAGATTTGTAGCAAGTATAAAGATATTTATTTTTTAATTCCTTCTATTAGCTCACACTCTCCTGATATATAACTTGCACAATTTTTCAACCGTTAAAAAATACGTTTTCATTCATCCAATCAAATTCAAATACATTTGTTTATCCCATAGTGGATTACAATTAATGTTATTACAGTTGTTTCAAACATTTTTTCAATAATTAAATTATAATATTTGAGGAGTCTAGCCGGATTCGAACTGAGAATCTTCATTACAATAAAAATATTGAAAAGAACCCCAATACCACAAAAATAATCAAAAATAACAAATAAGACAAGTTACTTAAGATTAAACCCTTATGTACATTTCGATGACCATGTCATCATCATCAGAGGGTCTAGTTACAAAACACAATCTAGCACACAAGAAGTTACAAACTAGAATGATACCAATCGTTCTCCGCGGTCGCTATATATAGGCGTGAGGTAAGCTCCGCCCCCTCTCCGCCCTCGACCGACAAATAACGATCGGCCATCAGGAACCAAATAGGTTATGTCAAAAATTACATTATAATAATACATATGTATTAAAAACTACAGCAATAACAATTAATAAACTAAAAGTAATTAGATTAAAACATCGTAATTTGAAGAAAGCTATTTAAGTAAAGTATATAATGGTGAGTAAGGAATAGGTCCTTTATCTGCATTCATTAATTTACAATTTGATTTGACTATAAAAACGCTTTCATAACTATTAAGTAACTTTTTTGAGTTTATACATTTAGCTAAAATAACATTTTTATCTAAATCATGCTGATTACTAAGGACATGTTCTGCTACACTTGATTTTTCAGGTCTTTCATATTTAATATGGGCAAGATGTTCTTTAAATCTGGTTACAATTTTTCTTTTAGTTTGACCTATATACATCTCGTTACAAGTACTACAAATTATCTTATAAATACCTGATTTTTCCAACATTGGAATTTTATCTTTCGGGTTACACAATAAATGCTTGAGTTTATTTTGAGTTTTATAGGCTATCTTAACATTTACCTTTTTAAAAATAGAGTCTAACCCTTTTGTTAAAATATTATCGAAAGGTAAACTAACAAAAGTACATTTTTTAACTTCTTTTTGAAGAGTGGTAGTTGTGTTCAAAACATATTTTAATCTTTGTTTTCTAACAATATTATCTATAATTTTAGCATCAAAATCGTTATATCTAGCCACTCCTTTGATATAATTAATTTCCTTATAAAATCGTCTAGGACTAAGTGGTACATTGATAGCTCTGTTAACCAAACTGTTAAATGCTGCTATTTTATGTGTATAACAATGGTTGGAACTATTTAAAATATATCTGTTATTGTTAGTAGGTTTCCTGTAAATATCAAATTCAATTTTTTCATGATTTTTAATACACAGAATATCTAAAAATGGTAAACAATTATTAGTTTCTAATTCATAAGTAAACTTAATGGAACTATGTATACTATTAAGTTGGTTTACAAAAACATCAACATTACATTTACTGCTATCAAAGATCGCAAAAACATCGTCAACATATCTTAACCAAATCCTAGGAAAATAAGTAATACTATTCTTTAAGTTTTCTTCAAATCTGCTCATAAAAAGCTCAGCAATGAAAGGAGACAAACTGTTACCCATAGCAGTTCCATCACATTGTTTATAAAATTCATTATTAAATTTAAAGAAATTTTGGTACATACATATTTCAGTTAATTTGACATATTCGTTTATTTTATTAGGTTCGATGTTGTTTTCTTTTAAAAAATCTTCAACAAACAATATAGTTTCTTTAACAGGAATGCTAGGAAACAACGAACTTACATCAAAAGATACCATAATATCAGTACTACTAAGTTTTATATTCTTAACCTTGTTGACAAATTCTATGTTATTTTTAATAGGAAACATACCACGTTTTTCTTTTAAAGAAGTAAATTTATAGGCTAACCATTTTGATAAAAGGTAGGTTGGGGAATCAATCCCAGAAACTATAGGTCTTATTGCTTTCCCTTCCTTGTGGATTTTTGGAAGGCAATATAACCTAGGTATAACAGGATTAGAAATTTTAAATTTATAAATATCTTTCTTAGGAATGACTGAACTACAATTCTTAATAGTATCGTTTGTAACTTGAACAAACTTATTTAGTGGGTTTTTAACAATTTTCTGATAAGGGCCTTCTTCTAACATTTTAGTTACTCTATTGACATAATCGTTCTTATCTAAAACTACAATTGTATTACCCTTATCAGCTTTTAAATAATAACAATCTTTGTTACAAAGACCTTTAACTAACTCAAAATTATTTTTAACATTAGCCGGTTTATTGGCCATACGAATATTATTTTCCATTTTAATTTTACAGGCGTTTCTTATGTAATTTTTATCTGACTCTTTTAAATTAGAAATACTACTTTCTATATTAGCTACTATATCAACTACAGTTTTGTTAGTGTAATTACAATGTGCAAAATTTAACCCTTTACTTAATAAATTAATTTCTTCTCTATTAAAAGTTTGGCTAGATTCATTACGAACTAGCGGACAGGTAGGGTTTTTATTATTATTACCTATTTCATCCAAATTTAAATGTTTACTAATTGCTACAAATTTCTTATCCAGATTTTGTACCTTACAATCAATTTTATGCTTATTTATTACATACATTTTTCTACAAAAATTATTCCAAACAATAGCGTTACTATCCTTTGCTAATTTGAGGTGTAAATTGTACTTTTTCAATTCTAAATTAGCTAATTTACTATAAAGATATTTAATTTCTAATTTTAACCATTTGAGTTTCGCAAATTCGATAACTCTCTTGGTACGTGAATTATTAAGATTAATGCGGAAACCGTTTATAAATTTAGGAAAAACTTTAAAACGTTGACATTTTTTCAAAAAACCGATATCTACTTGTAATGAACTTATTTTTAAACTTAACTTACTAAAAAGGTTTTGCTCAGTTGACCGGGAAGCCATGATAATACACAATATCAAGAGCACAGTGGTACAATATATTACAATAAAAATATTGAAAAGAACCCCAATACCACAAAAATAATCAAAAATAACAAATAAGACAAGTTACTTAAGATTAAACCCTTATGTGGTTATGTCAAAAATCTTAAGGGTTTAATCTTAAGTAACTTGTCTTATTTGTTATTTTTGATTATTTTTGTGGTATTGGGGTTCTTTTCAATATTTTTATTGTAATATATTGTACCACTGTGCTCTTGATATTGTGAGAATCTTCATGTTCAGAGTCCATCGCGCTTTACCACTGCGTCAACCTTCCAATACCTAGAAATATATTTTACAAAGGTGTATATGAATTTTTCCCCCATCTGGTTGTCGTCTAAACCTCCATTGTACAACCTTAAACTGTTGCCAAGGTTACTACACAATATCATAAAATAAAATGTTTCTATGCTAACCTCAGTAGGAATTTACTTAAAAATATCTTTTTTATGTTACTTGTTTATGAAAAAGTTTGAGGTAGGTCGATAACACTTGTTATGATGCTTCCAGAAGTTAGTCGAGAAGAATTCGCTAAGTATTTGTTATAATACACAGCGTAGACGTTCCAACTTCATATGATCTTCAAAATAAATTGAAGAAGTCATTAAGTGATCACGCTATTTTTGGTTAAAAAATGTGTTCAGCTCTACATACCTTTACCTCAACTAGGCATATCAATAAAATTCTATAAATGAATTATTTTAAAAAATAATTCAAAATTAATAAAATACATTTACCATTTTGCTTATCACCTTTTTGCTTATTATTGTTATTTCACCTCATTATCTTTAAGCTCTTGCTGTTTTATAAGTAAAACCCGTCTTTTATTTATTTTCTTTCTTTTTCCTAGTTTCTTTTTGTGTTTTAAACTGTGTTTCTTTGTATTTTACATTCAATTTCTGTTGTTTGAGTTTTGTTCCTTATTATAGTTTTGTTTTTTATAATAATGTTTCAATGATATATAATCTAAATGATTTACTTTTTAAACTTTGTTTTTCATTTAAATAGGCCTAAAACAAAAAGTCTAGTTACATATTTTTTTTCATTTTATCAGTCAGATAACTTAACTACGTATTTCTGCTATTTTTGTCTATGAAGTTGTCCCGATACTGCGTCGTTAGTTGACGTTGTTATCTGCCATCACTTCTGACAAATGTTCCCTCGTGCTAATTGTGTCAAATTCCTGAGTATTTACCTTCGTGAAGCAAATCACTGTTGCCTTTATCTTACCTAGAATCCAGCCAGACGTTCGTTTTATCTTTTCTTCAGCCTTTAGTCAAATCTAACTATTCAACGCAACCCTTTTTCGTTGTTCTCTTTAGCTTTGAGGTTGCATTTAAAAGAACTACTCGATTGATTTTTTTAGGCATCAGAATATGTTGTAGTTCTCGCAAACGACAGTTTGATGTTAAAATCCTTGATCAGCTGTTATGATTTCCCACTTGACTAAGAAGTTCTTTTATGACTGGAGTACTGTCTAGTTGGTAAAGTATTTATCCAATCTGGAAAGTTAGATTGTTCATTATGTAGTTTTAAAAAACACACTATTACGTCGTAATACTATTACGTTGTATATATTTTTATTATTTAATTATAACTTTCACTCACAAGCCAGCTCGAATATTAAATTTTCACTGAAGATGACGACAAAGTAGTCGTCGAAACGCGTTTGAAATTTTAAAAAAAATTGTATATTTGTGAGTTATATATATTTTTATTATTTAATTATAACTTTCACTCACAAGCCAGCCCGAATATTATTTACACTGTTCAAAATTTAGTTTTCTACTTTGCCTCTTGATACTAGTAAAACTATTTGTGATAGAAAGGGGAGAATAAGTTTTTATTGATTTTTAGCTTGTTATTTTTATTCAGCCTTTGTTTG
The DNA here is from genome assembly GCA_036971475.1 of Prosapia bicincta. NCBI lineage: Eukaryota > Metazoa > Arthropoda > Insecta > Hemiptera > Cercopidae > Prosapia > Prosapia bicincta. Next base: position 3,984,598 of record JBAIZL010000003.1, on the reverse strand, counting down.
TCTGTTAATCCATCCAGAGAGGATAAACCTTTTTATGTTGCTTTGTTAGCGAGGAGTAGAAAAAACGATAAGTTTTTAGTGGCTGGTTAGTGAACTATTTACTTGTGTCCGACTCTCGCCTCACCTCTCAGAGGCAATATTATAGCTGCATACTTCATGTTTATATGTTGTAACACTACGTGCTTATAGCCTATGTAATGCCCTTTCGTATTAAATCAACACCACATAGTGAAATTCCAGTAATCGCGGTATTTAGTTTTACATTCGTGTCTTTTTAACTTAGTTTGACGTTTAATAAATGTTTGATTGTGCCTTATGATCTGTGTTGCAATTATTTCTCATTCGTACGGCTGAACTGGGAACACAATGGCGCGCACAAAAATTTCGACACACAACTCACTCTATAGGTGGAAGCCAGCACGTATTTAACGTTATATGGGTTAGTAACAGAGAGGATCGTAGGAATTTCAAGCACATCAAAAACCAAGTCGAACTAGGACGCCTTTTGTTGCTTCTAATCGTAAGGAAATTGTAGGCTAATAGAGATGGAATCAGCATCGAATAGGATATTCGCCACAATGTTGGAGTCCTCACCCACCATAATCTCAGCCCCGTGAAGCAATCTCACAAACTTATATCTTGGGATGCCTGTAAAGAACAAACACATTATAGTCGTCGAACATACCCATATCGAGTATCATAATCGACAAAATATAAGTTTCTGATGGTGACGTACATGAATACACTCAAACGCCCGCGTGTGGCTTAAGTGTTTTTTTAAATAAATAAAATAATAAACAAACATATTATAGTCGTCGAACATACCCATATCGAGTATCATAATCGACGAAATTAAGTTTCTAATGGTGATACACATGAATACACTCACACGCCCGCGTGTGGCTTAAGTGTTTTTTTAAATAAATAAAATAATAAACAAACATATTATAGTCGTCGAACATACCCATATCGAGTATCATAATCGACAAAATATAAGTTTCTGATAGTGACGTACATGAATACACTCAAACGCCCGCGTGTGGCTTAAGTGTTTTTTTAAATAAATAAAATAATAAACAAACATATTATAGTCGTCGAACATACCCATATCGAGTATCATAATCGACGAAATTAAGTTTCTAATGGTGATACACATGAATACACTCACACGCCCGCGTGTGGCTTAAGTGTTTTTTTAAATAAATAAAATAATAAACAAACATATTATAGTCGTCGAACATACCCATATCGAGTATCATAATCGACAAAATATAAGTTTCTGATAGTGACGTACATGAATACACTCAAACGCCCGCGTGTGGCTTAAGTGTTTTTTTAAATAAATAAAATAATAAACAAACATATTATAGTCGTCGAACATACCCATATCGAGTATCATAATCGACGAAATTAAGTTTCTAATGGTGATACACATGAATACACTCACACGCGCGCGTGTGGCCTGAATGTGTTTTTAAATCAATAAAGTTAAATAAATAAATAAACAAAATAATAAACAAACACATTATAGTCGTCGAACATACCCATATCGAGTATCATAATCGACGAAATTAAGTTTCTAATGGTGATACACATGAATACACTCACACGCCCGCGTGTGGCTTAAGTGTTTTTTTAAATAAATAAAATAATAAACAAACATATTATAGTCGTCGAACATACCCATATCGAGTATCATAATCGACGAAATTAAGTTTCTAATGGTGATACACATGAATACACTCACACGCCCGCGTGTGGCTTAAGTGTTTTTTTAAATAAATAAAATAATAAACAAACATATTATAGTCGTCGAACATACCCATATCGAGTATCATAATCGACAAAATATAAGTTTCTAATGGTGATACACATGAATACACTCACACGCGCGCGTGTGGCTTAAGTGTTTTTTTAAATAAATAAAATAATAAACAAACATATTATAGTCGTCGAACATACCCATATCGAGTATCATAATCGACGAAATTAAGTTTCTAATGGTGATACACATGAATACACTCACACGCGCGCGTGTGGCCTGAATGTGTTTTTAAATCAATAAAGTTAAATAAATAAATAAACAAAATAATAAACAAACACATTATAGTCGTCGAACATACCCATATCGAGTATCATAATCGACGAAATTAAGTTTCTAATGGTGATACACATGAATACACTCACACGCGCGCGTGTGGCCTGAATGTGTTTTTAAATCAATAAAGTTAAATAAATAAATAAACAAAATAATAAACAAACACATTATAGTCGTCGAACATACCCATATCGAGTATCATAATCGACGAAATTAAGTTTCTAATGGTGATACACATGAATACACTCAAACGCCCGCGTGTGGCTTAAGTGTTTTTTTAAATAAATAAAATAATAAACAAACATATTATAGTCGTCGAACATACCCATATCGAGTATCATAATCGAAGAAATTAAGTTTCTAATGGTGATACACATGAATACACTCACACGCGCGCGTGTGGCCTGAATGTGTTTTTAAATCAATAAAGTTAAATAAATAAATAAACAAAATAATAAACAAACACATTATAGTCGTCGAACATACCCATATCGAGTATCATAATCGACGAAATTAAGTTTCTAATGGTGATACACATGAATACACTCAAACGCCCGCGTGTGGCTTAAGTGTTTTTTTAAATAAATAAAATAATAAACAAACATATTATAGTCGTCGAACATACCCATATCGAGTATCATAATCGACGAAATTAAGTTTCTAATGGTGATACACATGAATACACTCACACGCGCGCGTGTGGCATGAATGTGTTTTTAAATCAATAAAGTTAAATAAATAAATAAACAAAATAATAAACAAACATATTATAGTCGTCGAACATACCCATATCGAGTATCATAATCGACGAAATTAAGTTTCTAATGGTGATACACATGAATACACTCAAACGCCCGCGTGTGGCTTAAGTGTTTTTTTAAATAAATAAAATAATAAACAAACATATTATAGTCGTCGAACATACCCATATCGAGTATCATAATCGACGAAATTAAGTTTCTAATGGTGATACACATGAATACACTCAAACGCCCGCGTGTGGCTTAAGTGTTTTTTTAAATAAATAAAATAATAAACAAACATATTATAGTCGTCGAACATACCCATATCGAGTATCATAATCGACGAAATTAAGTTTCTAATGGTGATACACATGAATACACTCACACGCGCGCGTGTGGCCTGAATGTGTTTTTAAATCAATAAAGATAAATAAATAAATAAACAAAATAATAAACAAACATATTATAGTCGTCGAACATACCCATATCGAGTATCATAATCGACGAAATTAAGTTTCTAATGGTGATACACATGAATACACTCAAACGCCCGCGTGTGGCTTAAGTGTTTTTTTAAATAAATAAAATAATAAACAAACATATTATAGTCGTCGAACATACCCATATCGAGTATCATAATCGACGAAATTAAGTTTCTAATGGTGATACACATGAATACACTCACACGCGCGCGTGTGGCCTGAATGTGTTTTTAAATCAATAAAGTTAAATAAATAAATAAACAAAATAATAAACAAACATATTATAGTCGTCGAACATACCCATATCGAGTATCATAATCGACGAAATTAAGTTTCTAATGGTGATACACATGAATACACTCACACGCGCGCGTGTGGCCTGAATGTGTTTTTAAATCAATAAAGTTAAATAAATAAATAAACAAAATAATAAACAAACATATTATAGTCGTCGAACATACCCATATCGAGTATCATAATCGACGAAATTAAGTTTCTAATGGTGATACACATGAATACACTCACACGCGCGCGTGTGGCATGAATGTGTTTTTAAATCAATAAAGTTAAATAAATAAATAAACAAAATAATAAACAAACATATTATAGTCGTCGAACATACCCATATCGAGTATCATAATCGACGAAATTAAGTTTCTAATGGTGATACACATGAATACACTCAAACGCCCGCGTGTGGCTTAAGTGTTTTTTTAAATAAATAAAATAATAAACAAACATATTATAGTCGTCGAACATACCCATATCGAGTATCATAATCGACGAAATTAAGTTTCTAATGGTGATACACATGAATACACTCAAACGCCCGCGTGTGGCTTAAGTGTTTTTTTAAATAAATAAAATAATAAACAAACATATTATAGTCGTCGAACATACCCATATCGAGTATCATAATCGACGAAATTAAGTTTCTAATGGTGATACACATGAATACACTCAAACGCCCGCGTGTGGCTTAAGTGTTTTTTTAAATAAATAAAATAATAAACAAACATATTATAGTCGTCGAACATACCCATATCGAGTATCATAATCGACGAAATTAAGTTTCTAATGGTGATACACATGAATACACTCAAACGCCCGCGTGTGGCTTAAGTGTTTTTTTAAATAAATAAAATAATAAACAAACATATTATAGTCGTCGAACATACCCATATCGAGTATCATAATCGACGAAATTAAGTTTCTAATGGTGATACACATGAATACACTCAAACGCCCGCGTGTGACTTAAGTGTTTTTTTAAATAAATAAAATAATAAACAAACATATTATAGTCGTCGAACATACCCATATCGAGTATCATAATCGACGAAATTAAGTTTCTAATGGTGATACACATGAATACACTCACACGCGCGCGTGTGGCCTGAATGTGTTTTTAAATCAATAAAAATAAATAAATAAATAAACAAAATAATAAACAAACATATTATAGTCGTCGAACATACCCATATCGAGTATCATAATCGACGAAATTAAGTTTCTAATGGTGATACACATGAATACACTCACACGCCCGCGTGTGGCCTGAATGTGTTTTTAAATCAATAAAGTTAAATAAATAAATAAACAAAATAATAAACAAACATATTATAGTCGTCGAACATACCCATATCGAGTATCATAATCGACGAAATTAAGTTTCTAATGGTGATACACATGAATACACTCAAACGCCCGCGTGTGGCTTAAGTGTTTTTTTAAATAAATAAAATAATAAACAAACATATTATAGTCGTCGAACATACCCATATCGAGTATCATAATCGACGAAATTAAGTTTCTAATGGTGATACACATGAATACACTCACACGCCCGCGTGTGGCCTGAATGTGTTTTTAAATCAATAAAGTTAAATAAATAAATAAACAAAATAATAAACAAACATATTATAGTCGTCGAACATACCCATATCGAGTATCATAATCGACGAAATTAAGTTTCTAATGGTGATACACATGAATACACTCACACGCCCGCGTGTGGCCTGAATGTGTTTTTAAATCAATAAAGTTAAATAAATAAATAAACAAAATAATAAACAAACATATTATAGTCGTCGAACATACCCATATCGAGTATCATAATCGACGAAATTAAGTTTCTAATGGTGATACACATGAATACACTCACACGCCCGCGTGTGGCCTGAATGTGTTTTTAAATCAATAAAGTTAAATAAATAAATAAACAAAATAATAAACAAACATATTATAGTCGTCGAACATACCCATATCGAGTATCATAATCGACGAAATTAAGTTTCTAATGGTGATACACATGAATACACTCAAACGCCCGCGTGTGGCTTAAGTGTTTTTTTAAATAAATAAAATAATAAACAAACATATTATAGTCGTCGAACATACCCATATCGAGTATCATAATCGACGAAATTAAGTTTCTAATGGTGATACACATGAATACACTCAAACGCCCGCGTGTGACTTAAGTGTTTTTTTAAATAAATAAAATAATAAACAAACATATTATAGTCGTCGAACATACCCATATCGAGTATCATAATCGACGAAATTAAGTTTCTAATGGTGATACACATGAATACACTCACACGCGCGCGTGTGGCCTGAATGTGTTTTTAAATCAATAAAGTTAAATAAATAAATAAACAAAATAATAAACAAACATATTATAGTCGTCGAACATACCCATATCGAGTATCATAATCGACGAAATTAAGTTTCTAATGGTGATACACATGAATACACTCACACGCCCGCGTGTGGCCTGAATGTGTTTTTAAATCAATAAAGTTAAATAAATAAATAAACAAAATAATAAACAAACATATTATAGTCGTCGAACATACCCATATCGAGTATCATAATCGACGAAATTAAGTTTCTAATGGTGATACACATGAATACACTCAAACGCCCGCGTGTGGCTTAAGTGTTTTTTTAAATAAATAAAATAATAAACAAACATATTATAGTCGTCGAACATACCCATATCGAGTATCATAATCGACGAAATTAAGTTTCTAATGGTGATACACATGAATACACTCACACGCCCGCGTGTGGCCTGAATGTGTTTTTAAATCAATAAAGTTAAATAAATAAATAAACAAAATAATAAACAAACATATTATAGTCGTCGAACATACCCATATCGAGTATCATAATCGACGAAATTAAGTTTCTAATGGTGATACACATGAATACACTCAAACGCCCGCGTGTGGCTTAAGTGTTTTTTTAAATAAATAAAATAATAAACAAACATATTATAGTCGTCGAACATACCCATATCGAGTATCATAATCGACGAAATTAAGTTTCTAATGGTGATACACATGAATACACTCAAACGCCCGCGTGTGGCTTAAGTGTTTTTTTAAATAAATAAAATAATAAACAAACATATTATAGTCGTCGAACATACCCATATCGAGTATCATAATCGACGAAATTAAGTTTCTAATGGTGATACACATGAATACACTCACACGCGCGCGTGTGGCCTGAATGTGTTTTTAAATCAATAAAGTTAAATAAATAAATAAACAAAATAATAAACAAACATATTATAGTCGTCGAACATACCCATATCGAGTATCATAATCGACGAAATTAAGTTTCTAATGGTGATACACATGAATACACTCAAACGCCCGCGTGTGGCTTAAGTGTTTTTTTAAATAAATAAAATAATAAACAAACATATTATAGTCGTCGAACATACCCATATCGAGTATCATAATCGACGAAATTAAGTTTCTAATGGTGATACACATGAATACACTCACACGCGCGCGTGTGGCCTGAATGTGTTTTTAAATCAATAAAGTTAAATAAATAAATAAACAAAATAATAAACAAACATATTATAGTCGTCGAACATACCCATATCGAGTATCATAATCGACGAAATTAAGTTTCTAATGGTGATACACATGAATACACTCACACGCCCGCGTGTGGCTTAAGTGTTTTTTTAAATAAACAAAATAATAAACAAACATATTATAGTCGTCGAACATACCCATATCGAGTATCATAATCGACGAAATTAAGTTTCTAATGGTGATACACATGAATACACTCACACGCCCGCGTGTGGCTTAAGTGTTTTTTTAAATAAATAAAATAATAAACAAACATATTATAGTCGTCGAACATACCCATATCGAGTATCATAATCGACGAAATTAAGTTTCTAATGGTGACGTACATGAATACACTCAAACGCCCGCGTGTGGCTTAAGTGTTTTTTTAAATAAATAAAATAATAAACAAACATATTATAGTCGTCGAACATACCCATATCGAGTATCATAATCGACAAAATATAAGTTTCTAATGGTGATACACATGAATACACTCACACGCGCGCGTGTGGCCTGAATGTGTTTTTAAATCAATAGAGTTAAATAAATAAATAAACAAAATAATAAACAAACACATTATAGTCGTCGAACATACCCATATCGAGTATCATAATCGACGAAATTAAGTTTCTAATGGTGATACACATGAATACACTCACACGCCCGCGTGTGGCTTAAGTGTTTTTTTAAATAAATAAAATAATAAACAAACATATTATAGTCGTCGAACATACCCATATCGAGTATCATAATCGACAAAATATAAGTTTCTAATGGTGATACACATGAATACACTCACACGCGCGCGTGTGGCTTAAGTGTTTTTTTAAATAAATAAAATAATAAACAAACATATTATAGTCGTCGAACATACCCATATCGAGTATCATAATCGACGAAATTAAGTTTCTAATGGTGATACACATGAATACACTCACACGCGCGCGTGTGGCCTGAATGTGTTTTTTAATCAATAAAGTTAAATAAATAAATAAACAAAATAATAAACAAACATATTATAGTCGTCGAACATACCCATATCGAGTATCATAATCGACGAAATTAAGTTTCTAATGGTGATACACATGAATACACTCACACGCCCGCGTGTGGCTTAAGTGTTTTTTTAAATAAACAAAATAATAAACAAACATATTATAGTCGTCGAACATACCCATATCGAGTATCATAATCGACGAAATTAAGTTTCTAATGGTGATACACATGAATACACTCACACGCGCGCGTGTGGCCTGAATGTGTTTTTAAATCAATAAAGTTAAATAAATAAATAAACAAAATAATAAACAAACATATTATAGTCGTCGAACATACCCATATCGAGTATCATAATCGACGAAATTAAGTTTCTAATGGTGATACACATGAATACACTCACACGCGCGCGTGTGGCCTGAATGTGTTTTTAAATCAATAAAGTTAAATAAATAAATAAACAAAATAATAAACAAACATATTATAGTCGTCGAACATACCCATATCGAGTATCATAATCGACGAAATTAAGTTTCTAATGGTGATACACATGAATACACTCACACGCCCGCGTGTGGCTTAAGTGTTTTTTTAAATAAACAAAATAATAAACAAACATATTATAGTCGTCGAACATACCCATATCGAGTATCATAATCGACGAAATTAAGTTTCTAATGGTGATACACATGAATACACTCACACGCCCGCGTGTGGCTTGAGTGTTTTTTTAAATAAATAAAATAATAAACAAACATATTATAGTCGTCGAACATACCCATATCGAGTATCATAATCGACAAAATATAAGTTTCTAATGGTGATACACATGAATACACTCACACGCGCGCGTGTGGCTTAAGTGTTTTTTTAAATAAATAAAATAATAAACAAACATATTATAGTCGTCGAACATACCCATATCGAGTATCATAATCGACGAAATTAAGTTTCTAATGGTGATACACATGAATACACTCACACGCGCGCGTGTGGCCTGAATGTGTTTTTAAATCAATAAAGTTAAATAAATAAATAAACAAAATAATAAACAAACACATTATAGTCGTCGAACATACCCATATCGAGTATCATAATCGACGAAATTAAGTTTCTAATGGTGATACACATGAATACACTCAAACGCCCGCGTGTGGCTTAAGTGTTTTTTTAAATAAATAAAATAATAAACAAACATATTATAGTCGTCGAACATACCCATATCGAGTATCATAATCGACGAAATTAAGTTTCTAATGGTGATACACATGAATACACTCACACGCGCGCGTGTGGCATGAATGTGTTTTTAAATCAATAAAGTTAAATAAATAAATAAACAAAATAATAAACAAACATATTATAGTCGTCGAACATACCCATATCGAGTATCATAATCGACGAAATTAAGTTTCTAATGGTGATACACATGAATACACTCAAACGCCCGCGTGTGGCTTAAGTGTTTTTTTAAATAAATAAAATAATAAACAAACATATTATAGTCGTCGAACATACCCATATCGAGTATCATAATCGACGAAATTAAGTTTCTAATGGTGATACACATGAATACACTCAAACGCCCGCGTGTGGCTTAAGTGTTTTTTTAAATAAATAAAATAATAAACAAACATATTATAGTCGTCGAACATACCCATATCGAGTATCATAATCGACGAAATTAAGTTTCTAATGGTGATACACATGAATACACTCACACGCGCGCGTGTGGCTTAAGTGTTTTTTTAAATAAATAAAATAATAAACAAACATATTATAGTCGTCGAACATACCCATATCGAGTATCATAATCGACGAAATTAAGTTTCTAATGGTGATACACATGAATACACTCAAACGCCCGCGTGTGGCTTAAGTGTTTTTTTAAATAAATAAAATAATAAACAAACATATTATAGTCGTCGAACATACCCATATCGAGTATCATAATCGACGAAATTAAGTTTCTAATGGTGATACACATGAATACACTCACACGCGCGCGTGTGGCATGAATGTGTTTTTAAATCAATAAAGTTAAATAAATAAATAAACAAAATAATAAACAAACATATTATAGTCGTCGAACATACCCATATCGAGTATCATAATCGACGAAATTAAGTTTCTAATGGTGATACACATGAATACACTCAAACGCCCGCGTGTGGCTTAAGTGTTTTTTTAAATAAATAAAATAATAAACAAACATATTATAGTCGTCGAACATACCCATATCGAGTATCATAATCGACGAAATTAAGTTTCTAATGGTGATACACATGAATACACTCAAACGCCCGCGTGTGGCTTAAGTGTTTTTTTAAATAAATAAAATAATAAACAAACATATTATAGTCGTCGAACATACCCATATCGAGTATCATAATCGACGAAATTAAGTTTCTAATGGTGATACACATGAATACACTCACACGCGCGCGTGTGGCCTGAATGTGTTTTTAAATCAATAAAGTTAAATAAATAAATAAACAAAATAATAAACAAACATATTATAGTCGTCGAACATACCCATATCGAGTATCATAATCGACGAAATTAAGTTTCTAATGGTGATACACATGAATACACTCAAACGCCCGCGTGTGGCTTAAGTGTTTTTTTAAATAAATAAAATAATAAACAAACATATTATAGTCGTCGAACATACCCATATCGAGTATCATAATCGACGAAATTAAGTTTCTAATGGTGATACACATGAATACACTCACACGCGCGCGTGTGGCTTAAGTGTTTTTTTAAATAAATAAAATAATAAACAAACATATTATAGTCGTCGAACATACCCATATCGAGTATCATAATCGACGAAATTAAGTTTCTAATGGTGATACACATGAATACACTCACACGCGCGCGTGTGGCCTGAATGTGTTTTTAAATCAATAAAGTTAAATAAATAAATAAACAAAATAATAAACAAACATATTATAGTCGTCGAACATACCCATATCGAGTATCATAATCGACGAAATTAAGTTTCTAATGGTGATACACATGAATACACTCACACGCGCGCGTGTGGCCTGAATGTGTTTTTAAATCAATAAAGTTAAATAAATAAATAAACAAAATAATAAACAAACATATTATAGTCGTCGAACATACCCATATCGAGTATCATAATCGACGAAATTAAGTTTCTAATGGTGATACACATGAATACACTCACACGCGCGCGTGTGGCCTGAATGTGTTTTTAAATCAATAAAGTTAAATAAATAAATAAACAAAATAATAAACAAACATATTATAGTCGTCGAACATACCCATATCGAGTATCATAATCGACGAAATTAAGTTTCTAATGGTGATACACATGAATACACTCACACGCGCGCGTGTGGCCTGAATGTGTTTTTAAATCAATAAAGTTAAATAAATAAATAAACAAAATAATAAACAAACATATTATAGTCGTCGAACATACCCATATCGAGTATCATAATCGACGAAATTAAGTTTCTAATGGTGATACACATGAATACACTCACACGCCCGCGTGTGGCTTAAGTGTTTTTTTAAATAAACAAAATAATAAACAAACATATTATAGTCGTCGAACATACCCATATCGAGTATCATAATCGACGAAATTAAGTTTCTAATGGTGATACACATGAATACACTCACACGCCCGCGTGTGGCTTAAGTGTTTTTTTAAATAAATAAAATAATAAACAAACATATTATAGTCGTCGAACATACCCATATCGAGTATCATAATCGACGAAATTAAGTTTCTAATGGTGACGTACATGAATACACTCAAACGCCCGCGTGTGGCTTAAGTGTTTTTTTAAATAAATAAAATAATAAACAAACATATTATAGTCGTCGAACATACCCATATCGAGTATCATAATCGACAAAATATAAGTTTCTAATGGTGATACACATGAATACACTCACACGCGCGCGTGTGGCCTGAATGTGTTTTTAAATCAATAAAGTTAAATAAATAAATAAACAAAATAATAAACAAACACATTATAGTCGTCGAACATACCCATATCGAGTATCATAATCGACGAAATTAAGTTTCTAATGGTGATACACATGAATACACTCACACGCGCGCGTGTGGCCTGAATGTGTTTTTAAATCAATAAAGTTAAATAAATAAATAAACAAAATAATAAACAAACACATTATAGTCGTCGAACATACCCATATCGAGTATCATAATCTACGAAATTAAGTTTCTAATGGTGATACACATGAATACACTCACACGCCCGCGTGTGGCTTAAGTGTTTTTTTAAATAAATAAAATAATAAACAAACATATTATAGTCGTCGAACATACCCATATCGAGTATCATAATCGACGAAATTAAGTTTCTAATGGTGATACACATGAATACACTCACACGCCCGCGTGTGGCCTGAATGTGTTTTTAAATCAATAAAGTTAAATAAATAAATAAACAAAATAATAAACAAACACATTATAGTCGTCGAACATACCCATATCGAGTATCATAATCGACAAAATATAAGTTTCTGATAGTGACGTACATGAATACACTCAAACGCCCGCGTGTGGCTTAAGTGTTTTTTTAAATAAACAAAATAATAAACAAACACATTATAGTCGTCGAACATACCCATATCGAGTATCATAATCGACGAAATTAAGTTTCTAATGGTGATACACATGAATACACTCAAACGCCCGCGTGTGGCCTGAATGTGTTTTTAAATCAATAAAGTTAAATAAATAAATAAACAAAATAATAAACAAACACATTATAGTCGTCGAACATACCCATATCGAGTATCATAATCGACAAAATATAAGTTTCTGATAGTGACGTACATGAATACACTCAAACGCCCGCGTGTGGCTTAAGTGTTTTTTTAAATAAACAAAATAATATACAAACACATTATAGTCGTCGAACATACCCATATCGAGTATCATAATCGACAAAATATAAGTTTCTGATAGTGACGTACATGAATACACTCAAACGCCCGCGTGTGGCTTAAGTGTTTTTTTAAATAAACAAAATAATAAACAAACATATTATAGTCGACGAACATACCCATATCGAGTATCATAATCGACGAAATTAAGTTTCTAATGGTGATACACATGAATACACTCACACGCCCGCGTGTGGCCTGAATGTGTTTTTAAATCAATAAAGTTAAATAAATAAATAAACAAAATAATAAACAAACACATTATAGTCGTCGAACATACCCATATCGAGTATCATAATCGACAAAATATAAGTTTCTGATAGTGACGTACATGAATACACTCAAACGCCCGCGTGTGGCTTAAGTGTTTTTTTAAATAAACAAAATAATAAACAAACACATTATAGTCGTCGAACATACCCATATCGAGTATCATAATCGACAAAATATAAGTTTCTGATAGTGACGTACATGAATACACTCAAACGCCCGCGTGTGGCTTAAGTGTTTTTTTAAATAAACAAAATAATAAACAAACACATTATAGTCGTCGAACATACCCATATCGAGTATCATAATCGACAAAATATAAGTTTCTGATAGTGACGTACATGAATACACTCAAACGCCCGCGTGTGGCTTAAGTGTTTTTTTAAATAAACAAAATAATAAACAAACACATTATAGTCGTCGAACATACCCATATCGAGTATCATAATCGACAAAATATAAGTTTCTGATAGTGACGTACATGAATACACTCAAACGCCCGCGTGTGGCTTGAGTGTTTTTTTAAATAAACAAAATAATAAACAAACACATTATAGTCGTCGAACATACCCATATCGAGTATCATAATCGACAAAATATAAGTTTCTGATAGTGACGTACATGAATACACTCAAACGCCCGCGTGTGGCTTAAGTGTTTTTTTAAATAAACAAAATAATAAACAAACACATTATAGTCGTCGAACATACCCATATCGAGTATCATAATCGACAAAATATAAGTTTCTGATAGTGACGTACATGAATACACTCAAACGCCCGCGTGTGGCTTAAGTGTTTTTTTAAATAAACAAAATAATAAACAAACACATTATAGTCGTCGAACATACCCATATCGAGTATCATAATCGACAAAATATAAGTTTCTGATAGTGACGTACATGAATACACTCAAACGCCCGCGTGTGGCTTAAGTGTTTTTTTAAATAAACAAAATAATAAACAAACACATTATAGTCGTCGAACATACCCATATCGAGTATCATAATCGACAAAATATAAGTTTCTGATAGTGACGTACATGAATACACTCAAACGCCCGCGTGTGGCTTAAGTGTTTTTTTAAATAAACAAAATAATAAACAAACATATTATAGTCGTCGAACATACCCATATCGAGTATCATAATCGACAAAATATAAGTTTCTGATAGTGACGTACATGAATACACTCAAACGCCCGCGTGTGGCTTAAGTGTTTTTTTAAATAAACAAAATAATAAACAAACACATTATAGTCGTCGAACATACCCATATCGAGTATCATAATCGACGAAATTAAGTTTCTAATGGTGATACACATGAATACACTCACACGCCCGCGTGTGGCTTAAGTGTTTTTTTAAATAAACAAAATAATAAACAAACATATTATAGTCGTCGAACATACCCATATCGAGTATCATAATCGACGAAATTAAGTTTCTAATGGTGATACACATGAATACACTCACACGCCCGCGTGTGGCTTAAGTGTTTTTTTAAATAAATAAAATAATAAACAAACATATTATAGTCGTCGAACATACCCATATCGAGTATCATAATCGACAAAATATAAGTTTCTGATAGTGACGTACATGAATACACTCAAACGCCCGCGTGTGGCTTAAGTGTTTTTTTAAATAAATAAAATAATAAACAAACATATTATAGTCGTCGAACATACCCATATCGAGTATCATAATCGACGAAATTAAGTTTCTAATGGTGATACACATGAATACACTCACACGCCCGCGTGTGGCTTAAGTGTTTTTTTAAATAAATAAAATAATAAACAAACATATTATAGTCGTCGAACATACCCATATCGAGTATCATAATCGACAAAATATAAGTTTCTAATGGTGACGTACATGAATACACTCAAACGCGCGCGTGTGGCCTGAATGTGTTTTTAAATCAATAAAGTTAAATAAATAAATAAACAAAATAATAAACAAACATATTATAGTCGTCGAACATACCCATATCGAGTATCATAATCGACGAAATTAAGTTTCTAATGGTGATACACATGAATACACTCACACGCCCGCGTGTGGCCTGAATGTGTTTTTAAATCAATAAAGTTAAATAAATAAATAAACAAAATAATAAACAAACATATTATAGTCGTCGAACATACCCATATCGAGTATCATAATCGACGAAATTAAGTTTCTAATGGTGATACACATGAATACACTCACACGCCCGCGTGTGGCCTGAATGTGTTTTTAAATCAATAAAGTTAAATAAATAAATAAACAAAATAATAAACAAACACATTATAGTCGTCGAACATACCCATATCGAGTATCATAATCGACGAAATTAAGTTTCTAATGGTGATACACATGAATACACTCACACGCCCGCGTGTGGCTTAAGTGTTTTTTTAAATAAACAAAATAATAAACAAACATATTATAGTCGTCGAACATACCCATATCGAGTATCATAATCGACGAAATTAAGTTTCTAATGGTGATACACATGAATACACTCACACGCCCGCGTGTGGCTTAAGTGTTTTTTTAAATAAATAAAATAATAAACAAACATATTATAGTCGTCGAACATACCCATATCGAGTATCATAATCGACGAAATTAAGTTTCTAATGGTGATACACATGAATACACTCACACGCCCGCGTGTGGCTTAAGTGTTTTTTTAAATAAATAAAATAATAAACAAACATATTATAGTCGTCGAACATACCCATATCGAGTATCATAATCGACAAAATATAAGTTTCTGATAGTGACGTACATGAATACACTCAAACGCCCGCGTGTGGCTTAAGTGTTTTTTTAAATAAATAAAATAATAAACAAACATATTATAGTCGTCGAACATACCCATATCGAGTATCATAATCGACGAAATTAAGTTTCTAATGGTGATACACATGAATACACTCACACGCCCGCGTGTGGCTTAAGTGTTTTTTTAAATAAATAAAATAATAAACAAACATATTATAGTCGTCGAACATACCCATATCGAGTATCATAATCGACAAAATATAAGTTTCTAATGGTGACGTACATGAATACACTCAAACGCGCGCGTGTGGCCTGAATGTGTTTTTAAATCAATAAAGTTAAATAAATAAATAAACAAAATAATAAACAAACATATTATAGTCGTCGAACATACCCATATCGAGTATCATAATCGACGAAATTAAGTTTCTAATGGTGATACACATGAATACACTCACACGCCCGCGTGTGGCCTGAATGTGTTTTTAAATCAATAAAGTTAAATAAATAAATAAACAAAATAATAAACAAACATATTATAGTCGTCGAACATACCCATATCGAGTATCATAATCGACGAAATTAAGTTTCTAATGGTGATACACATGAATACACTCACACGCCCGCGTGTGGCCTGAATGTGTTTTTAAATCAATAAAGTTAAATAAATAAATAAACAAAATAATAAACAAACACATTATAGTCGTCGAACATACCCATATCGAGTATCATAATCGACGAAATTAAGTTTCTAATGGTGATACACATGAATACACTCACACGCCCGCGTGTGGCTTAAGTGTTTTTTTAAATAAACAAAATAATAAACAAACATATTATAGTCGTCGAACATACCCATATCGAGTATCATAATCGACGAAATTAAGTTTCTAATGGTGATACACATGAATACACTCACACGCCCGCGTGTGGCTTAAGTGTTTTTTTAAATAAATAAAATAATAAACAAACATATTATAGTCGTCGAACATACCCATATCGAGTATCATAATCGACGAAATTAAGTTTCTAATGGTGATACACATGAATACACTCACACGCCCGCGTGTGGCTTAAGTGTTTTTTTAAATAAATAAAATAATAAACAAACATATTATAGTCGTCGAACATACCCATATCGAGTATCATAATCGACAAAATATAAGTTTCTGATAGTGACGTACATGAATACACTCAAACGCCCGCGTGTGGCTTAAGTGTTTTTTTAAATAAATAAAATAATAAACAAACATATTATAGTCGTCGAACATACCCATATCGAGTATCATAATCGACGAAATTAAGTTTCTAATGGTGATACACATGAATACACTCACACGCCCGCGTGTGGCTTAAGTGTTTTTTTAAATAAATAAAATAATAAACAAACATATTATAGTCGTCGAACATACCCATATCGAGTATCATAATCGACAAAATATAAGTTTCTAATGGTGACGTACATGAATACACTCAAACGCGCGCGTGTGGCCTGAATGTGTTTTTAAATCAATAAAGTTAAATAAATAAATAAACAAAATAATAAACAAACATATTATAGTCGTCGAACATACCCATATCGAGTATCATAATCGACGAAATTAAGTTTCTAATGGTGATACACATGAATACACTCACACGCGCGCGTGTGGCTTAAGTGTTTTTTTAAATAAATAAAATAATAAACAAACATATTATAGTCGTCGAACATACCCATATCGAGTATCATAATCGACAAAATATAAGTTTCTAATGGTGACGTACATGAATACACTCAAACGCGCGCGTGTGGCCTGAATGTGTTTTTAAATCAATAAAGTTAAATAAATAAATAAACAAAATAATAAACAAACATATTATAGTCGTCGAACATACCCATATCGAGTATCATAATCGACGAAATTAAGTTTCTAATGGTGATACACATGAATAAACTCACACGCGCGCGTGTGGCCTGAATGTGTTTTTAAATCAATAAAGTTAAATAAATAAATAAACAAAATAATAAACAAACATATTATAGTCGTCGAACATACCCATATCGAGTATCATAATCGACGAAATTAAGTTTCTAATGGTGATACACATGAATACACTCACACGCCCGCGTGTGGCCTGAATGTGTTTTTAAATCAATAAAGTTAAATAAATAAATAAACAAAATAATAAACAAACATATTATAGTCGTCGAACATACCCATATCGAGTATCATAATCGACGAAATTAAGTTTCTAATGGTGATACACATGAATACACTCACACGCCCGCGTGTGGCTTAAGTGTTTTTTTAAATAAACAAAATAATAAACAAACATATTATAGTCGTCGAACATACCCATATCGAGTATCATAATCGACGAAATTAAGTTTCTAATGGTGATACACATGAATACACTCACACGCCCGCGTGTGGCTTAAGTGTTTTTTTAAATAAATAAAATAATAAACAAACATATTATAGTCGTCGAACATACCCATATCGAGTATCATAATCGACAAAATATAAGTTTCTAATGGTGATACACATGAATACACTCACACGCGCGCGTGTGGCCTGAATGTGTTTTTAAATCAATAAAGTTAAATAAATAAATAAACAAAATAATAAACAAACATATTATAGTCGTCGAACATACCCATATCGAGTATCATAATCGACGAAATTAAGTTTCTAATGGTGATACACATGAATACACTCACACGCCCGCGTGTGGCTTAAGTGTTTTTTTAAATAAACAAAATAATAAACAAACATATTATAGTCGTCGAACATACCCATATCGAGTATCATAATCGACGAAATTAAGTTTCTAATGGTGATACACATGAATACACTCACACGCCCGCTTGTGGCTTAAGTGTTTTTTTTAAATAAATAAAATAATAAACAAACATATTATAGTCGTCGAACATACCCATATCGAGTATCATAATCGACGAAATTAAGTTTCTAATGGTGATACACATGAATACACTCACACGCCCGCGTGTGGCCTGAATGTGTTTTTAAATCAATAAAGTTAAATAAATAAATAAACAAAATAATAAACAAACACATTATAGTCGTCGAACATACCCATATCGAGTATCATAATCGACGAAATTAAGTTTCTAATGGTGATACACATGAATACACTCACACGCCCGCGTGTGGCTTAAGTGTTTTTTTAAATAAACAAAATAATAAACAAACATATTATAGTCGTCGAACATACCCATATCGAGTATCATAATCGACGAAATTAAGTTTCTAATGGTGATACACATGAATACACTCACACGCGCGCGTGTGGCCTGAATGTGTTTTTAAATCAATAAAGTTAAATAAATAAATAAACAAAATAATAAACAAACATATTATAGTCGTCGAACATACCCATATCGAGTATCATAATCGACGAAATTAAGTTTCTAATGGTGATACACATGAATACACTCACACGCCCGCGTGTGGCTTAAGTGTTTTTTTAAATAAACAAAATAATAAACAAACATATTATAGTCGTCGAACATACCCATATCGAGTATCATAATCGACGAAATTAAGTTTCTAATGGTGATACACATGAATACACTCACACGCCCGCTTGTGGCTTAAGTGTTTTTTTAAATAAATAAAATAATAAACAAACATATTATAGTCGTCGAACATACCCATATCGAGTATCATAATCGACGAAATTAAGTTTCTAATGGTGATACACATGAATACACTCACACGCCCGCGTGTGGCCTGAATGTGTTTTTAAATCAATAAAGTTAAATAAATAAATAAACAAAATAATAAACAAACACATTATAGTCGTCGAACATACCCATATCGAGTATCATAATCGACGAAATTAAGTTTCTAATGGTGATACACATGAATACACTCACACGCCCGCGTGTGGCTTAAGTGTTTTTTTAAATAAACAAAATAATAAACAAACATATTATAGTCGTCGAACATACCCATATCGAGTATCATAATCGACGAAATTAAGTTTCTAATGGTGATACACATGAATACACTCACACGCCCGCGTGTGGCTTAAGTGTTTTTTTAAATAAACAAAATAATAAACAAACATATTATAGTCGTCGAACATACCCATATCGAGTATCATAATCGACGAAATTAAGTTTCTAATGGTGATACACATGAATACACTCACACGCCCGCGTGTGGCTTAAGTGTTTTTTTAAATAAACAAAATAATAAACAAACATATTATAGTCGTCGAACATACCCATATCGAGTATCATAATCGACGAAATTAAGTTTCTAATGGTGATACACATGAATACACTCACACGCCCGCGTGTGGCTTAAGTGTTTTTTTAAATAAATAAAATAATAAACAAACATATTATAGTCGTCGAACATACCCATATCGAGTATCATAATCGACAAAATATAAGTTTCTGATAGTGACGTACATGAATACACTCAAACGCCCGCGTGTGGCTTAAGTGTTTTTTTAAATAAATAAAATAATAAACAAACATATTATAGTCGTCGAACATACCCATATCGAGTATCATAATCGACGAAATTAAGTTTCTAATGGTGATACACATGAATACACTCACACGCCCGCGTGTGGCTTAAGTGTTTTTTTAAATAAATAAAATAATAAACAAACATATTATAGTCGTCGAACATACCCATATCGAGTATCATAATCGACAAAATATAAGTTTCTGATAGTGACGTACATGAATACACTCAAACGCCCGCGTGTGGCTTAAGTGTTTTTTTAAATAAACAAAATAATATACAAACACATTATAGTCGTCGAACATACCCATATCGAGTATCATAATCGACAAAATATAAGTTTCTGATAGTGACGTACATGAATACACTCAAACGCCCGCGTGTGGCTTAAGTGTTTTTTTAAATAAACAAAATAATAAACAAACATATTATAGTCGACGAACATACCCATATCGAGTATCATAATCGACGAAATTAAGTTTCTAATGGTGATACACATGAATACACTCACACGCCCGCGTGTGGCCTGAATGTGTTTTTAAATCAATAAAGTTAAATAAATAAATAAACAAAATAATAAACAAACACATTATAGTCGTCGAACATACCCATATCGAGTATCATAATCGACAAAATATAAGTTTCTGATAGTGACGTACATGAATACACTCAAACGCCCGCGTGTGGCTTAAGTGTTTTTTTAAATAAACAAAATAATAAACAAACACATTATAGTCGTCGAACATACCCATATCGAGTATCATAATCGACAAAATATAAGTTTCTGATAGTGACGTACATGAATACACTCAAACGCCCGCGTGTGGCTTAAGTGTTTTTTTAAATAAACAAAATAATAAACAAACACATTATAGTCGTCGAACATACCCATATCGAGTATCATAATCGACAAAATATAAGTTTCTGATAGTGACGTACATGAATACACTCAAACGCCCGCGTGTGGCTTAAGTGTTTTTTTAAATAAACAAAATAATAAACAAACACATTATAGTCGTCGAACATACCCATATCGAGTATCATAATCGACAAAATATAAGTTTCTGATAGTGACGTACATGAATACACTCAAACGCCCGCGTGTGGCTTGAGTGTTTTTTTAAATAAACAAAATAATAAACAAACACATTATAGTCGTCGAACATACCCATATCGAGTATCATAATCGACAAAATATAAGTTTCTGATAGTGACGTACATGAATACACTCAAACGCCCGCGTGTGGCTTAAGTGTTTTTTTAAATAAACAAAATAATAAACAAACACATTATAGTCGTCGAACATACCCATATCGAGTATCATAATCGACAAAATATAAGTTTCTGATAGTGACGTACATGAATACACTCAAACGCCCGCGTGTGGCTTAAGTGTTTTTTTAAATAAACAAAATAATAAACAAACACATTATAGTCGTCGAACATACCCATATCGAGTATCATAATCGACAAAATATAAGTTTCTGATAGTGACGTACATGAATACACTCAAACGCCCGCGTGTGGCTTAAGTGTTTTTTTAAATAAACAAAATAATAAACAAACACATTATAGTCGTCGAACATACCCATATCGAGTATCATAATCGACAAAATATAAGTTTCTGATAGTGACGTACATGAATACACTCAAACGCCCGCGTGTGGCTTAAGTGTTTTTTTAAATAAACAAAATAATAAACAAACATATTATAGTCGTCGAACATACCCATATCGAGTATCATAATCGACAAAATATAAGTTTCTGATAGTGACGTACATGAATACACTCAAACGCCCGCGTGTGGCTTAAGTGTTTTTTTAAATAAACAAAATAATAAACAAACACATTATAGTCGTCGAACATACCCATATCGAGTATCATAATCGACGAAATTAAGTTTCTAATGGTGATACACATGAATACACTCACACGCCCGCGTGTGGCTTAAGTGTTTTTTTAAATAAACAAAATAATAAACAAACATATTATAGTCGTCGAACATACCCATATCGAGTATCATAATCGACGAAATTAAGTTTCTAATGGTGATACACATGAATACACTCACACGCCCGCGTGTGGCTTAAGTGTTTTTTTAAATAAATAAAATAATAAACAAACATATTATAGTCGTCGAACATACCCATATCGAGTATCATAATCGACAAAATATAAGTTTCTGATAGTGACGTACATGAATACACTCAAACGCCCGCGTGTGGCTTAAGTGTTTTTTTAAATAAATAAAATAATAAACAAACATATTATAGTCGTCGAACATACCCATATCGAGTATCATAATCGACGAAATTAAGTTTCTAATGGTGATACACATGAATACACTCACACGCCCGCGTGTGGCTTAAGTGTTTTTTTAAATAAATAAAATAATAAACAAACATATTATAGTCGTCGAACATACCCATATCGAGTATCATAATCGACAAAATATAAGTTTCTAATGGTGACGTACATGAATACACTCAAACGCGCGCGTGTGGCCTGAATGTGTTTTTAAATCAATAAAGTTAAATAAATAAATAAACAAAATAATAAACAAACATATTATAGTCGTCGAACATACCCATATCGAGTATCATAATCGACGAAATTAAGTTTCTAATGGTGATACACATGAATACACTCACACGCCCGCGTGTGGCCTGAATGTGTTTTTAAATCAATAAAGTTAAATAAATAAATAAACAAAATAATAAACAAACATATTATAGTCGTCGAACATACCCATATCGAGTATCATAATCGACGAAATTAAGTTTCTAATGGTGATACACATGAATACACTCACACGCCCGCGTGTGGCCTGAATGTGTTTTTAAATCAATAAAGTTAAATAAATAAATAAACAAAATAATAAACAAACACATTATAGTCGTCGAACATACCCATATCGAGTATCATAATCGACGAAATTAAGTTTCTAATGGTGATACACATGAATACACTCACACGCCCGCGTGTGGCTTAAGTGTTTTTTTAAATAAACAAAATAATAAACAAACATATTATAGTCGTCGAACATACCCATATCGAGTATCATAATCGACGAAATTAAGTTTCTAATGGTGATACACATGAATACACTCACACGCCCGCGTGTGGCTTAAGTGTTTTTTTAAATAAATAAAATAATAAACAAACATATTATAGTCGTCGAACATACCCATATCGAGTATCATAATCGACGAAATTAAGTTTCTAATGGTGATACACATGAATACACTCACACGCCCGCGTGTGGCTTAAGTGTTTTTTTAAATAAATAAAATAATAAACAAACATATTATAGTCGTCGAACATACCCATATCGAGTATCATAATCGACAAAATATAAGTTTCTGATAGTGACGTACATGAATACACTCAAACGCCCGCGTGTGGCTTAAGTGTTTTTTTAAATAAATAAAATAATAAACAAACATATTATAGTCGTCGAACATACCCATATCGAGTATCATAATCGACGAAATTAAGTTTCTAATGGTGATACACATGAATACACTCACACGCCCGCGTGTGGCTTAAGTGTTTTTTTAAATAAATAAAATAATAAACAAACATATTATAGTCGTCGAACATACCCATATCGAGTATCATAATCGACAAAATATAAGTTTCTAATGGTGACGTACATGAATACACTCAAACGCGCGCGTGTGGCCTGAATGTGTTTTTAAATCAATAAAGTTAAATAAATAAATAAACAAAATAATAAACAAACATATTATAGTCGTCGAACATACCCATATCGAGTATCATAATCGACGAAATTAAGTTTCTAATGGTGATACACATGAATACACTCACACGCCCGCGTGTGGCCTGAATGTGTTTTTAAATCAATAAAGTTAAATAAATAAATAAACAAAATAATAAACAAACATATTATAGTCGTCGAACATACCCATATCGAGTATCATAATCGACGAAATTAAGTTTCTAATGGTGATACACATGAATACACTCACACGCCCGCGTGTGGCCTGAATGTGTTTTTAAATCAATAAAGTTAAATAAATAAATAAACAAAATAATAAACAAACACATTATAGTCGTCGAACATACCCATATCGAGTATCATAATCGACGAAATTAAGTTTCTAATGGTGATACACATGAATACACTCACACGCCCGCGTGTGGCTTAAGTGTTTTTTTAAATAAACAAAATAATAAACAAACATATTATAGTCGTCGAACATACCCATATCGAGTATCATAATCGACGAAATTAAGTTTCTAATGGTGATACACATGAATACACTCACACGCCCGCGTGTGGCTTAAGTGTTTTTTTAAATAAATAAAATAATAAACAAACATATTATAGTCGTCGAACATACCCATATCGAGTATCATAATCGACGAAATTAAGTTTCTAATGGTGATACACATGAATACACTCACACGCCCGCGTGTGGCTTAAGTGTTTTTTTAAATAAATAAAATAATAAACAAACATATTATAGTCGTCGAACATACCCATATCGAGTATCATAATCGACAAAATATAAGTTTCTGATAGTGACGTACATGAATACACTCAAACGCCCGCGTGTGGCTTAAGTGTTTTTTTAAATAAATAAAATAATAAACAAACATATTATAGTCGTCGAACATACCCATATCGAGTATCATAATCGACGAAATTAAGTTTCTAATGGTGATACACATGAATACACTCACACGCCCGCGTGTGGCTTAAGTGTTTTTTTAAATAAATAAAATAATAAACAAACATATTATAGTCGTCGAACATACCCATATCGAGTATCATAATCGACAAAATATAAGTTTCTAATGGTGACGTACATGAATACACTCAAACGCGCGCGTGTGGCCTGAATGTGTTTTTAAATCAATAAAGTTAAATAAATAAATAAACAAAATAATAAACAAACATATTATAGTCGTCGAACATACCCATATCGAGTATCATAATCGACGAAATTAAGTTTCTAATGGTGATACACATGAATACACTCACACGCGCGCGTGTGGCTTAAGTGTTTTTTTAAATAAATAAAATAATAAACAAACATATTATAGTCGTCGAACATACCCATATCGAGTATCATAATCGACAAAATATAAGTTTCTAATGGTGACGTACATGAATACACTCAAACGCGCGCGTGTGGCCTGAATGTGTTTTTAAATCAATAAAGTTAAATAAATAAATAAACAAAATAATAAACAAACATATTATAGTCGTCGAACATACCCATATCGAGTATCATAATCGACGAAATTAAGTTTCTAATGGTGATACACATGAATAAACTCACACGCGCGCGTGTGGCCTGAATGTGTTTTTAAATCAATAAAGTTAAATAAATAAATAAACAAAATAATAAACAAACATATTATAGTCGTCGAACATACCCATATCGAGTATCATAATCGACGAAATTAAGTTTCTAATGGTGATACACATGAATACACTCACACGCCCGCGTGTGGCCTGAATGTGTTTTTAAATCAATAAAGTTAAATAAATAAATAAACAAAATAATAAACAAACATATTATAGTCGTCGAACATACCCATATCGAGTATCATAATCGACGAAATTAAGTTTCTAATGGTGATACACATGAATACACTCACACGCCCGCGTGTGGCTTAAGTGTTTTTTTAAATAAACAAAATAATAAACAAACATATTATAGTCGTCGAACATACCCATATCGAGTATCATAATCGACGAAATTAAGTTTCTAATGGTGATACACATGAATACACTCACACGCCCGCGTGTGGCTTAAGTGTTTTTTTAAATAAATAAAATAATAAACAAACATATTATAGTCGTCGAACATACCCATATCGAGTATCATAATCGACAAAATATAAGTTTCTAATGGTGATACACATGAATACACTCACACGCGCGCGTGTGGCCTGAATGTGTTTTTAAATCAATAAAGTTAAATAAATAAATAAACAAAATAATAAACAAACATATTATAGTCGTCGAACATACCCATATCGAGTATCATAATCGACGAAATTAAGTTTCTAATGGTGATACACATGAATACACTCACACGCCCGCGTGTGGCTTAAGTGTTTTTTTAAATAAACAAAATAATAAACAAACATATTATAGTCGTCGAACATACCCATATCGAGTATCATAATCGACGAAATTAAGTTTCTAATGGTGATACACATGAATACACTCACACGCCCGCTTGTGGCTTAAGTGTTTTTTTTAAATAAATAAAATAATAAACAAACATATTATAGTCGTCGAACATACCCATATCGAGTATCATAATCGACGAAATTAAGTTTCTAATGGTGATACACATGAATACACTCACACGCCCGCGTGTGGCCTGAATGTGTTTTTAAATCAATAAAGTTAAATAAATAAATAAACAAAATAATAAACAAACACATTATAGTCGTCGAACATACCCATATCGAGTATCATAATCGACGAAATTAAGTTTCTAATGGTGATACACATGAATACACTCACACGCCCGCGTGTGGCTTAAGTGTTTTTTTAAATAAACAAAATAATAAACAAACATATTATAGTCGTCGAACATACCCATATCGAGTATCATAATCGACGAAATTAAGTTTCTAATGGTGATACACATGAATACACTCACACGCGCGCGTGTGGCCTGAATGTGTTTTTAAATCAATAAAGTTAAATAAATAAATAAACAAAATAATAAACAAACATATTATAGTCGTCGAACATACCCATATCGAGTATCATAATCGACGAAATTAAGTTTCTAATGGTGATACACATGAATACACTCACACGCCCGCGTGTGGCTTAAGTGTTTTTTTAAATAAACAAAATAATAAACAAACATATTATAGTCGTCGAACATACCCATATCGAGTATCATAATCGACGAAATTAAGTTTCTAATGGTGATACACATGAATACACTCACACGCCCGCTTGTGGCTTAAGTGTTTTTTTAAATAAATAAAATAATAAACAAACATATTATAGTCGTCGAACATACCCATATCGAGTATCATAATCGACGAAATTAAGTTTCTAATGGTGATACACATGAATACACTCACACGCCCGCGTGTGGCCTGAATGTGTTTTTAAATCAATAAAGTTAAATAAATAAATAAACAAAATAATAAACAAACACATTATAGTCGTCGAACATACCCATATCGAGTATCATAATCGACGAAATTAAGTTTCTAATGGTGATACACATGAATACACTCACACGCCCGCGTGTGGCTTAAGTGTTTTTTTAAATAAACAAAATAATAAACAAACATATTATAGTCGTCGAACATACCCATATCGAGTATCATAATCGACGAAATTAAGTTTCTAATGGTGATACACATGAATACACTCACACGCCCGCGTGTGGCTTAAGTGTTTTTTTAAATAAACAAAATAATAAACAAACATATTATAGTCGTCGAACATACCCATATCGAGTATCATAATCGACGAAATTAAGTTTCTAATGGTGATACACATGAATACACTCACACGCCCGCGTGTGGCTTAAGTGTTTTTTTAAATAAACAAAATAATAAACAAACATATTATAGTCGTCGAACATACCCATATCGAGTATCATAATCGACGAAATTAAGTTTCTAATGGTGATACACATGAATACACTCACACGCCCGCGTGTGGCTTAAGTGTTTTTTTAAATAAATAAAATAATAAACAAACATATTATAGTCGTCGAACATACCCATATCGAGTATCATAATCGACAAAATATAAGTTTCTGATAGTGACGTACATGAATACACTCAAACGCCCGCGTGTGGCTTAAGTGTTTTTTTAAATAAATAAAATAATAAACAAACATATTATAGTCGTCGAACATACCCATATCGAGTATCATAATCGACGAAATTAAGTTTCTAATGGTGATACACATGAATACACTCACACGCCCGCGTGTGGCTTAAGTGTTTTTTTAAATAAATAAAATAATAAACAAACATATTATAGTCGTCGAACATACCCATATCGAGTATCATAATCGACAAAATATAAGTTTCTGATAGTGACGTACATGAATACACTCAAACGCCCGCGTGTGGCTTAAGTGTTTTTTTAAATAAATAAAATAATAAACAAACATATTATAGTCGTCGAACATACCCATATCGAGTATCATAATCGACGAAATTAAGTTTCTAATGGTGATACACATGAATACACTCACACGCGCGCGTGTGGCCTGAATGTGTTTTTAAATCAATAAAGTTAAATAAATAAATAAACAAAATAATAAACAAACACATTATAGTCGTCGAACATACCCATATCGAGTATCATAATCGACGAAATTAAGTTTCTAATGGTGATACACATGAATACACTCACACGCCCGCGTGTGGCTTAAGTGTTTTTTTAAATAAACAAAATAATAAACAAACATATTATAGTCGTCGAACATACCCATATCGAGTATCATAATCGACGAAATTAAGTTTCTAATGGTGATACACATGAATACACTCACACGCCCGCGTGTGGCTTAAGTGTTTTTTTAAATAAATAAAATAATAAACAAACATATTATAGTCGTCGAACATACCCATATCGAGTATCATAATCGACGAAATTAAGTTTCTAATGGTGATACACATGAATACACTCACACGCCCGCGTGTGGCCTGAATGTGTTTTTAAATCAATAAAGTTAAATAAATAAATAAACAAAATAATAAACAAACACATTATAGTCGTCGAACATACCCATATCGAGTATCATAATCGACGAAATTAAGTTTCTAATGGTGATACACATGAATACACTCACACGCCCGCGTGTGGCTTAAGTGTTTTTTTAAATAAACAAAATAATAAACAAACATATTATAGTCGTCGAACATACCCATATCGAGTATCATAATCGACGAAATTAAGTTTCTAATGGTGATACACATGAATACACTCACACGCCCGCGTGTGGCTTAAGTGTTTTTTTAAATAAATAAAATAATAAACAAACATATTATAGTCGTCGAACATACCCATATCGAGTATCATAATCGACAAAATATAAGTTTCTGATAGTGACGTACATGAATACACTCAAACGCCCGCGTGTGGCTTAAGTGTTTTTTTAAATAAATAAAATAATAAACAAACATATTATAGTCGTCGAACATACCCATATCGAGTATCATAATCGACGAAATTAAGTTTCTAATGGTGATACACATGAATACACTCACACGCCCGCGTGTGGCTTAAGTGTTTTTTTAAATAAATAAAATAATAAACAAACATATTATAGTCGTCGAACATACCCATATCGAGTATCATAATCGACAAAATATAAGTTTCTGATAGTGACGTACATGAATACACTCAAACGCCCGCGTGTGGCTTAAGTGTTTTTTTAAATAAATAAAATAATAAACAAACATATTATAGTCGTCGAACATACCCATATCGAGTATCATAATCGACGAAATTAAGTTTCTAATGGTGATACACATGAATACACTCACACGCCCGCGTGTGGCTTAAGTGTTTTTTTAAATAAATAAAATAATAAACAAACATATTATAGTCGTCGAACATACCCATATCGAGTATCATAATCGACAAAATATAAGTTTCTGATAGTGACGTACATGAATACACTCAAACGCCCGCGTGTGGCTTAAGTGTTTTTTTAAATAAATAAAATAATAAACAAACATATTATAGTCGTCGAACATACCCATATCGAGTATCATAATCGACGAAATTAAGTTTCTAATGGTGATACACATGAATACACTCACACGCCCGCGTGTGGCTTAAGTGTTTTTTTAAATAAATAAAATAATAAACAAACATATTATAGTCGTCGAACATACCCATATCGAGTATCATAATCGACAAAATATAAGTTTCTGATAGTGACGTACATGAATACACTCAAACGCCCGCGTGTGGCTTAAGTGTTTTTTTAAATAAATAAAATAATAAACAAACATATTATAGTCGTCGAACATACCCATATCGAGTATCATAATCGACGAAATTAAGTTTCTAATGGTGATACACATGAATACACTCACACGCGCGCGTGTGGCCTGAATGTGTTTTTAAATCAATAAAGTTAAATAAATAAATAAACAAAATAATAAACAAACATATTATAGTCGTCGAACATACCCATATCGAGTATCATAATCGACGAAATTAAGTTTCTAATGGTGATACACATGAATACACTCACACGCGCGCGTGTGGCCTGAATGTGTTTTTAAATCAATAAAGTTAAATAAATAAATAAACAAAATAATAAACAAACATATTATAGTCGTCGAACATACCCATATCGAGTATCATAATCGACGAAATTAAGTTTCTAATGGTGATACACATGAATACACTCACACGCGCGCGTGTGGCCTGAATGTGTTTTTAAATCAATAAAGTTAAATAAATAAATAAACAAAATAATAAACAAACATATTATAGTCGTCGAACATACCCATATCGAGTATCATAATCGACGAAATTAAGTTTCTAATGGTGATACACATGAATACACTCACACGCGCGCGTGTGGCCTGAATGTGTTTTTAAATCAATAAAGTTAAATAAATAAATAAACAAAATAATAAACAAACATATTATAGTCGTCGAACATACCCATATCGAGTATCATAATCGACGAAATTAAGTTTCTAATGGTGATACACATGAATACACTCACACGCCCGCGTGTGGCCTGAATGTGTTTTTAAATCAATAAAGTTAAATAAATAAATAAACAAAATAATAAACAAACACATTATAGTCGTCGAACATACCCATATCGAGTATCATAATCGACGAAATTAAGTTTCTAATGGTGATACACATGAATACACTCACACGCCCGCGTGTGGCTTAAGTGTTTTTTTAAATAAACAAAATAATAAACAAACATATTATAGTCGTCGAACATACCCATATCGAGTATCATAATCGACGAAATTAAGTTTCTAATGGTGATACACATGAATACACTCACACGCCCGCGTGTGGCTTAAGTGTTTTTTTAAATAAATAAAATAATAAACAAACATATTATAGTCGTCGAACATACCCATATCGAGTATCATAATCGACGAAATTAAGTTTCTAATGGTGATACACATGAATACACTCACACGCCCGCGTGTGGCTTAAGTGTTTTTTTAAATAAATAAAATAATAAACAAACATATTATAGTCGTCGAACATACCCATATCGAGTATCATAATCGACAAAATATAAGTTTCTGATAGTGACGTACATGAATACACTCAAACGCCCGCGTGTGGCTTAAGTGTTTTTTTAAATAAATAAAATAATAAACAAACATATTATAGTCGTCGAACATACCCATATCGAGTATCATAATCGACGAAATTAAGTTTCTAATGGTGATACACATGAATACACTCACACGCCCGCGTGTGGCTTAAGTGTTTTTTTAAATAAATAAAATAATAAACAAACATATTATAGTCGTCGAACATACCCATATCGAGTATCATAATCGACAAAATATAAGTTTCTAATGGTGACGTACATGAATACACTCAAACGCGCGCGTGTGGCCTGAATGTGTTTTTAAATCAATAAAGTTAAATAAATAAATAAACAAAATAATAAACAAACATATTATAGTCGTCGAACATACCCATATCGAGTATCATATTCGACGAAATTAAGTTTCTAATGGTGATACACATGAATACACTCACACGCGCGCGTGTGGCTTAAGTGTTTTTTTAAATAAATAAAATAATAAACAAACATATTATAGTCGTCGAACATACCCATATCGAGTATCATAATCGACAAAATATAAGTTTCTAATGGTGACGTACATGAATACACTCAAACGCGCGCGTGTGGCCTGAATGTGTTTTTAAATCAATAAAGTTAAATAAATAAATAAACAAAATAATAAACAAACATATTATAGTCGTCGAACATACCCATATCGAGTATCATAATCGACGAAATTAAGTTTCTAATGGTGATACACATGAATAAACTCACACGCGCGCGTGTGGCCTGAATGTGTTTTTAAATCAATAAAGTTAAATAAATAAATAAACAAAATAATAAACAAACATATTATAGTCGTCGAACATACCCATATCGAGTATCATAATCGACGAAATTAAGTTTCTAATGGTGATACACATGAATACACTCACACGCCCGCGTGTGGCTTAAGTGTTTTTTTAAATAAACAAAATAATAAACAAACATATTATAGTCGTCGAACATACCCATATCGAGTATCATAATCGACGAAATTAAGTTTCTAATGGTGATACACATGAATACACTCACACGCCCGCGTGTGGCTTAAGTGTTTTTTTAAATAAATAAAATAATAAACAAACATATTATAGTCGTCGAACATACCCATATCGAGTATCATAATCGACAAAATATAAGTTTCTAATGGTGACGTACATGAATACACTCAAACGCGCGCGTGTGGCCTGAATGTGTTTTTAAATCAATAAAGTTAAATAAATAAATAAACAAAATAATAAACAAACACATTATAGTCGTCGAACATACCCATATCGAGTATCATAATCGACGAAATTAAGTTTCTAATGGTGATACACATGAATACACTCACACGCCCGCGTGTGGCCTGAATGTGTTTTTAAATCAATAAAGTTAAATAAATAAATAAACAAAATAATAAACAAACATATTATAGTCGTCGAACATACCCATATCGAGTATCATAATCGACGAAATTAAGTTTCTAATGGTGATACCCATGAATACACTCACACGCCCGCGTGTGGCTTAAGTGTTTTTTTAAATAAACAAAATAATAAACAAACATATTATAGTCGTCGAACATACCCATATCGAGTATCATAATCGACGAAATTAAGTTTCTAATGGTGATACACATGAATACACTCACACGCCCGCTTGTGGCTTAAGTGTTTTTTTAAATAAATAAAATAATAAACAAACATATTATAGTCGTCGAACATACCCATATCGAGTATCATAATCGACGAAATTAAGTTTCTAATGGTGATACACATGAATACACTCACACGCCCGCGTGTGGCTTAAGTGTTTTTTTAAATAAATAAAATAATAAACAAACATATTATAGTCGTCGAACATACCCATATCGAGTATCATAATCGACAAAATATAAGTTTCTGATAGTGACGTACATGAATACACTCAAACGCCCGCGTGTGGCTTAAGTGTTTTTTTAAATAAATAAAATAATAAACAAACATATTATAGTCGTCGAACATACCCATATCGAGTATCATAATCGACGAAATTAAGTTTCTAATGGTGATACACATGAATACACTCACACGCCCGCGTGTGGCTTAAGTGTTTTTTAAATAAATAAAATAATAAACAAACATATTATAGTCGTCGAACATACCCATATCGAGTATCATAATCGACAAAATATAAGTTTCTAATGGTGACGTACATGAATACACTCAAACGCGCGCGTGTGGCCTGAATGTGTTTTTAAATCAATAAAGTTAAATAAATAAATAAACAAAATAATAAACAAACATATTATAGTCGTCGAACATACCCATATCGAGTATCATAATCGACGAAATTAAGTTTCTAATGGTGATACACATGAATACACTCACACGCGCGCGTGTGGCTTAAGTGTTTTTTTAAATAAATAAAATAATAAACAAACATATTATAGTCGTCGAACATACCCATATCGAGTATCATAATCGACAAAATATAAGTTTCTAATGGTGACGTACATGAATACACTCAAACGCGCGCGTGTGGCCTGAATGTGTTTTTAAATCAATAAAGTTAAATAAATAAATAAACAAAATAATAAACAAACATATTATAGTCGTCGAACATACCCATATCGAGTATCATAATCGACGAAATTAAGTTTCTAATGGTGATACACATGAATAAACTCACACGCGCGCGTGTGGCCTGAATGTGTTTTTAAATCAATAAAGTTAAATAAATAAATAAACAAAATAATAAACAAACATATTATAGTCGTCGAACATACCCATATCGAGTATCATAATCGACGAAATTAAGTTTCTAATGGTGATACACATGAATACACTCACACGCCCGCGTGTGGCTTAAGTGTTTTTTTAAATAAACAAAATAATAAACAAACATATTATAGTCGTCGAACATACCCATATCGAGTATCATAATCGACGAAATTAAGTTTCTAATGGTGATACACATGAATACACTCACACGCCCGCGTGTGGCTTAAGTGTTTTTTTAAATAAATAAAATAATAAACAAACATATTATAGTCGTCGAACATACCCATATCGAGTATCATAATCGACAAAATATAAGTTTCTAATGGTGACGTACATGAATACACTCAAACGCGCGCGTGTGGCCTGAATGTGTTTTTAAATCAATAAAGTTAAATAAATAAGTAAACAAAATAATAAACAAACACATTATAGTCGTCGAACATACCCATATCGAGTATCATAATCGACGAAATTAAGTTTCTAATGGTGATACACATGAATACACTCACACGCCCGCGTGTGGCCTGAATGTGTTTTTAAATCAATAAAGTTAAATAAATAAATAAACAAAATAATAAACAAACATATTATAGTCGTCGAACATACCCATATCGAGTATCATAATCGACGAAATTAAGTTTCTAATGGTGATACACATGAATACACTCACACGCCCGCGTGTGGCTTAAGTGTTTTTTTAAATAAACAAAATAATAAACAAACATATTATAGTCGTCGAACATACCCATATCGAGTATCATAATCGACGAAATTAAGTTTCTAATGGTGATACACATGAATACACTCACACGCCCGCGTGTGGCTTAAGTGTTTTTTTAAATAAATAAAATAATAAACAAACATATTATAGTCGTCGAACATACCCATATCGAGTATCATAATCGACAAAATATAAGTTTCTAATGGTGATACACATGAATACACTCACACGCGCGCGTGTGGCCTGAATGTGTTTTTAAATCAATAAAGTTAAATAAATAAATAAACAAAATAATAAACAAACATATTATAGTCGTCGAACATACCCATATCGAGTATCATAATCGACGAAATTAAGTTTCTAATGGTGATACCCATGAATACACTCACACGCCCGCGTGTGGCTTAAGTGTTTTTTTAAATAAACAAAATAATAAACAAACATATTATAGTCGTCGAACATACCCATATCGAGTATCATAATCGACGAAATTAAGTTTCTAATGGTGATACACATGAATACACTCACACGCCCGCTTGTGGCTTAAGTGTTTTTTTAAATAAATAAAATAATAAACAAACATATTATAGTCGTCGAACATACCCATATCGAGTATCATAATCGACGAAATTAAGTTTCTAATGGTGATACACATGAATACACTCACACGCCCGCGTGTGGCCTGAATGTGTTTTTAAATCAATAAAGTTAAATAAATAAATAAACAAAATAATAAACAAACACATTATAGTCGTCGAACATACCCATATCGAGTATCATAATCGACGAAATTAAGTTTCTAATGGTGATACACATGAATACACTCACACGCCCGCGTGTGGCTTAAGTGTTTTTTTAAATAAACAAAATAATAAACAAACATATTATAGTCGTCGAACATACCCATATCGAGTATCATAATCGACGAAATTAAGTTTCTAATGGTGATACACATGAATACACTCACACGCCCGCGTGTGGCTTAAGTGTTTTTTTAAATAAATAAAATAATAAACAAACATATTATAGTCGTCGAACATACCCATATCGAGTATCATAATCGACAAAATATAAGTTTCTGATAGTGACGTACATGAATACACTCAAACGCCCGCGTGTGGCTTAAGTGTTTTTTTAAATAAATAAAATAATAAACAAACATATTATAGTTGTCGAACATACCCATATCGAGTATCATAATCGACGAAATTAAGTTTCTAATGGTGATACACATGAATACACTCACACGCCCGCGTGTGGCTTAAGTGTTTTTTTAAATAAATAAAATAATAAACAAACATATTATAGTCGTCGAACATACCCATATCGAGTATCATAATCGACAAAATATAAGTTTCTGATAGTGACGTACATGAATACACTCAAACGCCCGCGTGTGGCTTAAGTGTTTTTTTAAATAAATAAAATAATAAACAAACATATTATAGTCGTCGAACATACCCATATCGAGTATCATAATCGACGAAATTAAGTTTCTAATGGTGATACACATGAATACACTCACACGCCCGCGTGTGGCTTAAGTGTTTTTTTAAATAAATAAAATAATAAACAAACATATTATAGTCGTCGAACATACCCATATCGAGTATCATAATCGACAAAATATAAGTTTCTGATAGTGACGTACATGAATACACTCAAACGCCCGCGTGTGGCTTAAGTGTTTTTTTAAATAAATAAAATAATAAACAAACATATTATAGTCGTCGAACATACCCATATCGAGTATCATAATCGACGAAATTAAGTTTCTAATGGTGATACACATGAATACACTCACACGCCCGCGTGTGGCTTAAGTGTTTTTTTAAATAAATAAAATAATAAACAAACATATTATAGTCGTCGAACATACCCATATCGAGTATCATAATCGACAAAATATAAGTTTCTGATAGTGACGTACATGAATACACTCAAACGCCCGCGTGTGGCTTAAGTGTTTTTTTAAATAAATAAAATAATAAACAAACATATTATAGTCGTCGAACATACCCATATCGAGTATCATAATCGACGAAATTAAGTTTCTAATGGTGATACACATGAATACACTCACACGCCCGCGTGTGGCTTAAGTGTTTTTTTAAATAAATAAAATAATAAACAAACATATTATAGTCGTCGAACATACCCATATCGAGTATCATAATCGACAAAATATAAGTTTCTGATAGTGACGTACATGAATACACTCAAACGCCCGCGTGTGGCTTAAGTGTTTTTTTAAATAAATAAAATAATAAACAAACATATTATAGTCGTCGAACATACCCATATCGAGTATCATAATCGACGAAATTAAGTTTCTAATGGTGATACACATGAATACACTCACACGCCCGCGTGTGGCTTAAGTGTTTTTTTAAATAAATAAAATAATAAACAAACATATTATAGTCGTCGAACATACCCATATCGAGTATCATAATCGACAAAATATAAGTTTCTGATAGTGACGTACATGAATACACTCAAACGCCCGCGTGT
Organism: Prosapia bicincta; assembly: GCA_036971475.1. NCBI lineage: Eukaryota > Metazoa > Arthropoda > Insecta > Hemiptera > Cercopidae > Prosapia > Prosapia bicincta. The sequence continues at coordinate 3,946,613 of JBAIZL010000003.1, read as the reverse complement.
GGCTTAAGTGTTTTTTTAAATAAATAAAATAATAAACAAACATATTATAGTCGTCGAACATACCCATATCGAGTATCATAATCGACGAAATTAAGTTTCTAATGGTGATACACATGAATACACTCACACGCGCGCGTGTGGCCTGAATGTGTTTTTAAATCAATAAAGTTAAATAAATAAATAAACAAAATAATAAACAAACATATTATAGTCGTCGAACATACCCATATCGAGTATCATAATCGACGAAATTAAGTTTCTAATGGTGATACACATGAATACACTCACACGCGCGCGTGTGGCCTGAATGTGTTTTTAAATCAATAAAGTTAAATAAATAAATAAACAAAATAATAAACAAACATATTATAGTCGTCGAACATACCCATATCGAGTATCATAATCGACGAAATTAAGTTTCTAATGGTGATACACATGAATACACTCACACGCGCGCGTGTGGCCTGAATGTGTTTTTAAATCAATAAAGTTAAATAAATAAATAAACAAAATAATAAACAAACATATTATAGTCGTCGAACATACCCATATCGAGTATCATAATCGACGAAATTAAGTTTCTAATGGTGATACACATGAATACACTCACACGCGCGCGTGTGGCCTGAATGTGTTTTTAAATCAATAAAGTTAAATAAATAAATAAACAAAATAATAAACAAACATATTATAGTCGTCGAACATACCCATATCGAGTATCATAATCGACGAAATTAAGTTTCTAATGGTGATACACATGAATACACTCACACGCCCGCGTGTGGCCTGAATGTGTTTTTAAATCAATAAAGTTAAATAAAAAAATAAACAAAATAATAAACAAACATATTATAGTCGTCGAACATACCCATATCGAGTATCATAATCGACGAAATTAAGTTTCTAATGGTGATACACATGAATACACTCACACGCGCGCGTGTGGCCTGAATGTGTTTTTAAATCAATAAAGTTAAATAAATAAATAAACAAAATAATAAACAAACATATTATAGTCGTCGAACATACCCATATCGAGTATCATAATCGACGAAATTAAGTTTCTAATGGTGATACACATGAATACACTCACACGCGCGCGTGTGGCCTGAATGTGTTTTTAAATCAATAAAGTTAAATAAATAAATAAACAAAATAATAAACAAACATATTATAGTCGTCGAACATACCCATATCGAGTATCATAATCGACGAAATTAAGTTTCTAATGGTGATACACATGAATACACTCACACGCCCGCGTGTGGCTTAAGTGTTTTTTTAAATAAATAAAATAATAAACAAACATATTATAGTCGTCGAACATACCCATATCGAGTATCATAATCGACGAAATTAAGTTTCTAATGGTGATACACATGAATACACTCACACGCCCGCGTGTGGCTTAAGTGTTTTTTTAAATAAATAAAATAATAAACAAACATATTATAGTCGTCGAACATACCCATATCGAGTATCATAATCGACGAAATTAAGTTTCTAATGGTGATACACATGAATACACTCACACGCGCGCGTGTGGCCTGAATGTGTTTTTAAATCAATAAAGTTAAATAAATAAATAAACAAAATAATAAACAAACATATTATAGTCGTCGAACATACCCATATCGAGTATCATAATCGACGAAATTAAGTTTCTAATGGTGATACACATGAATACACTCACACGCCCGCGTGTGGCTTAAGTGTTTTTTTAAATAAATAAAATAATAAACAAACATATTATAGTCGTCGAACATACCCATATCGAGTATCATAATCGACGAAATTAAGTTTCTAATGGTGATACACATGAATACACTCACACGCCCGCGTGTGGCTTAAGTGTTTTTTTAAATAAATAAAATAATAAACAAACATATTATAGTCGTCGAACATACCCATATCGAGTATCATAATCGACGAAATTAAGTTTCTAATGGTGATACACATGAATACACTCACACGCCCGCGTGTGGCTTAAGTGTTTTTTTAAATAAATAAAATAATAAACAAACATATTATAGTCGTCGAACATACCCATATCGAGTATCATAATCGACGAAATTAAGTTTCTAATGGTGATACACATGAATACACTCACACGCGCGCGTGTGGCCTGAATGTGTTTTTAAATCAATAAAGTTAAATAAATAAATAAACAAAATAATAAACAAACATATTATAGTCGTCGAACATACCCATATCGAGTATCATAATCGACGAAATTAAGTTTCTAATGGTGATACACATGAATACACTCACACGCCCGCGTGTGGCTTAAGTGTTTTTTTAAATAAATAAAATAATAAACAAACATATTATAGTCGTCGAACATACCCATATCGAGTATCATAATCGACGAAATTAAGTTTCTAATGGTGATACACATGAATACACTCACACGCGCGCGTGTGGCCTGAATGTGTTTTTAAATCAATAAAGTTAAATAAATAAATAAACAAAATAATAAACAAACACATTATAGTCGTCGAACATACCCATATCGAGTATCATAATCGACGAAATTAAGTTTCTAATGGTGATACACATGAATACACTCACACGCGCGCGTGTGGCCTGAATGTGTTTTTAAATCAATAAAGTTAAATAAATAAATAAATAAAATAATAAACAAACATATTATAGTCGTCGAACATACCCATATCGAGTATCATAATCGACGAAATTAAGTTTCTAATGGTGATACACATGAATACACTCACACGCGCGCGTGTGGCCTGAATGTGTTTTTAAATCAATAAAGTTAAATAAATAAATAAACAAAATAATAAACAAACACATTATAGTCGTCGAACATACCCATATCGAGTATCATAATCGACGAAATTAAGTTTCTAATGGTGATACACATGAATACACTCACACGCGCGCGTGTGGCCTGAATGTGTTTTTAAATCAATAAAGTTAAATAAATAAATAAACAAAATAATAAACAAACATATTATAGTCGTCGAACATACCCATATCGAGTATCATAATCGACGAAATTAAGTTTCTAATGGTGATACACATGAATACACTCACACGCGCGCGTGTTGCCTGAATGTGTTTTTAAATCAATAAAGTTAAATAAATAAATAAACAAAATAATAAACAAACACATTATAGTCGTCGAACATACCCATATCGAGTATCATAATCGACGAAATTAAGTTTCTAATGGTGATACACATGAATACACTCACACGCGCGCGTGTGGCCTGAATGTGTTTTTAAATCAATAAAGTTAAATAAATAAATAAACAAAATAATAAACAAACACATTATAGTCGTCGAACATACCCATATCGAGTATCATAATCGACGAAATTAAGTTTCTAATGGTGATACACATGAATACACTCACACGCGCGCGTGTGGCCTGAATGTGTTTTTAAATCAATAAAGTTAAATAAATAAATAAACAAAATAATAAACAAACACATTATAGTCGTCGAACATACCCATATCGAGTATCATAATCGACGAAATTAAGTTTCTAATGGTGATACACATGAATACACTCACACGCGCGCGTGTGGCCTGAATGTGTTTTTAAATCAATAAAGTTAAATAAATAAATAAACAAAATAATAAACAAACACATTATAGTCGTCGAACATACCCATATCGAGTATCATAATCGACGAAATTAAGTTTCTAATGGTGATACACATGAATACACTCACACGCGCGCGTGTGGCCTGAATGTGTTTTTAAATCAATAAAGTTAAATAAATAAATAAACAAAATAATAAACAAACATATTATAATTGTCGAAAATACATCACAATCGACGAAATTTAAGTTTGTAATGGCGACACACATGAATATATACAAGCGCGCGCGTGTGAACTCAATGTTTGTTTTTAATAAATAAAATTAAATAATACATTTATTTGATTAAAATTTGTAGGAAAGGGATTATAAAATCATTCGAAGATGATTTCAAACATTTTGATAGACTGGAAAACTAACTAACGAAACAGCCTAAGCGGTATTTTAATAAACAAATTAGAAATCTTTATTATTTTGGTTAATTATTATTATTTGAATATTGTTTTGAACAGTTGAATACTAAATCCGTCGCTTTACTTTGGCCCC